>OY740768.1:120809385-121131373 GCA_963513935.1 Aphrophora alni
CCAAACGCTTAAATACTGATAAATTTGAACCTAATTGATTTGTGTAGTACTGATAGTAAAGATATATTTGCTATGCTAAATTGTAATTAAAAGCGTACGATTGAGTACTGCTTATCTCAAGTTTTTACCTTACAAAATAAATATAATTTCATTATATATTGTGTAATGGGTGTAAACATCTTATGAACAAGTGCTCAGTTTAGTTGGACTAAGCGTCAGTCTCATCTTGTTCGCGCACAGTGTCGTTTCATACGCGCAACAGTCTTCACGTGTACAGAGATGCGGAGTTGACTAGCGGGCGTAATGTTGCCCTTACTTTTATTGCCCGTCCTCTCGACAGTCGTTGCGTCCCACGATGATGACGACAATTCTAGTACTAAATGCCAGGACGGGCTAATTCTACCAGCGTGGCTTCCACAAGAAAATCTGACCACCGGCGATAGAGTCGCTCGCGGTTTGGTGTACTTTTTAGCTCTTATATATCTATTCCTCGGTGTTTCCATAATATCCGATAGATTTATGTCCGCGATCGAAGTGATTACTTCTCAAGAAAAAGAAGTGACAGTGAAAAAAAAGGGAGGTGTATCGCAGAAAGTAGTAGTGCGTGTGTGGAACGAAACTGTGGCAAATTTGACCTTGATGGCATTGGGTACTTCTGCTCCTGAAATATTTTTATCTATTATAGAAGTCTTTGCTAAAGACTTCGCGGCAGGCGAATTGGGACCCGGTACTATTATCGGTTCCGCCGCGTTTAATTTATTTGTTATAATAGCATTGTGTATCAGTGTCATCCCTGCCGGAGAAGTTCGTAAAATAAAACACCTACGAGTCTTCTTCGTAACCGCCACATGGTCTGTGTTCGCTTATATTTGGTTGTATTTGATTCTTGCCGTGTTTTCTCCAGGTGAAGTTGAAGTTTGGGAAGGATTACTTACTCTATTCTTCTTTTTCGCAATAGTACTTACCGCTTATATAGCCGATCGTAGAATAGCTTTGCATAAACTTCATTATAAAAAGTTCCGTCTTAATCGAAACCGTGTAATAGTTGTAGCCGAAAGTGCTGATATTGTGTTGGATAAAGAGATGAATGCCGAAGATGGACTAGAACAAGCTCGACTGAATTTCACAAATATATTAAAAGATTTGAAGAAACAACACCCGAAGAAGAGTGCTTCAGAATTAGAAGAATTGGCTAAGGAACAGATCGATAAAAGTGGGTCCAAAAGTCGGGCTTTCTACAGGATCCTAGCGATGAAGGGTATTTCTGGAAGACTACAACCACGGGATATCTCAGGAACAGAAAGACAACTCTCGGGAGGAAGTTTCGACGATACTGTTAAAATATTCTTTAATCCTGATATATACTCAGTGTTAGAAAACGTTGGAAGTTTCGAAGTAACTGTAGTTCGTGAAGGAAGAGATTTGTCTCATGAGATTATAGTAGAATATAAAACTGAAGACGGCACCGCCACTGCTGGGACAGACTACGTCGGTGCATCCGGGACCATTGTGTTCGGCGCTGGAGATACGGCTCAGAATATAAAACTGCAAGTTATCGACGATGAAATATTTGAAGACGAAGAGTATTTTTTCGTACATCTAACAGATGTTAGATGCCCGGGTGGTAGCCACACGACGAAATTAGTCGGTCCTAAAACGGCTAAAGTACTTATTTTGGACGACGATCATTGCGGTGTTTTTGGATTTCCTGAACCGAGCATTGACGTACCAGAATCTGAAGGGTTGTACGAGTTACCCGTGGAGCGAAGCATTGGATGTCGTGGACGAATCAAAGTACCGTATTATACCGAAGACGGGACCGGCAAGACCGGTAAGGACTACCAAGAGGCGAAGGGTGTCATTGTGTTCGAGAACAACGAATCCAGGTACCAAGTTTAAAATGTATTTGCATATTTTTAAATTACATATATTTTATTCAAGAAAAAAATTATATATTTTTTAATATTTGTTGTGATTTTAGTAATAAAAAAACTTAATTAATCAGGAACAACAATTATAAAATAAATCTATACATTTATGCTTTAAAAAAAATATCCTTACAATAGAAATAAATACTTTATATTATGTTTATCGGTTTCGTCTGTCGATTGATATATGCATATATTTTGGTACTGTATTCTATCTAAAACATCTCTCAAATAATATCAACTTGAAAAATGCATAACTCTGATATAAATCATCGCTAATTTATAAAATACGTTTAAAAAAGCTCAATTTGTTCGTCGGCATAATAAACAAAAAAACTCGCCATTTCCTTAAAAATAAAATCTCTAAAAATATTTCTACGTGAGAAAGAAAGACAAATAATTTTCTCTTTCTCTTATATATTCCATGTATTTCTTATGTTATATAAGTTTGTGTAAAAGGGGCCTTTCTATCCAGGTTTGAATTATTATAATGTTAAAACAATATTCATACAATTAAATAAAGACTAAGCTTATTTCGTTTTGTATCATAAACTCGTAATAAGCGTAAATTATATAAATCTAAAAAAGAATTTTTAAACTTTGTTGTGAAGGTTTACTTTCGTTTTCTGGTTTCGAAGTTACGAAACATTTAATTTTAAAAAATTAGAAAAAGTATTCTTTTATTTGTTGATTTATTCATTTAACTAGTATAGACGTGTAAATTAAAAACACCTGTTGAAGATAACATTGTGTTAATACTAGTTAACACCTTAAGTCGTTACACGGTTTGAAAAGCTAATTTATGCGGTCATTAGTAAAGAATTAAGTTTATCGCGTGACCCACTCGACAACCCGTAAGGCACAACAATTTAGTTTCCTTAAACTTTAGCGATTACATATCACCAAATTATGTTATCATCTCGTATTCAATTGAACCAGTTGGTACGTAAATGAAAGGATGAGTGTTTTGGTGTTTTTACTTTGCAAACTAGGGAAAGTTAATTGATGGGTAAAAATTCTATGTTGAGTTTTTATGGATATTTCCGTTTTGGAGATCAATTAAGTTCCAAAAGAGATTTTTAGAATGATATCTCTCTGTCATCTGTCACATGTGTAGTGATTTACAGCCCAAACACGTGGACCGATTTTAATGAAATTAGGGATGTGGGCATATTTTAGCTATATTTAGGGTATATTTTAGCCATATTTAGGGACTTTTCATTCATTTGTTTGATAATTCAAAATTTGAGGATAGTTGCCATAAATAAAATAAAATAATAATGTAGGAATTTTTGTCAAATTTTGCAAAAATATAGCCTCTAACGACCCCAAAAAATGTATTGTTTGCCATCTTTCCAAAAATGCCCATTCGCAAATTATCAGTAAGAATAATAATCAACAAAGGGCCTGTTATAAAATATACTCAATTTCTTATAATTGGTTCTATCATTTTTAGTCAAATGTGAAGATTAATGACTCAAAAAAATTTAGAAAATTAAACAAACATTACAGCTCATGATCAATTGGTAAAACAAAAAAAATTCCCTCATTTTAATCAATTACAACATAGACTGAAGATGTGTTTATAGAACAAAGGAAGTAAGTTTAGGAAATATATATTTCTTAAACGGCGTCATTATTCATTTTCACTTCAAGAGTGATAACGGGGAAGGACAATTTGGAAAAGTCTGTGTAAAGGTTTTGCCCAGTTTATGTGTATCTCCCCCCCCCACCGATTACAATCCTTCACTTTGAGATTATTAATTGGAGTTCACAAACCTGTACAAAAACAATAATTATATGAGACTTGGATAGTACGAATTAATTAACGAAAAACTGTTCCATCAGACTACCAATTTAAAATGTTTATCCCGTATTATATTCAACGATTAGTTAAACTTTACGTACTAAATTTGAGTGAAATTAAACTAAAATTTTAGCTACTACAGATTTAATTGTTGATTTGTTCTAATTTTCGGGTTATGTTCTTAACAATTTGGTTTTTTAATATTAATTCCCTTATATTGTATCGTAGAAAAACACTCTGCAATAATGTAAAAAATTATTGAGGTAATTTATTAAACTTTCAAGAGAGAACTTATTTCTAAAAGAAATAAAATGTTTTTGACATTTTAATATTGGCCGGGCAAGAAGTAGCTACTAAAAAGTATTACTACAGTAACGCCATTTCAAAACTGTGCAATCATTTGTTTTGAGCAAATTTTCAGTCTATACCAAATGTGACAGAAAATAATCCAAATTCCGAAAATATTTTCGCAAATTTTGAGTATGTTTCTAACTAATTCGATTTTAAAAGTTCTTGGACATTAGATGACGATTTTAAAGCTGCTTAAAATAAATTATTGTTGTATATTTACTTACAGATACCGTAACTTAAGATAAAAAAAATATCTTCAAACAAATTTAACATTTTTTTATATTAACCGCCATTTTGAAATCTACTGACAGATTTTTCTGATTAACAAGTTTGTAAAACCTAGCCTACATCCCAAATTTGAACAAATACAGTCTAAAATTAGGACCTGCTATGCTATTACTGTACTGACACATACTTTTACACTGTGAGTAAAATCGAGTCAAATTATGGACATTACACGATATCGGGTAGCCCTTTCGGAATTTCTATCAGAGTGATACCAATATTTAGTATTTCTGTATTACATTTTAGTAAACATTTGTAATGTTTCAGTAACGTGTTGTGTTATTATTTGGTATTTTATGACTTATTGTTTCAAGAAATAAAAATAAATTAAAGGGGTGAAATCGATGTACAAATATTGCACAGCCATTTATTTCTTATAGGTGATCAGTTGCTATTCTCTCCCTATAAAATCTTAGTGACATTTTAAAATATTTTGAAAGGTATTATATATAAGACAGATTATGATTAAATTTTTCTATAATGTATAAGGGCCTCACAAAATGTTATGTAGTCACGTCTCAAAAAATGTCCTTTTGTGAGATATCTGTAAAAAAAAATCTGCCATTTTGCTTATAAAAGACTAAATTTTTCAATATTAGCTCAACAGATTTTGATGAGATGTTTCGGTTATTTGACAAACCAATGTGTAAAATAACTTATATGAGAATTAAGGTCGAGGAATAACGAAACATAAATAAAATAAACTGCAATAACTTACAATTAATTTAGGGTTATGCCAAAATATTGATACGAGAAAGGCAACTTGGATATAAGATTTAAATACGTATATTTTTGTTCAATATTTTTATAATTATCAAATTGACATATTTGACGACAAACAATTTAGACCGGTTGGTATTTAGTTTTGGAGAAAAGTATGTGACAAATTTTGTGTTATGTTTTTACACAGTTTTTTTTTGTAGAAACTAATGATGTAGAAAAATCTGAGGATAGAAACTTTAATTAAAAAAGAAAAAAATTGCTTCAGTAGTATGTTGGTATGAATTGTACAAATTAACACAACCAACATCTGTTAAATATTTAGCTAAATGTACTTATACTTTTTGTGTCAGTTCTGATTATTAATTAACTGTACACATTTTAAGCTATCAAACAACTTCTAATTGGTTCTCAAGTATTTTCTAATATCTTTTGATGCACATAATTCTAAAGAGACATCTAAACTTGTGTTTAAAAAAATAAACTTTCTTAAAAATAAACGTTCTTATATTAGTTCGGATTATTAATTAACCGTACTTATTTAAAACTATCAAACAACTTCTAATTGTTTCTCAAGTATTTTCTAATATCTTTTGATGCACATCATTCTAAAGCGACATCTAAACTTGTGTTTAAAAAATAACCTTTCTTAAAAAATAAAATTCTTATATTAGTTCGGATTATTAATTAACTGTGCATATTTAAAACTATCAAACAACTTCTAATTGTTTCTCAAGTATTTTATAATGTCTTTTCAAGCACATCATTCTAAAGAGACATCTAAACTTGTGTTTAAAAAATAAACTTTCTTAAAAAATAAAATTCTTATATTAGTTCGGATTATTAATTAACCGTACATATTTAAAACTATCAAATCGCTTCTAATTGGTTCTCAAGTATTTTATAATATCTTTTGATGCACATCATTCTAAAGCGACATCTAAACTTGTGTTTAAAAAATAACCTTTCTTAAAAAATAAAATTCTTATATTAGTTCGGATTATTAATTAACTGTACATATTTAAAACTATCAAACAACTTCTAATTGTTTCTCAAGTATTTTTTCAAACACATCATTCTAAAGCGACATTGAAAGCTGAGGTTAAAAATAAACGTTGTTGAATTATTTACATTGTCTTGAAGACTCGAGAACTGGGTCAAGTGCCGCTCTAAATGGACTTTGAAAGAAGTTCAGTTTTAATGAAGGGCATGATGTTTTTATTTGAGAAGACTCCGATAGTAACAGTAAATTGAGGGATGAATATTACGACGTGACTCTCTATTTGCAAGGGAAGGGGAGTGTTGGGGGAAGGGGAGTTGTGGAGTATACTGGTTTATTGCTGTTCACTTCATCTTCAGGACGTTTTATTCAATATCATAAGAACTTATATTGCTACATCTCTCTCTTTATTTATAAAAACGTAAGCGTTTAAAAACATTTCTGAACTTCTAGTAAGTCGATTCTCTTGATTTTAGCGGTGATGGAATCATTATAAAGGACACATTAGCTAATAATTTTTAAGCAATAGGTTTTAAACCTCTAAGAAGAGAGTTTAAATATCACATGCTCTTTAAATGGGCAAAGAAAACAAAGTTCCCTGTCTTATAGAATATCACCAAGTCAATTTATCATTTTGTTGTTGTATTTTTGGAAAGGGTATTAATTCTAAAGGTAAAAAAAAACGTAAATAGCTTATTTACGTCAAATATCCTACAGAAATATTCTTTAAAAAGACACTTTTCCCGTAAAACTAATAATTTAAATAATTTAGAATGTTTAGAAATAAATAGATCTATTTCACTTAGGCCTATTCTCAACCTAAATGACCAAATTGTATTAAATTCGTCACCTCTTCTAAAACCCATCCGTACCATAGTTCATCAACCTTTATCTACCTGCTAGGTCACCCCCTACCTTTCCCGATTTCTCTATTGTATTTCAGTTTCCTGTACTTATGTTTTGAATAGTTGTCTATACCTGTAAAATATCAGTAGCCCGTCGATGCCGCAAGGCGAAACAATTGTAGCTCATTTATACTAATAAATATTTGAAACTTTAAGCTTTTGCTTTATTTTATCCTTGAAACTAATAATAGGCCAACTAGCAGCAAGAAACACGTATTTGTTGACTCCTTAAAGCACTGTTTATACTCGTTACCATGCAGCCAGAATTATAAATTTAATAACAGCTCTTTCATTATACTTCACATTAACAATAATTATTATTGAGGTTATGTTAACCAAACTATATCCACGAAATATACCCTCATTAGACTATACATACTGACAGGTTATTTAGAAGAAATTCTATAAGTAAAACCAGCTCATGAACTTTCTCAGATGGAAAAATCATTCATTACAAATAAAACCTTACGCTTATATTACAAAATATATTTCAGAGGTCTAGGATCCTTTCATCTACAGTAATTTTATTCTATTAAGCTTTGTTTTTATATTCTCATATTTTATGAATTTATTTAACTTGTGTCCATTTTATAATTTAGAATAGATTACATAACTTGGCTTAACATAAAACAAATATTGTAAAACTATTGAATTTCATAATAGCTCTATGTTTTATTAGGTTATGAAATTACGATTTACGGTAAATCTTGATATATAACCGGTGGTTTTCGAATGCAGCGACCATGGGGTCGGTAGTTGCGTCAGTAGCCATTACGGGTCTATAAAGTTTGTATTTATTAAAATAAAAATAATAATAAGTGTTAATACTTATTGCCATAATACTATTTTAATTTAAATACTCAGCACGCAGCTCATACGCTGACATGACGGTACGCGCATTTTGTTTTTTCTTTTGGGTGCATCTGATCTCTTGCCGATCTCCATTAATATGTACAGATAGTCGGTTGTACAAAAACATTAATAGAAGCCCATGTAGGTCGTTGATAAGATGGAACTTCTGAAAACAGTTTCACATTGCCGCCATTTTGAAACTATACAACCATTTTTTTCCAATCTGGTACGATGAATTTTATAAATTTAATTAAAATCAAACACTCAATATCACAATTGAATTAAACAAGATTTATTTCCTTATGTACATTTCAGTAACATAGTTACCATCTTCAGAGGTTGAGTGTTAAACAAACAGTGTAACAAACTATTTTATTAAAATTTGCATAAGGAAATTAATCTTGTTTTATTGAATTGTGATATTGGATGTTTGATTTTAATATTTAAGTTCGTCACAGTGTGCTCAAAAGTGTAGTATTTATAAATTTAGTTTTACATGCTAAATTTTGGTCAAATTCAATTCAAATTTTGATTATAAAACTATTAATGTTGCAGCTTATTCTGATATTTTCCATGGTTTTGGTAAATTTTAACTAATACGAACAACTCTCATTATCAAGAAAAATAAAATATAATTGAAGACACGTGTCTCAGAGCTATGTTGTAAACTAAAACTAACACTAGTAATATAAGAAAGAAACACAGAGGTTTCTTATATCCTAGATATTTGACTTGATAACGAGAGTTGATTCGTATTTCGTGTTGTAGTAGCCAGTCATAACCTTCAACTCTAATTATAAATCAAAATAATAGTTAAAAGTTAAATAGAAGTTTGCCAATAAATTAAGTTGCAACATTATAGCAGGACGCTGTGGGTTGCAAAAGGTAGCTATATTTAATAAACCAATATCAATGTAATTGAAAACTTAACTAAAATCATGTTTAATAAAGTAATAAGATTTGTAACTCATACAATTATCCAACTCTCTCTTTTGAAATCTCCTCCTCCTAAAATGATCCTAATAGCAAGTTTAAGTCACCTATTGTAGCAGTCCAATTTGAGTCACCACAGTGTATTATGTTTTTGTATATTACCCAATTGATAGTTAATATCAGAATGTAATATAAAAATTCATAACTATCCAATAACTTTAAAATTTGATTATTATTGTTGATGTTTTCTAATTATTGTTAACATTTTATATTTTTATTTTTTATTTTCATTTAGAATTAATATTTAGGCATAATTGTATCCAGAATTTAAAGATGTACAAACTGAGCTATTGTGGAAGTTACACAACGTTCAGGTGATAAACAATCAAAAAAGCTGTTTTGTGAATTTTGATAATACGCAATGAAATTTATTGGCCGATTTTTTTTTATTAATGAATTTGTCTAATGGTTTTAAAACTAAACTTTCACATAATATTTAACGCAATTAAGATAAAATTACGAGCTCTATAGTGTTTATTTACAGATAAGCACATACACAGGCACATATATCCTTGAAAAATGAATTTTGCCAAAAAAGGCTTCAATGTATATGATTTCACCAAATATGAACTTACACGTAATTATCTATAGGGAATAAATATAAATTTGTTTTGTATATATATTTCGTCTAATGTATTTATGAACAAAAGAGAGGGGGAGAGACAGATCTAGAAAGAGAGGAGGAGGGAGAGGGGACAGAAAAGGGGAGACGGGAAGGAGAAGGAACGAAAAGGGGTAGGAGAATGGGAGAGATATAGAAAAGGTGGAGAGAGAGAGAGAGAGAGAGAGAGAGAGAGAGAGAGAGAGAGAGAGAGAGAGAGAGAGAGAGAGAGAGAGAGAGAGAGAGAGAGAGTGAGAGAGAGAGAGAGAGAGAGAGAGAGAGAGAGAGAGAGAGATAAAGAGGAGAGATATAGAGAGGAGAGAGAAAGAAAGGGGAAGGAGAGAGTCGGAGGGAGAGAGATAAAGAGGAGAGATATAGAGAGGAGAGTGATAGAAAGAGGCGGAAGAGAAATAGAGAGGAGGAAGAGAGGAGAAAGAGAGAGGAGACAGAAGTAGAGAGGTGGGAGAGAGACAGAGAGAGTGAGAGAGTGAGAGAGGATGGTGGAAAGGGAGAGATAGAGAGGAGGGAGAGAGGGAGACAGAGAGAGTACAAATCGTTGTATTCACTCACTCTCAATTTTGTTTTTCATAGTCTCAGATGTCGGCGTTACATGGTGAAGCTCTGTAATAGTAAAATACTTGTTGATATATAAAAGCTTTTATTTACTACATAATCAAAAGGTACTTTTTAACTTAAATATAGATATATTGGAATAAATATAAATAGTTTACAAATAATTATAATGTACTATAATTTTATAAGTGTTTACTCTCGTGTAAATACTCATTGCAAATATTTTATTAGATAAATATAAAAATAATATGATAAATGAAATTATTTCCATTATAATAATTTAAATTTATCTTTATTGTATTAGACGCTTTAATTAAATACTTACATAAATATTTATCATTAGAAAAAGGTTTAATTTAAATAAAGAAGTGAATTAGGTATACTGTACGGTGTTGATAAATACTGAAGTTCTTAGCATTTTAGAATTGATTTTAATTAAATCTTTGAACAGCAGAGTTTTTCTCAACTGATGTAACAATAAGTATTAAGGATTAAGGTTATGTTACAGCTTATATATTGTTATTACTCTTAACGAAATTTTAAAATGAAGTTCTAATTATTACAACCTCTGTTCCCTCCACCCTCCATGTTTCCATGAGATTTAATTTTTCTGTTTGAAGTTTGTATAAATTATGGTCTGATTTTTAAGAATTGAGTTTGAAATTTATCATACTTCGGTTCCACACGACAAATTAAAATAACCTTCAAATAATATAGATACAAATAATTATAGCGCTTTATAATCCTGTTTGAATTAAACTTATTTTAGGAATACTTTTTCCGAATAATTCGTCTGTTTCAGTTTTCAATAAATGAACCATGTTGTCAACTTATCAAACAGTGTGGTGATTAGTATAAAGCCGAGCTGTAATTTAAAAAGCACTACTAAGCCTGATAATTCCACTTCAGATAACCCAATACTGTGAAATTGTCTCATTATCATTGCTCTAATAACAAAACTGTAATTATAAGAGTATAACATAAGTGGACAACAATAATATCACAAACATTTCACATACAGATTGATTAGCACAGCATCGCACACGCACAAGTCAGAATTTAAAACATAAAATCTAATAAAGTATTTACTGTATGAAAATAAAATCCAAATAAATTGTGGATTGACAGCGATTATAACTAATTTCATAAATATGCAATTTAATTGTGGATATTTACGTTCTTTTTATTATACTTTTCACAGAAGTTATATCGAAATAGCTTCTGCTGATATATCTTCACAATTAAACCAAATATATATAGACATTAGTTTGCGTCATGTCATCACTTTTATTCACCAAAATTGTTTTGTAATAGCTTTGGCTCATACAATTTCACGATTCACCAAAAATTTATCGACATTAGTTTGCGTCATGTCATCACTTTTATTCACCAAAATTGTTTTGTAATAGCTTCGGCTCATACAATTTCACGATTCACCAAAAATATATCGACATCACTTTGCGTCATGTCATCACTTTTATTCACCAAAATTGTAATGTAATAGCTTTGGCTCATACAAAATCACTATTTACCAAAAATATATCGACATTACTTTGGGTCATGCCATCACTTTTATTCACCAAAATTGTAATGTAATAGCTTTGGCTCATACAAAATCACTATTTATCAAAAATATATCGACATTACTTTCGGTCATGCCATCACTTTTATTCACCAAAATTGTAATGAAATAGCCTTTGCTCATACAAAATCACTATTCACCAAAAATATATCGACTTCACTTTGCGTCATGTCATCACTTTTATTCACCAAAATCGTAATGAAATAGCCTTGGTTCATACAAAATCACTATTCACCAAAAATATATCGACTTCACTTTGCGTCATGTCATCACTTTTATTCACCAAAATTGTTTTGTAATAGCTTCGGCTCATACAATTTCACGATTCACCAAAAATATATCAAAATAGTTTCGATTATACCTCCCAATTCACAAAATGTTTATCGAAAGAGATTTTATTAATGTTTCTTTACAATAAGTTTTTATCGAAGTATATAGCTTTGATACAAGTATTTTCACAGATAATATAATCTGTATATGAAAAATTACTTTCAAAATCCGCCACAATTTTCTCTTAAGTCGATTTTAGAGATTGGAAATGTTCCATTTAAAATTATGTACATGAATAATTTCAACTTTTCAACTGGGTACTTCGTAATGGACATTTTTTAGCCAGGAAACAATCCATTTTATTTGGATCCTTATGGACAACAGTTTAAACAAAGTTATTTTTGAGAAAATAAAAATTTAGTGTCTTCATCAACCTGGACAGATTTTTATCCCATTTTTAATAGTCACTACCGGTACCTTTGGCGGTTTAGTTACCCATTACTAAGTCCGATTTATGATTTTTCAGTTTTAAAATTACGAAAAAATGTTTTAAAACACGTAAAATATTTTACAAAATGTTAATACAAGAAGCTCTTCTGTCTGTGGGTACTTTTTTCCTATAAGAAATTGTAGGACTTTTATACTAGCCTTTTACCTTGTAAGAGTTATGGATGTTGGGGGTCCACCAGATTCGATTTCACGAATCACTAAAGGTGGCTGTGATAGGATTTATTTCACTCAGCGTTTTAAATAAGTCCAGAGACGAGATTAACTTGTATATTATTATTATTTTGTTTGAATAAATAACATTGTTTTTAATTACAAATATTTCAAGACTTATTTCTAAATTTTATTAACTTTAAACCTCAATACTTATCTAACTTACTACAATTTACTGAATTGTTTATTATTAAGGATATTAACATTTGCGCTAGATCGAACTGTGCCAAGTCTTCTGTACAGTTCACTCAATATTTAATTATACAAAACTTTATTTTGTTTTAAAGATTTTCGTTACAATCTAATATACAATTACTTACTCTAACATAATGAAGTATTTTCATATTACTTAAAGCTATGTAGTTTTAATTTTGATTGGTATTTACATAAATTTTGACTCACTCCATGATTTTTATCTTTGATACCTTCCTTTTAAATTGCTTGGAAGGTATCGCAAGGTCTTTTTTCAGCTAATTTATACCAAAAAAGTTTGGATTTTTTTAAAAACCTAGCATTAGTTACAAATAGTTGATTGAAAGATGATTTCAGTTATTGTGAGTCTGATTTGTTGTATTAACTTTAATTTGATTTTAAGTTTATTTAAATTTTAGTTTTAATTAATTGATTTTCATTATGAGATCGAATGTTTTAAATTACTGACTACTCACATAATTAGCTGTGTTTCTGTTCGTAGCACTTTTAAGTTTCACTTGACACACATTACGCATGAACTTGTTTAAATTTTGAATCTTAACAAATTTTATTTTGGAATACCGTTTTTATTACGTCGGGTTTGTTTAAAATTATTGTCGAAAGATTGACTACGAGTTTTCAAGCGTTCCCCCAACTTTATACGGTTAATCATTTCAAATTAGCTTTGTATTTCCATTGGATTTTATATGTTGATATTCGTGGGCTTTTTCTAATTGGATGTTCCTCTTTTTCGCACTCATATTTTTTGTTGTGGAAACTCTTTGAACTCAAGGAGGCCATTTCTCAGGTTTTTTGTATAGTTTGCTAATTTCCTTGGGAACTTCAAGATGAAAAACCATAATGTCTTAGAAGTGTACTTATTATAATTTGAAACTGTTCTACATTGCTGTAACTTAGTTTGTATCAATGTTAATTTTATTTATCTAATATAATAGACCTTCTGAAAAAATATACATAGAAAAATAGAAAAACTTTTAATTGGAAAAAGAATCTCTTTCTTTGCAAAATTTGATCATACTCAATACTTTCGTAAGAAAACCTAATCTAACCTAACTTTCTGGGTTTCTCTCATTTTACTTGAAAATATAGTAGAATTAACTCATGTACCTTGTTCTCCGTGTATTTCATTACATACAGGTAGTTATAAAATAATTCAACCTATCTAGTTTGTGTGAAGTTAAATTATTTTTTGAAGATTAAACGTAAATCTTAAAAGAAAATGTCATGAAAACTGGTCCTACAATTTGGACAGTGAGGCGATCCACACGGACATCCATCCATCCTCAGTTATATATTTGTTCATTTATGGATTTGGTTATAAATTTATAATGAATAAAAATGATAAATTTCGATTGCCGTTGTCTACAACTTAAAAAAAAAACAAGATAAATTGCTATGCAAACTACAGACTGTGACGTCATCGTGCCAATTTGTGTAGTCTAAATTGGAAAGTGGTTGTACTTGGTGCGATGGAGTATGCAATTAGGCATACTGCAAATGACGTTACACAGTGACAAACTTTACTGGAGGAATCCTATTCTGTGCATGTTACAGTTGGACTATTACAAAAGACAATAAACTAGAAAGTTGAAGTTACATTCTATTTGTTTATATATTAAATAAATACTGGTATATATAACTAGAACTCCATTAAAATTTTATTTTTATTTATTTGTAAAGTTATTATTTCATTTAAGTTATAGTTTATAGTGGACATTCCAGCCATACTAATGAATAATCATAAATCTGATACAACAAAATGCATTGATTACAATCTCAAAAATATGGTATGTTGATCATTTAAATTTATATCTATTCTGGGTGTTTCAAACGGTGTTATCAGATGGAAACCGTTTGAGCTAAAAATTTTATTTTTGGATTTCAAGAATTTAGAGAAAATATTTTTCAAACTCGAAGGTACCAAAGAGGCATATATGGGGAGGGGGGAGAGAGTTTAAGGATATGTTTTTCGGAATTTAAAATGCATACATATTTGTTATTTTATTTTATTTTTCTTCGTACTACAAGGTAGTCTAACAACAACAGTCAAATAGGAGTTTTTGGACGTCATTTTGAAACTACAAGATATTATAAAACTGCAAATACAAAAACAATATTTGATTAAGAAGATTTTATAATTTTACGTGCAACTCGACTTATTTTGACGTTTACCAATATAAATTTGAGGGTTTATATTTGTTTAAATTGGCGAGGATTTGGGATAATTTTTGGAAAAACTCAACATGGCACATCATTTTACGGGATTTAAATCATAACCAAGATGATATATAAGTGAAATATAAATTTAGATTTTTCTCTCACTTAGAAATTGTGAGAGCTAAACCAATTCAACTTTTAAAATGAGACATGTCTTCACCTTTGTTTATAATTAAAGATCTCCAGAAACAGATTGTTACTCCCAGTGTGTACAAATTAGTGAGGTAAAATTTTACACCAAGATTCTAGTCAAACCGTTTGCCCACATTCCTTAGGTTGGTTTGAGACACTGAGTATAAATATATAATTTTTAATACTAATTTTTTCCTTGTTAGGTCCGTCAACAATAATTTTTCTTTTATCTATTTTTCAATAAAAATAAGGTAATCATCTAACATTAAGGTAATACTGGTTGTTAAATAGAATTACTTGTACATAAGAAGTGGAACAATTTGTGTATGATTTCACAGCCTTCGTACATTAAACTAAAAATTCTCGCACAACCATCCACAAATCCTACAATTATTATATTTATAAAATTAGCTGTATATAAATGTTTTCATATATATAAATTTAGGAGTAAAAAAAAAGAAAAAAAACTTTATTACCAAGTTTTATCCCATGTATTTGTTAAGGTGGATTAGTTGATATAAAAATTTTAACTAATCTTTATTAAATTTGTTTTAAAAATATTAAAAATATATACTAATTTAATATAGGCTAGGGTGTTTTTTTGGTGAGTAGAACTCCTACAGTTTTTAACAGATTTTGACATTTGAGGTGTTGTTTGGTAGGAATCAGTCTGAAGTTGTTTTCACCCAGGTTTCATAAATATGAAGCATAAAGGAAGGAAAGTGGAGGGGATAAAAGTTTTTAAAGATAATTCAGATGGAATTTACAATACATCTATAATTAAAAAACATGTGACTGGAATTTATAAACACGTGTATTAACAACATCTGACATTATATCATGAATTTGTTTTTATAAAAAAAACATTCAAAAAATAGATACGTTTTAAACTACACTAATCAAAGAATATCAGGTATTATTGATATAAACAAAAATAATTTAAAGCAAAAAACAAGTGCGGTTATTTGTTAAAGAAGTGTTGTTATATGTCGTGATTATTTATTTTTAATAAAATATTGTATTTTCAGTTCGTTTTGACGGGCTTATACAATATTTTAAAATAGGATTTTCTTAAGTTTGTTAATAGATTTGCTTTTTTTTTTCATGCATTTTTTAAAGTTTATTGAACTGTTTCTCATTGTACAGTACCTTTAATAGTAATAATACCTCCAATTGTAGGGAACAGGAACTTATACTGAAGGGTTGTTTATCATCGCAACAACATGAGAATTATGCGTGGACTTAACACCTAGGAAACGCAAATTGATTCGTATAAACGACCATTAAGAATACCTTTAGTTGTACCATTAGATTGAGATAAAGATTTTAATGATGGAGGTAAAGGTCCAATTATTTCAAAGATGTCACTAGGACAACGAACATCTATAAGCTTTTCGTTTTTCTACCTCTTGTGAAATTGGAGGTTTTATAATTTCAGATTTCACAGAGGACGAGTATATACAAACATAGTCTCATATTGGCTGTGTACGTTTTATACGTCTCCTCCAATATCATCATCAATGTCAATATTTAATCATTATATGAATACTTATCATAACACGTCATAATAAGGTCACATTAAGTATGTTACATTTTAAATACACTGTAGGTGCTTGGTATTATTTTAACACTAATTTGAATGGAAAATAACGTTATATTAACAGGTGGCAGTTGTACAGTTTAACACACTTTGAAAGTAACAGCTGATTATTTTAATATAGCGTTAGGAAACTAATTGTCATGTGGGAATTTGATTTTGTTTTGTAATTAATTATACTTTGTCATCATAAAATGACATAGAAAGGAACGGAGGGTGTTTAAAATATATATACATATTCTAAATGAACAATGAATTACATACAAATCATAAGAAACTTAAGAACTTTATTTACCGAATTAAATAATAAACAACTGGAGTAATCTATTGAACTCTTGTCTTTTCTCAGACGTTCAGGAATCTCATTTATCTTCATAAAACGTGATAATGGAAACAGTGTCTAGCAACGATACTTCGACGCAACGAAGTACGTCAATTCCACAGTGAACTCTAACATTGTTTGAGAATAAATTGTTTAAAGTGAAAGAAACAAAATTCTTGACCATTAACATAAAAAATTGATGGTTGAGTTTGTGTGAGAAAGTTTTTAAGTTATCACCTAAAATAGGGAATCATATCAATAGGCCTAATATGTCATACAACAGAAATAATATTATTTAGAGAACCTATTTGATTAAACTAACCTCAAATTGATTTTAATTTATTAAAATAAATCAACTAACAATTAATTAGTAAAATTGATTTTTATGGTAAAGAATGTTGGAGTGGCTTAACTTTTCAAGAAAAAGACATCTAATTTTTCTAAAAAGGGTTAGTTTATTTGAAATCTTTGGTCAACAATTCAAATTTGCTTTTGTTACCACCAACAGATTGTCGAGTAGAACAATCATGATGATTGGTTAAGTAGTATTTTAATGATATACAAAGCCGAGACCGTGACGAGACTTAGATAGAGTCTAGTTTTTTTTATAGAGTCTCGATAAAAGTCTCATCTCGTGGTTAACAATTTTAATGAATGGACTCAACTGTTGGTTTATTTCATAATGTTTGAATATGTTAGTGTTTAAAATAAATGGCAATATTTCTCCTATAAATATTAAGGTCTCATTATAATTGTATAATATATATATATATATATATATATATATATATATATATATATATATATATATATATATAGGTTGTTCAAAAAGGATGGGAACTGTCTCGCATTTTCCAACATTTTGATTTATAGTGATACAATAATTACACAATAATATTAGTAAATTACAACGCTATAAAGTCAGTTTCAAAACTAACTATCAGGAATCCATTCATTTCAAGAAAAAATCAATCTAAACAAAACAAATTTTGGGAGCAATTTAGACAATTTTGGTGTTGCTAGTATTTTAAAAGGCAATAAAATTACTTCATTTCCAGGCTTTCAAATTTTTGTACCTTCATAATACTTGAAATAAGTGTTGTACACAGAACTTAAGAGGACCTCGACAAAAGTTTACATTGTTATATATTTTCTAATTGGATTTTATTAAACTTTGAGTTGTCAGGGGTTTGGAGTTATTTAAAAGCAAGTCCTATTTATCCAAAAATATTCCCAAAGTTCTATTTCATATTCCTACCCGTTTAAAAATTACTGATAAACTTTGAGTTGTCAGGGGTTTGGAGTTATTTAAAAGCAAATCCTACTGAATTGGTCTCACACTTCTGGAACACTCTGTATATAATTTTGCAATTATCGTAATCCAATGATTGAATATATTATTAAATAAAAAGGTAGGCCTACTTGGTTTTAAAAAATAGTACTCAAAGTGATAGTTAAACTAATAGTTTAATTATATTTCAAAAAGTTATACCCTCCTCCTGGTGTTCCACAGAAATGGGTAGTTCTAGTGTTGCCATATTAATTGCCATACGGCCCAATTCTGGTAACTTCAAGAACAACATGCCGTATTGCATGCTCCGACTCTTACCTCTTCCATCACTAGCGCTTTTTGTACCTGAACCCACAAAATTACAATTGAATTGAATCAACATAATGAGCCTCACATTATCGTATGCCATACAGTAGGACTTCTTCTTAGATATAAATTCAATGATATAACTAAAGGTTCGCTGTTTTTACATGTAGGTTAAATTAAGAAGGTATACAGTGCTGTAATGTATTTAGTGTCCATTCAATTTTTTGAGGTTACAGAATAAAAGTATAAAAGCACAAAAATATCGGAACTGTCACTTCGCTCAGACTGTACAGCTGTAATGTATTTAAATATCAAGAACTACGAAATATCAATGACACGAACTAGTCACTAAAACAAAGACACCGCGGGATTCAGTATCCAATAATAAAATGTCGAGACACATCTGGGCCTTATCTACACCAAGTAGAACCTACATTTAAATATGAAAGTCTACGTGGCCCTTTATAATCGTGAAAATTTTATAGTAAATATGAACATTTCAGATGAACGTGTTTACCAACACTACGGTTTTATTGCATCAGAGTAAATTAGTTTGAATGTAATATTCGAGTTGTATTTTAAATGGAAAGTACATTCAGTCTTCTACGTTGCATTATAAATCAAATCATAAGAATGAATAACATTTCTAATCACCGCTTTCAGCTTTGAAATAAAAGTTGGAATCCCTTCCAGGTCAGGTTATTTCTCCTGTATATAGATTTATCATTGTTCCCTTCGTTCTCTAAGGAGTTAAGGGCGTATTTCTTTAGTCTAAGGATTCGTTAAATAGTCTGAAGTTTGTAGGTCGAAAATTGACTTCCAACCTCTTTATATTCTTCAACAATTTTAATTTCACACTGTACAAAGTAACCAAATTTTACTTATATGTAACATTTTAAAATGAAATCAGGAATAAAAGTAATATGCACTTCTTTATATTTCTATTTGTAACACACTTTCCTATATTTTTATAATATGAATGATGAATTACTTTCTTTATAAAAATTATTTAATAGATGCCCTACATAATAGATTAATAAAACGTATTGGAACATATATTAAAATTAATATATTTCGATTAAACAACGTGGAAGATGTATCCCTGAAAGATACAAGATGAAATATAAGATAATTGTGTCCTAATTAAATAATAAGAACATTTTTTTTTGTTTTTAGTAAAATATATAAAAAAATATTTTGACTTGTGTTCTAGTTCATAGAAAAAAAATTTTTTTGTCACTATCTGTGCGTATCCCTGTGTATGAGTAAGTGTGTTTCCTTTTTCTTGAAAACTCCTCAACCGATTTCATATAACTTAACAAATACATAGCTAATAGCTCGCATTAATATCTGTGAAAATATATTTTTCGTCAGACTGCTTCAAAAACAGCTGTTTTCGTACATGCATTGAGATGCTAAAGTTGTTCTTTATTGTCATAGGACCTAAAAACATCAGCTGAAGTCGAGGTCATCAGCTGAAGTCGAAGTCATCAACTGAAGTCGAGGTCATCAGCTGTTACTTCGTTTATACGAATTAATTATCGATTGTAAAGCATCTATAAAAACAACCGAATTTACTCTCGATTGTAAATAACACATAAAACAGCTGTTACCATAGATTTTATAAATAAGTACCACAAACTAAACAGCTGCAAACTTGTGTAACTTGTCCAAACGTTTGAAGGTAAATAGGTTATAACATTTTAGTTTTTGTGAAATAGTTTTTTTATGTTATTTGCAGTATAACAAAACATATTATAGTTCATCACTTAGACCAAATGAAGCTTTTCGATCCTCGCTCATTTTCCGATGACAAACTTGAGCTTGTATTGAAAAGCTTCACTTTTGGTCCTAGTGATGAAATATACTATTAAGATAAGATATACTTAATTGTTGATTAGTCTTATAAAAAAAAAGGATAATTTACCCAAAACAAAAAGAATTCATTGTTGTCGTATAAGTCGCTCTGAAAAAAAAAATCAAAATGGCGAGTAGAAAATTTCTACTCTTTTGTTTTTAATAAATTTTAATAAAACTCATTTATTTGTGTTTAAAAACAGCTAAAATTGAGTTGGCTATTAGTTATTGTCCAAAAAATACCAAGAATTAAGCCAGCAAAAATATAAAGTTAAAAACAGAAATATTGTTACATGTTTGATATTAGGAAAGGAAATGTCTATTTTGTTCGTTGTAGAATTTTGTAATGTCCTATATTAATATCGTCATATTTTTTTTACCTAAGAATCTTGTACCCCTCTGAGGCTCACCGTCCTGCCAATCCCGAAGAATCTACACATTTTTAATGTAGTCTAGGGTTAGATACCTCTCTTCCATATTTCCCATTAGGTCTATCTTGACCAACTTTTGTTCTCTTCCGACAAAATTATTCTAGGTATAGGAGTTTTTATTCTATGTTCTTTTATTCAGTTTTTTTTATTTGAGAAATGTTAACCAAGATGTTTTCGCCTTTAATCAACAAGGAAATATATTTTAAGGGTGAATTGCGAAACAAAATTCCATTTATTTTGCATTTTATCGTTTCGGATTTTTCGGTAGACTTTGCAGTGCTATTATTTAAGTTTTAAAATAGTATTACTTAATTTGTAATAAGGATTCAATCAACACAATATACAGACTTTTTCGAATTGATTTAATTACGTTGGACAACATAGTGTTATATAGTAATATTAATAAAAAACCCACTAGCAACTGTTATTAAATATTTTAACAATTTTAAAATAGTTCAGAAATGTGCCTAGTCCATCAATTGGTAAAAAAATGAAAGTATTTGTGGTAACAAAGAAAGGTGACCCACTAGAGGCCACTCTGAAGTCATTAGTAGTAGAGGTGAAGTCCCCAAGGGTAGTAGTTGACTTATGGGGACTATTTATTAGAGAAGTGATAAGTTGACTTATTATGCCTGGAGTTTAGAGAAGTGTTCTTATAGATAAAATAAACAAAAATATTTATACATTTATTATTTTTTTATCTCTTAAGAACAGAAGGTAATAGATAAAATATTACAGCTAATGATGAAATAAATAAATGTGTGTAGAGATTAATGTTTTGAAACATATTGGAAGAATATTGCTCAAGTTGCTACATAAAATACTACATACTGTACATTAGTGGTAAAAAAAAATTGGCAACTACATTTTAGGCTATAGAAAGGATTTTAAGGTTACTTATATAAAACCAGAATTATTTTTTTATATCGTTAAGTCTTTAAGATCCATGGGATAATACTTTATTAAAAAAATACTGATACAAATTTTAAAAATAATTTTTTCGTCCTTGAAGATCTTCAAATAGGCTTTTTGTTGTTCTAGCAAATATTTAATTTTTGAACTTGGCATCAATGTAAAACGTATTGTTAAGCATAAGTTATTAAATCCTAATTGTAAATTAATTATTAAAACATTATATCAACTGGTAATTCAAATTTTTCCGATGTTTATTATTTTCATAAATAAAGAAATATAAACGATAGATGAATCTAACTTGTGTACCAATTGCAAAAAAACTAAGTAAATGTTTGGCTTTAAACTGGTTGACTGTAATCCTTACCTTGTGATCGAGAAGTCACGTTTAGTATTATTGTTTTATTGGGGTGGACGTTTTCACAAGGACACCTTTGATAATTTATTTTCCTACGAAAATCCATTTATAACATATTTAAAATGAACGTATTTTTTTGGTATAATAAACAACTGCAAACATTATTTCGGAAAACACATTTTGGACGAGTCTGGTACGATATTTACATCATACTATTGTCTATAAAAAAATCAAAAGTTAGAAGAAATATTTTATTTCATAGCAGGAAATCAAGACTGTAACAAATCAAGTTACTTGCACAATTTACAAAAATCAGGGTATTGTGCTTATTTATACCTGCGTCTAGACTTATCAGGCAGTAACTGTAACGATATTTCAATAGCTTCCATTTCTATATTGTCTTCTTCAAGTTCAATGTTATTATATGCACTTGTCAAAATGCATCTTGAATAGTGCTATGTATAAACTATAAGTGTTGAGGTTATTGTTAGTTTGTTATTTTGTTATAAACAACTGCTCCTAAGAAACAGCTGATTTCATTACCTGTTTGCAACGTCGCTATTCACATGTATTGAAATCAGCTATTTCTATTACTGGTAACTTCTGTAATTAACTGTTTTCCGGACTAAAAATGCACGTATTAACAGTTGTTGAAATTGAAGTGGTATGATGTAAAAGAATATAACGGTTTAGAAATATAAAAGAAAATACGAAAACGTTGAGAGAAATCACTAAAACGGGAGAACAACAAAAACATTTTCTTTATTATATATAGAGTTAAAATATGTGTCTTAGAAAGGATTTCAGGACTCTCGTTTTGATGAAGAAAGGTTTCATATTTTCCATGTTTATGAAAACAATTAGAGAATGAACGTAAATTTAATGAACAAATCATTCCCTGACGTAATCAATCAACGTCGACTTCACATGCGACTCCAGGACAGACTTAATGCAAGTGGTAATATTTCATATTGAAGGTAATAATTATTTCATTTATTCACTGCAAATGACCAGTTGTGGAAAAATGAGAGCGTATAAAAAATAAAATGTTAAGTCTGTTTTTGTCGTGGGGAGTTGAAACATATTGCTTAGTAATGCAAAGTATTAATGTAATTTCAACAAATATCAAGTTAATAACCTTTTAAAAATGGTGTCCATCTAAATATCTTCAAAATTTGTAATTTTCCCATAGCCTCTAAGATTTTAGTAACTTCTACATTAAGATATAATTTGCTATTAAAGGTAAAGCTAAATGAAGCAGAATAATAAACAATTTATTATAATTGATTAGTATATGTGTTAAGTTAGAACACTTTTGTTTACACTCTGTATATTTCATCAAATATTCTACCGCCTTCGGATATTTTTCACTTTCAAAAATTATTCGCTAATTGTTTTTGTATTTTACATGCTATTTGATACATTCATTTTCATCATAAATATTTAAACAAAATGGTTATTAATAACAGATTTTGATATGATAAAGCTTTTAGGAGGGTGT
Source organism: Aphrophora alni (assembly GCA_963513935.1). NCBI lineage: Eukaryota > Metazoa > Arthropoda > Insecta > Hemiptera > Aphrophoridae > Aphrophora > Aphrophora alni. The sequence goes on from OY740768.1 coordinate 120,833,110, forward strand.
CCATTATTTATTTTCATTTTTTGAAAGATTTACTCAGAGATATGATGTTTTTATTTGCTAATGATTTACTATTTTCTATAGATATGTAAGAAAGTAACTGCATTGTTTTTTTTTTTACAAAAGTTATCTTTTGCGTTGAACAAAAATATTAAGAACGTACGGTCTGTTCACCTAATGAAAAAACAAATTTCCACAACAATGGTATATTATTTCCTTTTTACGATTTTCTATGGTACAGTGAATCTCAAGAGTATAGATTTCAATCTAGGCCTACTTTCTTACGGAACATTTTCATTTAGTTTTATTAAATCTTCCCCACGGCGTTTCAAAATAAACTTTTATAGCAGGAAGAAGTCTATAGTTTATTGTGTTATTTAACAAAATGCCATTTAATCTGAATATACAATTAAATACAAAGTAGTTGATCTGGTTTATAATATTTAGAATTGGGTTGATTAAAACCAAACTGGCAATTATTAATTCTATTAATACACTTAAGGTTATGTTACTGTAATTTTTTATTGATAACTATCATTTAGTTTCCATTGTAATTTAAATTGCTGTCATGGCTATACTAAATTCCTGAATAAGCAATGTTTACAGTTTTAAAGTAATTCGTGAAATAAGTTTTCATACACCACGTGTATCAAAATTCCGCTTGCCTTCTGTTTTTTAAACGAACGAATAATAATATATAGGGTAATTCCGGGTCAATATGGTCAAAAGGTATCGTTAATGCATTGATACAAACATTACTCATTCCATTTTTTATATTTATTATTGAAGAATTATAGTTTAACTTATTTTTGCATATAACATTTGTGTTCATATATAAACAATAGTGAAGAAATATTTAAAACATGTTGAGGTGTAAATGACCCTATTCACCCGCTGTAGAGAGATAAATAGGGCCAGTAAACAGGTGAATCGGGTTACCTTCCTCAACTTTCCAAGAACTGGGGCACAATATATTAAAAAGCATAACTATAATTTTATTAAACGTTATTACATTAAGTATATATAATACAAAAGTTTAAACGTTTCAATAATGTGTGGGAATATGTAAATAACATTGTTAATCAATGTTGAAAACCGTCTTCAGTGAAATAAAAACATAGCCTACGGTCTCTAAAATCCTCATTTTCTGTAATAGGGTGTAGGGTAGTCTAAATAGAAGCCCAGACCTACGATTAATCAATAAAGATATTGAAAAAGTTAATTCAAATAAATAAATGGGAAAATATGTCATTTTTAAAGAGTTAAAAATGAATAAAAAACCAGATTGTTCTAGGCTAGGCCTATTAGTCCAAACACTTTAACACACGTTAACATTTTTTTCCCTTCTGCTCCTACGCAAATTTCATGGGGCCACTCGCCACCCTTTTGACATTTAATCATCATTTTTTCTGTGATCGAGTATCCGAGTATGTCAAGCCGCATAGTATCCTCTTCCGCATAGGACTCTTCATCTTTTCGGTTACATTTTTATCGTTGTCATCGCCATCATCATCATCATACATAAGCCTATCATTTAGTTTCCTTGGTACAAATCCTAATTTATTTCTAGGCGTAGGCCTACATCTTTCTTTTTAAACGGTCTTCTCAATTTTGGCTTTATTCTTCTTTCTTGAAGTTTTTTCCTCACACTGAAGATTCGATTCCTGTTTTGCTCTTACAAGTGATACAAACTCTGGGAAAGGTAATAACGTCGGATTATGTTTTCATGGCCGTGACAGGCCTAACGAAATTAGGTTTTTAAATAATAAAGTACAAATTTTAAATGCTAATAATCCCTGCTGAGCGATATATAATATTGAAAGGAAATAATTAATAGAGAAAAACTGCGGAAACAGAAGGCCGTTATATTGTCTCTATCTAAAATGGCCAGTGAAAGAAAGAGGTGAGTGGAGGTCGTGGATTAATGTTGAGCTGATGGGATTGTTGGAGAAATCGGAGATGGGCTGTGAATAACAAGAAAAGGGAACTAGAAAGGGATAGAGAAGAAGACCGAGAAAGAGATAGGTAGAAACCCCGGAGAATTGGAGTGTGAAGATGGAACAGAGTTACAGAGGACAGAAGAATGGAGCATTGTGTTGATGGATGCTAAGATTTTGCAATGGTGCAGCGCCAAGAAGGTAAGGTATCTAAATATTAGCTGCCAGAAATCTAAAGTATAAATTATTAATTTCTACATAAGTTTGTAAAAAGTTCTTTTACAAAGAATGCACACAATAATAATAAAAAAAAACCCTACATATATACAGTCTTTACCAACGAAATGTTATTGAAATATTTAGAATTGAATTTGTTCCAAATTCTTTCTAGGGTACATCAAAAACTAGTGATAACCTTGGAAACAGAACTTGTAAAGATTTGAGGTCCTACAGTTGCTTTTCTATGTATCGTTGTAGAGCATCTTAAGCTCGCAAAAGACATGATCTTTCTTCTTTGTTCAGTTTAGATGTTCTAATAGATAGATGTCTACTTCTGCAGACTCTATTATTTTAGTGATTTATTGTTCTAGACTTAGGGGATAGGACGAACAGCTTTATCCGAACCAGCTGTGTAACTTCCTCCCAGTGGAGATAGCTCTATTAGTCCGAGATGTTGTCAGATGATCAGTTTACCACTCACAGAAAGATTCCGAATAACAAAAGAGTTGCTCACGTAATTTAATAAGCAGCCTTGTTTCCTTCAGGAACTATTTGAACGGACACCCATCAAGATCCTAACATGTCTTGCTAGATCATTCCCCACAATATAAAGTTACAAATCAGTCTGAAATTTGAAGGTGAATTTAATCCTATAAGTGCAGTTTGCTTGTCTAAAAGTATAAAGATTTTTATCTCTCTATATTTCCGATTAACGATCTCTCTGAAGCGCAGGTTTATAGCTAGAAATTTATGGGAAGCACTCAAGAGCCTTAGGATACTCTCTAGTTAAATTTATTTTATGTATCAAATATTGCCAAAGTTCAAGTGAAATCAGAGCTGTTAAATGAATTATTTACAACCTTACTTTTTAAAGTTATATGTTTAAAAATTTGGTTTTAAATGAACCAGTTTTTTTATTTTTCTCGTATAAAAAAATTGTAATATTTTAAAACGTTCAACCGTTTTAAAATTTACTAACAAAGCTCTCTTGTTAACGGATTACAAAATAACCTTCGCGGAGACCACCTATAATAAAAATCCAGGGGAATGTTGTATGTTGGAATGTTGTACTGTTGTATGTTTTTTCATGTAGCCTTTGGTTAGATCCCCCTATTTCATTTTCCTATCAAGTCTCTCTTTTTCTCTTCCGGTCTGATGCTATTGGAGTGTTCTAGGATTCAAGGCAGTTATTTTATGTTCTTTTCTTCATTTTTAATAAAATAATGATGACCGAGAGGTTTTTCGCTTTTAAGCAATAAAAGTAAATAATTAAACAATGTTGTCACACACAAAATTTGAGCAACAGCGGATAAATAATGTCAACTTAGAACTTTTTTTATATCAACTTGATACGATCGATAGATATTTTATTCTTTTGCGTCGGCGTTTTCATATATGTGAGTTCGCAACAGCTTGAATATTATATTATACATTCACTAATACTTTGGAGTGTTTGGAGTTGAAATTCAAGCGTTCGTTTCTCCAGAATTGTTTGGTATTAGCATATTAATTGAAACACAGATCGCAACGTATGGCGTATCAGAGAGTACAAAACTCAATTACTAATCTAAAATTATCACATAAATCTTGTCATAATTTAACTCGTATGGATTAAAATTGCTTTACACATCTCTAACAATTTGTTGAGATAATATCTCGTACAAGAATAGAATGTGCACATAGCTTTATACCTGAGTAGACGACGGAAGCGAATTTTAACAAATCAGGGTTCGAATTCAGTTTAATCCTTTAAATTTATCTTTCTCTCACTTTAGTAACATTGAATGATTTGTACTCCAACTCAAAGATATAAGGTTAGGTTAGGTTAAGTTAGTTAGGCTTAATTTGGTTAGGTTAGGTAGAGTAGGAAGAGTAATATTATCCTATAGCAAAGCAGAACCAATGTAAGGATATCCATTTTCTGTTTGGTTAACTTGACAGAACCTTCTTTAAGCACGTCCCTTATATAACTCTGGCTACCCGTCACGTACTGTAATGCAGGATCTTCTTTAGAGATGCCTATTACTTAGAGAAGCTTAGATTTAGATGTATATTTCTTCCATCAGAATAGCCCTATATATAATGAAATTGTAAATTACCTATACAGGGATAGCGGCAAATCAAAACTTTGCTATGAGATGAAGCTAATTTTTCATTTTATACCGCAAAACAAATATTATATAAATACATGTTCAAATAAAAAACCGTTAGACATCAAATGTTAAAATTTACATAAACATTTTTTTTATTTATATGTGTTTTTAATACATTTTGTAAAAAAAATTCCCTAACAAACTTTAAATTACAATTTCTTAATGAAATCGCTACATTTATTTGGAAAAAGGCGCCACCATTGCCGAAAGGTACTAAAGTTAGTGTTTGTTGCGTTGAGACGCCATTGATTGTGATAATATCGATCCTATCATCGAGAGACTCCAGCTAATATTGTATCTTTGTCACTTTGATGGTTTACCATCCTAATTTGATATTTCCGGAACTTAGTATTGACGTTAAGAACTACAGTTAAAAACAAACAAATCAGTTAAAATAGTTATTTATGTATTAAGAGCAAAAATAGGTCTTCATCGCGCGAGAGAAAAAGTTCTGCTACGCCTCACGTGGTAATTTCTCAAGAGCGATAAAGACACTTTACACTCGAATTAAAAACCCCATTTTTCCTACAACAGCAGTATAAATTATATTTCCTACTATTTTTGTTATGTTGACATTGTATTGAACATTTTAAGTTAGCTGAGACTGTTTATTGTTCAGTGACAGGACGACGTGACAATAATAAACTTGGTTTGTTGATCATGTGATGAAGAATTACATTTAATCATTGTTAATTTGCGTGCAATATTTTTTATTGCACGCTGAGTTAAATCGATAGAGGAGGGGTTGGGAAGTAGAGCGAAAAAAATGTATTTAAAAGATGATATTTTGAAACGGTTTGGCCGATTTTGGTGATTGACGAACTTGATAAAGATGCTATAAAAGAAACGTGTATAACTGTTTTCAATGTCGAACAATTCTTTGAAAACCATCTCAAAATTCCAATCACAAATTTTATTTTAGGATCAGAATCAATGGACATTCATTGATTAGTCTATAAATAAAATTTCCGTAATAAAGATTTTCCTAAAATGGAGTTTCGATGAAAGGAAAAGCGATTTTCCTCACAGTTACGGCCAGTGTATTTATCTATGGGAAGGTACTGTACAATATTGTTGAATTTGTAAAAAAATTTTTTTTTTGAGGTTATCTCATATGAGTTGAATGGCAAACACAAGATATTCTAATTCCTTAACTAAAACTATATTTCAACTCTACTAAGAAAACATAAATATTTTCAACTTCATGAAATCGGTCAATGAAAATGTTTTAATTTTGAGTTTGTATATGAATTTAAATTTCAAACCAGCGGATCAAAGTACATAAATGTTATGAGTTTCATCACAACCAGAAGATTAACTGAAATTATCCATAATTTAGGGCTAAACCATAGTTCACCCCACACTTTTTGTTAAAAATGTAATCATTTCCTACTACTAAACTTAAAAATTTTGCCATTTTAATCACCGAGAAAAGACAAGATCGGACTCAGTCGATTTAGTAAAAATCTAATCGGTCCATCCATACTACAACAATTAAATATTTTGTAGTCAATCCATATATTCTTTAGATAATTTATCTGTCAAACATCTTTCAGTATATGCCGTAAATGTGGTTTAAGGCGCTGGAATGTCCAGAACTATCAATTGTCTTTTTTAAGGTCTTCCCATCACCATAAAACTTTCCATACGTATTTTTAAAATAAATGTAACGAACAAATAATAGTATGGTTACTTTCTTTAAATTATGGTGTAAGTACATATTTAAACAAATATGAATATCTCTAGATTTGTCAAGTAACTGTTAGACGGGTGCTACAGAATTATATATCTGTACAAATTACAAATCAAACCCAGTGATATAGTCAGTGATACATATTCCAAACTTTGTATTTATATAGCGTCAAACTTTCACTCAGTCATAATATTTTCCTTACATCGTAGCTGGAAATATGTGGGTCTGTATGTTGTTATTAAGTAACCATTAAGCCCTGATGATATTGATCCAAGATCCAATAAGAATTTATTATGTGTGTTTCGGGTAACCTTCAAGAACATTTCAAGAAAAAAATAATTGTATTTATAAAAATGTGCATTGTGCAGTTTTAGAAATGATTATTTTTACTAGTGAAACAACTTAACAGTGGTTATTCAATTGTTAAAGACGTCTATTTCGTTCCTCATGCGATCTATTATATATTTTAAAGAATATAATGTATCTGAATTTCCTACCTTATATTACTGCTACTAGGAAGAAGTTTTGAAATAATATTGTGACATAGAGGAAATATAAACTAGTTTTAAAGAATACTTAACATCAAATAAATATAAGGAAAGGTATGAATTATGCAAATCATTTAATAGAATAAGAAATATGCCACTCGAAAATAGAAGAATGCAAGAAATTAGTATATTCTGTCAACTAGTGAAAGAGATTAAATATATTAGAAGGTATGGGAATATATAATACATAGTATGGAGACATAATATAAGCATGAAACTTAAATAAAACTGAATAAATAAAAATTAACATATTAATACAAAAATAGACTTTAAAACTTATACAATAGTAAAACGATCTACAATAATGACGAAAACACGAAACAGTGGCCTCTGTGTGGTATAAGACCAGTCGGCAAAGAAGTTAACAATTTCGATTCTGACGATAATAAACTATATAAGGACTATTAGTCTTTTTTTAAATGGCCGAACGGGGGGGGGGGGGTTACCTTCATGCAACAAGGAAAAAATGAAAATATAGAATAGTTTATACTATATAAAGAGATTTAATTTGAGTACAATCTTCTGCCATTCCTAGCATTTTCTTCTTATTTATATTTGTATTAATAAATAATAAGAAAATCCTCGGATTGGCTGAAGATTTTATTAAAATTAACTATGTATCACCTAGCACATATAATTATAATAACAATATAAGGAGACGTTCGGAAAACAGATCATTATATTATGTGAAAATACATTAGCACGTACAAAGCAGACTTTGTAAAAATTAGTTCAATATTGTATAAAGAGATAAATTTTTATATTAAAAAAGCATAACGTAGTAGCTAATGTGAGACTTAATATTTTTTTTATAGAGTGAATTCTTAAAAAGGTGTAATTATAATGATTGATACGAACTATTGTATGACATACACAGTTATTCAATAAAGCAGTACTATTCGTGTCTTCATAGACTATTACACGCACAAGGGGGATGAATAGGCTGTGTAATTTAACCTTAAAATATTTACGTCTTTTATTATTCACGTAAAAAGGTTGCAAAATTATACCCTAAACTCTTTATACTGTCTAAAGGAAACCTACGATCGTTTTTTTTTGGTTTATTCATTTAATTGTACCAATTTTTATATGACCATGCAAATGTACTATTGATTGATGTTAAAAAATTTTATATTACCATGCAAAACTCCTACCTTTATGTAAACAGTTGACATTTAAAAATTGTAAAATGAATTACGACCAATCTACGAGTGATGCTAATAAGACACAATTTCCCTCTATAATTATGATTCGTAATTATTTAGATGTTACAACGATTACATTCAACAATATATGCAGGGTGATTTTTAAGTAAGAAAGGGGCTTTATAATGCATAAGTGAGAAGTACTTGGAGACAGATACAAATGCGGATCTACGTAGTTAAAAAAAAATATTTTGTTGTAGGTTTTTAATTTTTGGATCCGCCATATCAAAGCAAACTTTATTTTTTAAATAGGAATATGAACATGTGATTCATGTTTTTCATGTGAAATTTCACAAGAAAAACAACGGTGAAAGCAGTTTTTCAAAAAACGCTTTTGTTTTCGAGTTATAAGCATTCAAAGTTGCAATGACGGAAAAATAGTGTTAGCAATAAAACGGGGTAAAATGCGACTTTGAAACTTTTCTATTGTGCTTTTCCTGCAAAATACACAAAACAAAACAAAACAAAAAAGAGCGTTGAACCATTGCAACTTAATTTTACAGGAGAAACGAAGAGTTAATATGGCGCATTGTTGTAACGTAATGCAAACAGCTGATTTAAACTACTTTCATAAACGGATATTACTTGAGGTTAGCGCATTGACAATCAGTAGAGGGGATGCATTTTGAATATTTATTGTAGAATGGTATGCTTTTAAAGTTTATTGTATTAGTATTGTATGATCGAAAATATTTATTTCAATTTTAAAATTAAATATTGTAATATTTAAAGCGAATAATGTCAGTTGAGATTTAATTGGTAGTTGTGTTATAATTATTAGATATGGTTTATTGTTATAACCTTAAAAGTTCGTTATTGGATCAATTCTACAGGAAAAATATAAGAGAAACGTTTCGACCACGTATTTTACCCAGTTTTATTGCTAACTCGATTTTTCTGTTAATGCAACTTTGAATACTTATAACACGAAAACGAAGGCATTTATCAAAAAAACTCCTTTCACTATAGTTTTTCTTGTCAAATTTTACATGAAAATCATGTATCATTTGTTCATGTTCCTATTTAAAAAAAGAAGTTTGATTCAATATGGTGGATCCAACATGGCGGAAAAAAATTAAAATTCTACTATAAAGTATAATATTTTAAACTGCGTCGATCCGCATTTCTTTCTGCCTTCAAATATCTCTCTCTCAGTTATGCAGTATAAAGACGTTTCGATACTTAAAAAACACCCTGTACATATATAACAATATAGCGTAAAGTAATATATATATATATATATATACCTTCGTGAATGGCGTATTTGTTTTATCTTTTGTACACTGATTTTACGTATGACCTATAATAAATAAGAAGGTTATAATTTATGAATTTAGAAAATGGTGGTCATATAAAATTTTTAATACTCAATATCTCGAAAACTGCTAACTATAAAAAAAAAGTATGACAAAATACTTTGCTTTTTAAAAGATAAAAACTGTGAATTTCCATTTTTGTTGTTGTTAAAAGGATAATCAAAGAGAGAAAGAGAGAGGGGAGAGATAGGGAGAGATTTGGAGAGAAGGAGAGAGATATGTTAAGAGGGAGAGAGAGGAACAAAGGGAGAGTGAATGAGCGAGAAACGGGGAGAAAGAGAGAGAAAGAGAGAGAAAGAGAAGGAAAGAGAAAAAGGGAAAGAGAAAGAGAGAAAGAGAGACAGAGAGAGAGGGAGAGAGAGAGAGAGAGTTGTGTTAGTAAAAAGTGAAAATGAATAATAATGTTAGTGATAAAGTAATAATTCTGAATTTCTTGGTAAATAAGTACAATATCTAGATTTGTTCCATATGTTTAAACTATTTAAACGATTTTTTTCTATTATTGTTAAAAGTATAATCCAGTTAGTGAAAAAGTAATAATTTTAAATTAATTGATAAATGAGTACTACATATAGATTTTTTCGACGTGATACTATTTTGCCAATTGTATCATAAATTGTTGGGTGGTGTAGTTAATTACCAAAAAATCATTCTATATTGTCCTTAGAAGAGAAAAACATTTGACCTCTATTTCATTTGGTTAATTTTGGAGATATTGAAATTTTTACACTGTTGTCATTTTGAAAATATATAAAATTAAGTTTTTTTGGTATACTGATAAAAGTTACAAGAAAAATGCGTATCACAAATCTGAACTCAATATATTATTTTTTAATAAAATTCTAAATTATATCAGAAGAAATTACAAACACATGACAGATGGAAAACGTTGCGTCTTTGGACATATATTTTTAGAGGAAGGTTTTTACTTATTTTTATATAACGAAACACCTTACATATTTTCTCTGTGTATTTCAGGGTCACTCTGTATACAGTGAAATAAAATAAAAAGTCAAATTAATAATATTGGAGTGTCTCATATAGGATCGGTGGACATTTCATAGCCTAGAGTATCGTAGTTTCCATATTTGAGATTGGAACAATTAATATAGGATCGGTGGACATTTCATAGCCTAGAGTATCGTAGTTTCCATATTTGAGATTGGAACAATTATTATTTATAAACCAGATTTTAGCGTCAGGGTCGAAAGAGAACAAGAGTTGGTAAGCGAGATATGATAGAAAAGATGAAAGAGAGGGATATAACCCAAGACTACATGAAAAAGGTGTAGATCCAGCTAGGTCCCTTGGGATTGCCTTACTCGTACTCAATATAATGAGCTTCTGAGGGTTTCTACACTAAAAATAAGGTAAATATTCCATACAACTTGCTACTGTCTATGTTGTTGTGAAGGGGAAAAGACGAATCTATATAATTGATAAAATTAAGTAGACAGGAATGTGTATTACGAATATAACAACAGTAAAATCATAGAGTGTAACAGGTGATTTGTCTATAACTACCATAAACATCAACAGTTAATTTCCAACTTTTTATGAAACTATTATAAAACTGTTTTAAAACTATTATTTAATTTGGATTATACTACTTATGTACGTCTTAATATACTCTACTGCCGATCTAACAAAGCTATTTAGGGTTTAAAAATATTAAAATCTAGGTACATAAGCAATGGAAACTTGGGAGTTGATTAAACTTCCAAGAAGACTAACAGGGCAAACATAACTATAAAATGTTACACATTAAAGGTTAATCAATCTCTTGCTTAGCTCTACGACACATTTCAACTCGTATCACGCACAACATAGTCCATATCTACAATCAAGTAGTCCCTCTATAATAAGTTTCCTTCTAAATTATCTCTAAAAAGAGTCCTTGATTACCCTTTTCTTTGTAGGTAAAGGGTTGACTCGAATTTAATGAAGGGGGAACCTTGCAAACGACACAGTATTTGTCACTGTATTTCATTAAGTCACTTAAGTGACTTCTTGTGTCACTGTTTTATATACAAAATGTTAATATTTTATCTTTATTTGTGGTAATAGTTTCTTCTTTTCCTTGTGTACGTGGTTTCGAACCTACAAGATCATTATCAAGAAGTCTTCTTAATGAAAATTCTACACAAAGTTATTGTTTTACAATAACAATTATACGGACAGAAATACACATAAAGCCACGATTTGTGTTTTATCATATATTATGAATTTTGTGTGTTTATCTCAGTGAAGCTCGAACTGACCGAATATGCGTTGGTAATTAGAAGAAGGTGGGGAATAGTTTGTGAACGATGGGGCTTTAACAATTTGAAGAAACGGCCGTATTTATTACATTATTGTAAAAAGGATGTGACGTTTGTGATTTTAATAGATCGGAAGGATTATCTTAAAAAGATTTATATATAAGGTAAAGTAATTCCTGAAGAACTAAAAGAGGTTCTGTTTAAAAATAGTTTCGATTGTTTCTGAAGGATTTAAAATGAGGTATCTGATGGTGACCCTTGGGGTCTAATTTAGAAATTAAATTTCAAATGAACCCTTTATTGGCATTGGATATAGATAGTACAGAACATTTTACGTTAAACATGTATATATCATGGTCCCCTTGGTGTTATTTAGGATTTAAATTTTCTTTTACCTAGATTTTAGAATCCACAGGAGAATGAACTTTGTGTCATAAAAGTTTTTAACAAAAATTTCAGGTTTTAAGCTCAAGTACCTGTCCGTATCTTGATGTCAAATTTATGGATCATTTGAAAATTTTAAATAAAACCCCCAATTTTTATCATTGGAAAATATTTTGCATAGAGCGGTAAATTTTACGTTAAAACATGTATAAATTATGTGGTCAAACTGACCCCTAGGTGTTATATAAGGGTCATATATATTCCATTACTTCTATAACTAAGAGTCGAAGGAGAATGAATCTTAAGTGAATAAAGTGTAGAGTATAACTCGTTTCATTTTAAATAATAGCGAGCTATGATTTTAAACCTACGTAGCGTTAAGCTTACTATGTCGTTGTGAAAAGATTTTAAGAGGAAGATTATAGATTTAAATAGTGAAAATTTTGTTGCCCAATACGATGGTCAAGGGCAAAAGGGCATGCCTTGTATATGCCAGCTGAAACTGACCAATATCCGTCTGCAATCTTACCAATTTCTTATGGGAATATAAAAACAAACAGTTGTAATATGAGAGTAAATTTGTTCAAAACTTTATATTATTAGTAGAAAATACTCAATATTTAAAATTTTAAATTATCAATTTTATCTGATAATATTTAAACACAAAACGGGGGGGGGGGGGTACACCACTTCCTGAAGTACTTGAAATCAGTTTATTATTGTAATGATATTATATTTTCTCTAAATTATGTATTGGAGATTTCTTAACTCTTCGCTATTGTGTCTAAAACTAAGTAAGAGCCTAAGCTATTTTCTAGGCACTGTAACATGGAAGATCACATCAATCATTAATTTTGCACCAGTGATTGTATGTGCCCTTTTAATGTTTATAAATATTTACAATAATTATAACAACGTTTCTGTTTAGATTCAGAATGATAATAGTAAAGAAATAATAACTAATAATATTCTAAAGCAGACTAACTTCCCAGAGTTGTTGTGCAATAGCTCGTGACTTGTAGAACTTGGAAAACACGTAGATATAAGGAAGGAAATAACTTGAGTGTCTCACGCAGCTTCTTTTACTGACCCTTTCTTCTTTTAGAAGTGAAGGGAAAGAAATTCTTGCCACTTTAACACATCTAGAAACCTCCTTATCCTCTCTTAGTGTTCTTTATACGACCGTAGTTTTTATTTACTTCGTTATTTTTGGAGAGAGAGAGAGAGAGAGAGAGAGAGAGAGAGAGAGAGAGAGAGAGAGAGAGAGAGAGAGAGAGAGAGAGAGAGAGGGAGAGGAGACAATAGTATTTTATTTACTGCGTTATTTTACTCTCTCGAATAAATTAGTTTATAAAACGTGCATTATATTATAAACATTAATGTCATGATCAGATTGTAACTCAAGAAGAGGGAATAAAGAGAGGGAGAGGGAGAGAGAGAGAGAGAGAGAGAGAGAGAGAGAGAGAGAGAGAGAGAGAGAGAGAGAGGAGACAATAGTATTTTATTTACTGCGTTATTTTACTCTCTCGATTAAATTAGTTTATAAAACGTGCATTATATTATAAAAATTAATGTCATGGTCAGATTGTAACTCAAGCAGAGGGAATAAAGAGAAGGAGAGGGGGAGAGAGATTTAAGGTACAATAGTATTTTATTTACTGCGTTATTTTACTCTCTCGATTAAATTAGTTTATAAAACGTGCATTATATTATAAACATTAATGTCATGGTCAGATTGTAACTCAAGCAGAGGGAATAAAGAGAGAGAGAGAGAGAGAGAGAGAGAGAGAGAGAGAGAGAGAGAGAGAGAGAGAGAGAGAGAGAGAGAGAGAGAGAGAGGAGACAATAGTATTTTATTTACTGCGTTATTTTACTCTCTCGATTAAATTAGTTTATAAAACGTGCATTATATTATAAACATTAATGTCATGATCAGATTGTAACTCAAGCAGAGGGAATAAAGAGAAGGAGAGGGGGGGAGAGAGAGAAGGTACAATAGTATTTTATTTACTGCGTTATTTTACTCTCTCGATTAAATTAGTTTATAAAACGTGCACTATATTTTAAACGGTAATGTCATGATCAGATTGTAACTCAAGCAGGGGAAATAGAAATGAAAGAGAAAGAGTGAGAGAGAGAGAGAGAGAGAGAGAGAGAGAGAGAGAGAGAGAGAGAGAGAGAGAGAGAGAGAGAGAGAGAGTGAAGAGAGTGATGGAAAATAGATAGAGAAAGGGAGGGGAAGAAGAGATGAAGAGAGGAAGAGGGAGAAAATAGAATATATCTAGATAAATACCTTATATTAGTAGTCAGAGCGATTCTTGTTATTGTATATCACTACAGCTGTTTCGCCGATCACAGTCGGCTTCGTCAGGTGCAGGACACTTAAATAAAACACATAAACACGACACTGAACATATACGACACTAAAAACATTGTTTTAAAATATTCGGAGGCTAGCTCTTCGTTAAATTTTACACTAAAAATGTCCGGGTGTGGCCACATCATTATTCGTTCGTTTCCGGACGGATACTGAAAATAAGACTGATGATAGTTAACTGCCGTGGAAGTCCATTTGTTTATTCAGAGATAAGATTATATCGTAGATCGGGTTGGCTGCGAAGTTCAATTTCTCATTGAGAAGTATGTTGGGATGTTTCTTTTGGGTGATGTATATATTATATTCCTCCAATACGTCGAGACGGTGTCCCTTCCTCTCATTATGAATGATGTCAAGATTGGTATTGATATTAGTGTAATTATGATTGGTGTTTATCAAATGTTCGGCAAAATTGGAAGTATGTTTGGAGAGATGATTTTTATGTGACGGTAAATGTTCTTTAAACCTTTGTGTAAAGGATCTGCCAGTTTGACCTATATAAATTTTTTCGCAGTTGTCACACTTGAGTTTGTATACTCCACTATTGTCAAATTTATTACAATAACAAGAATCGCTCTGACTACTAATATAAGGTATTTATCTAGATATATACATTCAGCAATTCAAAAGCGAAAAATATAAAATCAATTTGATTTTATAAGAATATAATAGAAAATAGAAATTCTCTTTTCTAAAATTTGAAAGAAGCTAATTAAATATAATTGATTTCGATCGAATGTTGGTAAACGAATGAAACCATATTATACGAAAGTAAATGTGGAGGATATAATGTTTCAAGCGTAAATTGAAAACTATACAAATGAACCCAGTTTTAAACAATCAAAATTCTATAGATTACATGATTTCCACGCGTCTTGCCTTTATTATAAAGTGTAGATTTATTCCCAAAGTAAAATTGTTAATGATATGACTGTTGTTTCATGAAAAGGGGAACTCACGGAAATGTAATTGACGCCTTAACTTTTGTCATGGTGTTATTTAGGAGGGGGACTAAACACGATATTAGTTCTATTTAAACATCCTTATTACTAAATAAATTCATTCCACAACAAACACTTGTAACATTTTTTCCAGCAGGTTTTCCTTGTACCTTAAAAGTGTATTGTGTTTAAATACCCTTCAAGGTCGCTTACTTCCCTTCGTCAGTAACAGTTCAGTAACTGAAAACATTTTAGAATTTGTGCATGTTGTGTTGAACCAACATAGGATGCATCCTGATGGGATACTACCAGGAGAGTTGATAGGAAGCATCCTGTTTTATTTGATAGCTAACCAACGCAGAGCCATGTAATTGTGTTAGTTTTTCCTGCTCCTACATGACACGAAAATTCCCTATTACTAAACTAATAGCCAATAGAATTTCAGCTTTTCGTAAGATTTGACATTAGTTTTGGGTTTGGCTCGACTGCAAGAAAACTGTTTGCAGAGCAAAACGTGACTACTTTACAAGTGGACATGATGGTCGTCATTTCGTTCTGTCTCTATTCTCTGAGTTTCTGAGGAGTGCTAGTATAATCCAAATACATAATTTGATAGGAAACTTTCTAAATTAACATGTCTTATAAGTTAATGTT
Source organism: Aphrophora alni (assembly GCA_963513935.1). Taxonomy (NCBI): domain Eukaryota; kingdom Metazoa; phylum Arthropoda; class Insecta; order Hemiptera; family Aphrophoridae; genus Aphrophora; species Aphrophora alni. The sequence goes on from OY740768.1 coordinate 120,848,795, forward strand.
AATTTTGACAATTTATTTTCAACTCATTTTAGTTTAAATATCTGATTCGTTCCACGTGAGAGATTTTTTAACGTGTTAATATTGTTTCCTCTTTAGAAGAGAAGATTAAAAGAGTGAGCGAGTCTATGAAACTTACATCCCAATTTTAACCGCCTATGACAGCTCCGTCTATAATTGGTGGCAATTGGAAGGATAAGTTTTGCGTTTTGTTCATTCATTTCGAAATTCTTGATTGGTAATTTAAAGTGTAACGTTGTATGGACATTTTAAACTGAAAAAGTGATTTGTAAATCGCTTGCTTGGTAGGGGATTTCAGTCCCCAAAGCTGTTAAGTAATCAGCTCTCGGTGTGTCAATAATTAAGATGTATGTAATTGAACAAAAAGAAAATTTTGAAATAGTTTTTTACCACACGAATTACGGTGTCATAATTAGTAAACTTTTGTGTGGGTTGTTTTGAAAAACAACGAATTGTATTTATAGGGATTTTTTTAAAAGTTTTTATTATAATAGTAAAAATATCTCTCAAAGAGCCGGAGGCGGATATATTTGGTTGTGGCCCTCCAATAGATTTATTGGTCTAAGTTCTCTAGAAAGTGTTGTGTTGGTATATGAATTGTTAATTTTATGGGATTCATTACATTTGTTCTGTGGCGATCATTATTGTTGTTATTTTAAAGTATAATTTGTAGCTACCACTATTTCACCCAAGTGAGTTATGTTCATAAACTAGTTGCTTTAAATTGAAAACAAATCAGGAGAATCGCAGGGTAAATGAAAAAGCCTAAAATCAAATTTAATGAGGGACGTTTCTAATTTTAATAGACAGTAGGCGTTCTTTTGGTTCAAATGTTACTTTTTGAGTTTGATTTGGTACACAATAATTTATGCGTGTATTTATGATGATACAGAATCTTTCATAATAATCAGCTTAGATATCGTGGGTCCCTTATCCCCACCTAACGTATCTAACCTGATACTGTGAGTTCTACCAATACATACAAAATTACATGAAAATTTTTTATCGACGAAAGGAAAAACTTTTTTCGTACTTTAAAGAGACATTTATTTATTTACAGTTGTAATGGGTAAAAACGCTGAAAAACTTGAATAGATACAGAGCTAAGCCAAACGTTCTTTTATAAAGATCTAGTGAATTTTCGCCAACACGGTTTCGTATTTCGTCAATAAAATAGCAACAAATTGGAAAAAAATTGAGTGATCTTTGCAGCTTTGTTAAGTAGCTTGCTAATATAAGTAGCCTTACTCAAGTGTTGAAAATCCGATTACAGGATTTTATCCCTCTAGCATTCGAGAATATTTTTGATTTAAGTAATAAATTAAGAGGTACATATAAATAGCTATTTACAAGTAATGTTAAATTGAAGAATAATTTTTTTTATGCAACTGCAATAAACTTATCAGAGATAGAAAAATGTATATTTTTGTTTTACAATTCGTCAATAAAATGAGAGCAGGATCTAAAATTTAATAAGTCTTGAAGGGGTTAAATAAAACAATTTAAAGTGGACAGATAAGTCAATGATTAACGAACTTATAAGTATTTAAAAAAGACATGTAATAAGATAAATAATAATGTTGATCAGAAGGAAGAATTGTAAAGATAAAGTCTGTCAATTACAACAGCTGATATCACGTTTACCAGACTGTGACGTAGACGAAACAGCGGAGGTGGAAGATAACTACACTCTCGCTACAATTACAAAACAGGCTATTAATAATAAAAGATGGGAAGACGAGTTATCTTTTCAAGACTTTAACTCCCCCAATAGAAGCACCTCCTACACCTGAACCGACTGTGTTTGCAGATGCAATATTCACGAACGTAGCTGAAAATCAGACGCAGATTTTGCTATCTATTAAAGAGATTTGTACCTAACTAATTATCGATAATAATGCAGATTGTAGCGGTAGCGTTTCATAATGGTAAACAATTTACATAGGCGATTGAAAATCAATAAATAAAAAATATATGAATAGAGATTATAAAGTTATAAAATAATATCCACTATGTTTATCGTAGATTACACTTACGGTTAATTATCGCTAATGTTAAGACACCGAAAGACCATCTACTCTAGGAATGTTCTATGGATCATCAGATAGATTGTTTTTTTTAAACGTTGAGACTATTCTATGAATCAATCAAGTAGTAGTGTTTTTACAAACAGAAAAAAGAAACAGTAACTGGTAATAAAATTAATGTAAAGTCATACTAATAATAAACAGGAGAGACCAAGGTTTTTTGATATCAAATCTATAAATACATAATCTCTTATAAATACACATAGATTGTTGTTTTAAATTAATTATCGATTATTTGAAAAAATAATGGTCCCGTGGGAAATATTGAAACGTCTAGAAATGACAATAAATAGAATAAAAGCAAAGTTTCAGGTTTCAAATTATTATTGAAAAATAACAAATCTTGTTAGAAATACAATTTATGAAGTTTTAGCTAATAAGAACTAAGGAAACTTAACCAGAAATGTAGATCTTTGGGTAAAATATTTATTTGGTACGGTAACAGAGAAAGATCTGTCTTTATTAAAGTTCTAATATCTACTTGATACAAAGACATAATCATAATTCTGATGAACACAAATTCAATAAAGAGTTTCTGTTTATTTTTTAATGTCATTATTGTAGTATAAAAAATAACTTTTAATTTAAATATGGTGGATTTTAATTCGAAATTAATTTCTAAGTAAAAATATATTCCATTATAAGACAAATTGAGCAAACTAGTTTATTTCAGACTGAATTGATTTAAGAGCAGGACGTATTCGACGTTACAACCACAGGTAAATTGTATTATAGCGTAGTTAGTTACACAAACTTGTAAAAATCAATTGTCTAACTTTGAAATTAATAGTCTAACTAATACTATTTAAACAAAATTTGTATGTACTGTAGTTAAAAGTAGTTGCAGTATTTGGAATTGGAATGTACCAGGTGAATTCTAAATATAGACTACATGAAAAAGTAAAAATAAGAAATGATGACTATAGAGAAAAATATTTAAAAAGACAGATTACACAAACATTAACATTATTAGCTGTATTAGTATGAATTGTATTTTAATTTCAGTATGCCTCTTTTGAAACATTATTTTAGAAAAAAAATATCTTAGGTGTACTGTGGCGATATTCACAATAAGGAAAACAAAGATTTCATGAATTTCAAAAATAGGAAAAAATTTGATATAAAGTCAAGTTTATTATAACTAAAAACTGGATTATTAAGCAAAACTTGATTTATTACAGTCTTAGTTTTGTTTCTTGTTTTTGTGGTTCGGATAATCCTTGTTTCCTTATATTTTGGTAGTTCTTCTTATCTTTGTATTGTATGAGCTATAATAACTCATTTTGTGATGTTTTATGATCTGAATTTATTAATAAGAAATTGGTCGTGGTTTGAAACTGAGTTAAAAATCAGAAAATGAAATTCAGGTGTATTTAAAAGTATCGGAACACTCCTAATATTCTATGTGTTTAAAATATTATTGGATGTTTCAAAATTGTTTATGCAATTGTATAATTTATTTAATACTTACAAGTTAAAGTTATTGATTTATAATGGAAGCACCTATATTAAAATTGAATCACGTGATTACTGACCACATGTTTGTTTTGTTAGCCTAGATATATTTTATTTTGAAAAGGTAGTAATATCCCGGAAGATTAATTTAGAAAGGAAAAAGTTTGCTTTTATACTTTTTTGTTCACGGGTTCTATTAAGGTTGTGAAACTTGGCTTTGTACAGTTTGAGAAGTTAAGTACCTCACGTTTCTCGTTTACTTACACAACTCTACCTTAGCCTTTCAACATAAAAGCTGAGGAAATAATATCTCCGGCCGGCCAAGCCATATAATATATTGTATGTACACCTTCGCCCTTGACCCTTGTAATTTTTTGTTTGAAGTCGGTAATTTATTCAAGTTGAATATTATTACAATATGCAACATACACACAAACAAAAAATCAGACATTGAAATAAAAATGAAAGAAAAAGACGTCAAGAAAAAATAAAACAATTAATAACACAACAACCAAACAACAATAAAATTGAATAGAAAGTAAATTGTCTAATACTTTTAAACTATTAAGTTTATATATTTTGTATATATATATATACACAAATTATACAAATATATATATATATATATATATATATATATATATATATATATATATATATATATATAAATATATATACAAATATTTTGAATGTATAAGTAAATTATATATTTCAATAAAATACTTATAGGTTTAACCACATGGAGGAAAACTATAATACCTAATATTATTTTCGAAATCACTTTAGATTTTTTTTTTGTCTCTAGCATTTAAACATTTAATTACTGTTCTCTTCTGACGACAAAAAAAGGGTATTTTCTTCTGTAGGTCAAAGGTAAAACGAGTTGTTGAATTAAAAATACGATCATAAAATCTTGGTAATTGTCTACAACACCCAAAACATTTTGATACCTTACCACTTGTTTCTTACTGTAATTGGATTTAATATGTGTTCCAACTTATGAATAAAAAAAACCATTGTATTAGTGTGCATTCTTCGTTGTAATTTATTCCAGATGGAACCACATCAAAATTTTATTTATAAGGTGAGCAAATTTAAACAGGTCAACTCTTAAATTTAACTCAAAACAATGTGAGTCTTAACAAATTCAAAAAAAAAAATACATAATAATAAAGAGTGTAATTTTGTTAAATTCAACGCCTTGTCTATTCATGAGATGTAACACTTATAAAATCCAATAACAATAAGAATTAACTGATATTATGAAGTTTTGAGAGTTGTAGACAACTATCAAGAAAATATGTTTTTCGTTTTTCTTATCGCTATCTCGGTTATTTCTTAATCTAAAGAAAAATACTTTTATATACTTTTAGACCTTCAACAAAAATATTTAAACTGTGAATTATGTCTATAGGAGAAACTATATTAAAAAAGCGCGCCTAGTGTTTGATTTTAATAATGACTCTGAAAAGAAGATACTAAGATACTTATTTCTCAGCATTGTTGGATGATTGTTTTTAGGAAGAAAATTTATGAATCATTTTTTTTTATAGAGAATTTCATAATATTGGATCTTTCAAAAGTAAGTTAAAGCTAAAAATGGTTTGTTGGTCAATTCCTGAGAAAAACCTCCTTAATGTATGCAGATATAATTGGGATTTATTAAATCAACAGCTGTTACCATAGCAACGAGTTTTCTCACTGTTGACTAATGTCAAAGAGAGGAATCTAGTAGATGGTAAACCTGTAGTAGTTTGTAATTAATATAATTATTTTTTCCATCATGATTTTACCTTTAAAAATATGCATGTCACTGATTCTCTGTTATTATGATCAGTGAAACGGAATTAATCAGTCAGGTTAAGAAAGTTTCATAATAGCATCTGTTTGAGAGATGGACCATGCTGTGTAGTCGCGTATAAAAAGCATGTTTGTAAGTTTGAAACATCAATAGACCAGGAAGACATTCAATCGTAAAATATGAAATTACTGTTATATATATATATATATATATATATATATATATATATATATATATAATGCCAAATAACTCTGAATACGGAGAATGTAACGTCAAGAGGAAAGACTACTTCTACACTAGAAAGAGAATGGGGGCCATTTGGAACACCGTCTAATAATATTATCAAGTAAGAATTTGGCTTAATTTTATGTTTTTTAAATCGTTGTTAATTCCAAAGGAATTTATAAGTACATACTTGTTTTACTTTAAAATAAATAAACTATAATCAGTTAAAGTTTTAAGCTACTTTTGAAAGACCCGGTATTTAATATTTACATCCCCTATTAACCCTATTTCTGACGAGATTTTTTGTAAAAGAATTTGTTTTCCTGTAAAACATCGTATTCCAGTAAAATAAATCATGTTAACTCTTAATATTATTTTTCTAATGACTTAATAAATATATATACAAGAAATCACATATTATTACAAGTACGATGTCCAAGTAAGTCCGTACAACAAGTCTATGATGGCGGCCACTAAATGTTATTTATATCTCTATAATATTTTCACTACCCGAAAAAAATTAAATTGAAAAATAACAATTAATTGTTATTTAATTAAAAAAATTAACAGATTTTACATTACTAATAATGAGAAAAAAATTAATTAAATTTTTATTAGGTGCTGAATAGACATTGTTGATTACTTTTTCTAATTTAACCGAGAGTATGGATGAAGTCAACCCTTAAAGTAATGGAGCCGGGTTAAAGGGACGGAGTAGAGTGGGCTTCAGGTCACTCAACTGTGTACATAAGTGGGAATATACTTAAAACCAACCTCTTCAAGTTCCATCCAAACAAACAACGTTTTATTTTAGCTGAGTTTCATCCACATCAATATTAAATGTTGAAAAGCACCAAAGCTAGTTGTATAGAAACAATTCTGTCTCCAAAACAGTTTGTTTAGCAGAAAACATCGCGTCATATATAGAGGCGATTTTTTCTGGTAAACAAACTGTTTTGTCAAACCGAGCATACATGCCAAATTTGAGAAAAATCGTACTAAAATTGTTTCCAATATTATATAAGTGCCAAATTACTGCAATGTGTAGGACAGGTGGAAATATCATGTTCACAGGTGATAATGTTTTTATGCAGTCAAAGTTTCCACTCATAAACAAAACTTTCGTAAAATCTTTTAATGTATAATCTGCCGTTTACTATAGTCACAGTCAATTTAATAAGTTAAATCAAACACTATCTGATTCTAACTAACTATTTAACAAAGTTTTTGAAATAATTACATGAACAAATCTTGAAGTAATCATATTTAAATTTTTAAACTGATTCAAGAATAATAAATTCATGAAATTGTATACCTTAACGAACAACTAAAAGTTTTGGTTAAATTAACTAAAATAGTAAAATCCAAAATAGACTTTGACTATTATTATTGATTAGTGGAAACAATTCAAAACGTAACTTGAATTTGTATAAAATATAATTTTATCTATTTATTGTTAAATAATACACAATTTACATTATAAGCTAGAATGGTTTTATTGTAATTATCAACATTTCTAAATTAAATTTTATTTGAACGGTTGGATTTAGTGATGAAAATTTTCAGGTTCTCCAATTCAATATGTGTTGACGCATCACACACTTTATACTTCATTATTCAGTTTAAAACGTTTATAATAGATTGTAACTTAAAATACGCTTATTTTATATAGTCTGAATTGCAGACTTCAGTATTGTTATGAGTATGTGATTACAGTCCTACACACAAAGAGCTATTACAGGCTTATATTGGAAGTTAGATAAGATTGAACTACAGACAAAACTGTTTCAAACGTCCGCCATTTTTGAATATTTCTTCGTTTGTTCATATTAAATTCACCTTCAGGGGCTCACTTATAGTGAGTACTGGGTAGCAATCCCTAGGGACTCCAGCAGGATTTATACAGTTTTTTTATATAGTTTTGGGTTAGCTCCTTCTTATCTTTCCTGTTAGGTCTCTCTTCACCAACTCTTGTTGTTTTTCTATTTTTACACTATCAGAGTATTTGAGGGCTAGGTGTCTTTATTTGTTCTTGTATTTCTATTTTTTTAAAAGTTGATGAGGTAAAAGACAAAACGTTCAACAGGTTACTCATCAAAAATTTTCAATTTGAGCTGTTATTAGGCTTACTTGTCTAACTTGACAAAAATTATGATAATGATTTTGGTGTTTTTAATGATTTTGTTTTTCAATCACAACTTTCTGTTCTATTGTAGAAAAATCATTTGGGTATCATTGGATTAAGATTTTAAACTTCCAAAATAAGATATTTAGGAACGTTGAAAACGAGCGTCTGTGTTAAAATGTAACATTGAAGAATGCTTTTTTTTGAAATTTGAATTTGACGTCCATTTTCGAATTTACAAGTTGTTTATTTGACTAAACAAGCTTGTTAAATGATTTATAAAACCGGCTATACATACCCAATTTGAGCAAAAACGATGTAAATTTATAATCCTATGTCACTAACAATTATTATTCTGTTAGTCGAAAATGGTACCAAATCATGTCAATAGGTAGAGTTGGTAGATATTTCATGGTCTTGGTTCAAATACCATCAATGCGTGGCAATCCCAAAGACTTTAACTGAACCTACACCTTTTTAACGTCTTGGATTAGATCCTCGCTTTATCTTTCCTGTCTGGTCTCTCTTGACCAACTCTGGTTCTTTTCTGACCCTTACTTTATTGGTGTATTGGACGGATAAAGGTCTATATGTTCTTTTATTCCTTTGTTTTAAATATACATGAACTCAATATATTCGAAATCCTTTAATAATGTTATGCAGAATCATGTTACATGTGTATTTATTAAGTACTTACAAGTTTCAATCTATTTATATTATATGTGTTTTGGAATGTTGTTAAATGTTCAAATATGTACAATATTGAATGTTTGTGCGTAGGCATTGATTTTTTCAGTGGTTGGCATAGTAACTCGCAATATCTGTTGAGACAAGGATGAGATGACACTGTCACAGCGGAAATTGTATTGAAGTTATTTCCTTCGAATAATTAATCCTGTTTTGAATTGTTATTGAATATACTTAGTAATCTCCTCAACGAAAGAGGAAGTTTTGTATAAGGAAAACTTCAAATTTTAGAAAAGTAATAAATTTAAAAATATTTTTAATGTTGATTTTTTGAGAAACTAGCGAATTCATATGCTTAAATTTACGAAAAAGTTTAAAAAACCTATCAAAATTTATAAATGGCTGAAGATTACAATTATTTTCTGAAGTAATTGGTTACCTTTAGGTCTTATAATGGTATATTGATATTCTCTTTTCAAAAACAACACCAATTATCATTTAAGACAATAAATTATAAAACACAATTTATTGAAAATTTAAAAGTGATCTTTTTTAAAAGCTAAAAATATTTTCAATAAAGGACCTCTTACGTTTTTTATTTTAAGATTGTTCTATATAAGAAATGGAGAAAAGGATGATGAATAAATTAATTTAAATAGTAAAAGTGAGATCTAAATTTAAATTTAAATTTTCTCAAGATTATTTAAAAACTTTTGTATTTTATATATATATATATATATATATATATATATATATATATTTCGTTCCTATTTTATATAATCAATTGGAGAATAAAGTGAAATTCTAACAATATTAAGCTTTTATCTTGAGAATAGCGAAACTTGAGAAAACTAGAGCTCTCTCCTTCAACCCTATCAAAAATGATGGCATGACAACAAAGCCAAATTGTTCGGAAAATCAAAAGGTGAACAATACTTATTGCAAATGAACTTTGACGAGATTCAACAAATTGGGGGTTGAATTGTTATCAATATTTTAGTTTCTTGCTGAACATGCTAGGATCTTTTGTGTGTCATTATAATAGAGCTAAGTGAATAAGATTGGCCGCCCATTTTGGTAATTTAAAAGTAAAATTAATAAAAAAGACAAAACTATTTCGGTTCTCCGATAATTTAATTTGTAAAAAATGTATCCGACACGGGGATGGTTTTACATCGCCTATGTTTTTGATGAGGGTCATAGTATTTAAATATATAAATATATATTTTAGTTCTAATGAATTCTTAATATGGTGTATGGAAGGAAAATTTAAATGATTTATTTTGTAATACCAGTAAACGTTTATTGTAAAGTAATTATATTTAAAAATATGGGATTTGTGACTAAGGTAAGCAACTTTAACCTTACAGCCTACAAAAGATGTAAAAAAAAACAATGTATTAGTCTACATTTTGTACTTTTTTATTCAAGTTTGTTAATTGTGAATAATAATTCATCTACGTATAAGCAAAACTATGTAAATTTCTTTAGAAAATATGTTTAATTAATTGCGTATTCATACAAGTTATCTACATATTTTACATGAGATATAAATACTTGAAAATTGAATAAATGTCTAATTATTTAAGTCTATTTTTGAGGTACATTTAAAATAGTATGCCTAGATGAAAATGTTTTCCAACTCATAAGAAGATAATTAAACGTCCGTACAGATTTCTAGAATAATGAAAATTTAGTGGATTTCTTAATTTAAACGTTATAACAATAACAATATGTTTACAGTTTTAATTTGTGAAAATATTTTAAATTATTTTAGTTAAATGTGATTTGAATTTTGGCTGAGGGTTTCATTTATTTTGACCATAGAACAGTAAATATATTACAAACATCAAAAGAAGACTGCATTTGAAGTTAAATTTTCTTTAAAATAATTACAACTAGTTTGTGTATAGTATGGGTGTCGCATAATAAAGTGGAAGGAAACTTTGCAGTGGAAACACGTCTGAGATAATTTACATATTGTTAGACGGGAGAGCTGGCGTCTTTTATGACATTTCCAGTTACTCCTGTCCAGCCGTAAGAGTCTTAGAGATTATTATTTTTATATATTACTTGTGAATAGACTGTATATTTGCTTAGTAGGTTTAATGTTTGACAAAACAAAAAACAGAGGAGTCGTTTTGAAATTTAATTTCTACGTAAAATAAATAAAAACTACAATAAATTATATTCAAATACTCTAAAAAACTGAGTTTTAACCAAACCCCATGAATAATACTAAGCCGTCCGTGTTTGTGACAATTCCACTTTACATAATTTTAAAATGTAGTTAAGTAATATACAACTAAACCACTGAAGGGAGATATTAGTGAAAATTATTTAACATAGTTCCGGCGTTTAGGCTGTAATGATAACCTCACATTTGTAACACACATACTAACTTTTGGACACCAAAATATTTTATATATTTGTGTTTGGAATAAACTGGAACTAATAAAACATCAAGATTCTTTCAAAACTGCTATTATACACAACTCTTAGAAAACGTGAACATAATATACGCATTCTATAACATTAGATGATTAATAGCACTTGAAAAAGAATGCTTTCTACATAGATATGTTTATAATCTTTCATAACATACAGAAACATTAAAAAAATAAAATAATATAAATAAAAAAACACAATGAAGGAATTACAAGGAGATTTAAGCAACTGAACAGTCCAGAATTATCGACTCAACCTTCATCAATTATAACTAACCCCTGGCTTGGCAAGACTGTAATGTCACTCGTTTCTATAACAATGGCCCATCTCTGTCAGAACTATTATTGTCATTGCATTGTAATTGTAATTTAATTAAGTTTGAAAATTCCTAAATGTCTACAACAAGAATTTATAACTAATTATGAATTCTTAAGTGTGTTAAAAATCTGCTCAAAAATATTTAAGATCATTAACAGATATCGTGTAAAAATTCAGATTTTAGATTCATTGTCTGAAATTAGTATTAAAATCTACTTATAAAAATAATGCCTTTTAAAGTTAGTCACAAAAATTTTAAAACCAAAATTGGTGAAACTATTCCTTGGGTGATAATTGTCATGGTCAGGAACGTTGAAATATAATTTTATTAACAAATAAAGAAGAAGAAAAAACAAATTAGAAATTATATAAATAAAACAGCAATGTTAATAGTTCTAAAGCATCCTTTTTAAGGTTAGGTTATTGCATTCCACTTTACTTTATTTGGGAATAAACTCGAATAGCCAACATAGGAAATTTTATCTTTAAACTGTACGGGAGTTCGTTTTCATATAAATTATGAATAATCCTCTACGGAGCCAACTGCGTGTGCCAAACTGCCAACTGGGGTTGTCTGGTAGTGAATTATTTATACAATAAACACTCAAGTTATTTTATTTAAACATATCGTTTAACCTTCCGTGGTTTGGATATTTGTTCGCCGTTTATTGTCTCACTTTTACATTGCAAAGTTCAATTGTGGAAGAATGTCTAATTTACAAATTACAATTATTATGATCACACTCACGGAAATGCCAATATGCGTGACCATAAAATGTCCACTGATCCTAGGCTATGAAGTAATGTGTCACAATTTTTAAACCACTGTATATCTATCTATAATTATAGGTTTAAACAAATTGTTTTGATATAGGCTACTAATAATTTGAATACAGACGCCGTATACATAAATTATGCTAGTAATTATGGCTCTTGCGGACACACACACAAACAAGGTGGAACAAAATTGCAAAAGCATTTTGAAAATCCCATTACCAAAATAAATGAAAATGAACCAAACTAGTGGTCATTGAAAATGTCAATTCGGTAGTTGTGAATAAAAAGTGAAAATGAACCATGAAACCCCGTCTTTGAATAAAATGTTTGGATATTTAAATAAGGGTCTAAACTTACTTAGTTGTATCATAAAGACGCCCTTAGGGTAAGTGGTGTTTATTATATTCCACATTTTAATGACGGCGGTTAAACTTCATTTTTATTTTTACCAATTATCCCAAAAGCGCTATAATTTGTTTACTTGCGTTTTGCACACAGGTTTGAGGTATTAATCTTCAAAATTTACTAAAATTTGAAAGAAATCGGTATAATCAATTTTGAGAAATTACGTATTTTATAACAGCCAGATGACCGATTTTTAGTATTTACCGATAATTCACGAACAGGTATTTTTGGAAAAGACGGCGATATTTTATTTGTGGTTTTGAAGCTACATTTGAGCAAAATTTGATTGAAATAATTAATATGATATCTTAATTTTGTGTTTTTTTGGTAATAACTCTAAATTATGAGTTGTGAAAAAACGTCCAGGAGATGTGACCAAAATATGTCCACATACGAAATGTGATTAATATTGGTTCATGAATTTGGGCTTTAGAGTTATTGAACATACAACAGACGACAGACAGACATCATTTTAAACAATTGTTTTGGACTCATGGGACCTCAAAACCAATATATTCTCTAAAACTTGATATTAAATTTTTGACCAATTTCATTACTTTCTGTATGCTACGTATATATGAGAAAGTAAAAAGAGAGCACAGATATTTAACTGAACACAGCACTTTAAATAAAAAAAAAATACGGTTAATATTGAAAAAAACCAACTAAGGACCACATTCGTAACTTTTATAATTAGAGGATGTTTATAACTTCAATTTAGTTTACCTATTCGTGCAAGTAAATATAATTATTAAATTATCACTTAATGTTTTTGCTTTAGGAAGTTTGTGGTGCACTACATTTGTATTTTGTTGGTTTTGTAACATTATGAAACAAATCGGTTAATTCAACCGATTAATCCAATTAACCCGATTAATCAATCGGTTAATCCATGACTGTTTGTACAATATTATATCGAGTTTTTCATGTTGTTTGTTTCAAATAAAGGCGATTTTAAAACGGCTTGTCATGCATAAACAACAGTGCATCCATTAAAAAAAAAAAAGAAAAAGAAAAAAAGCGTGTGCTGATTATTTAAAATCTATATTTTCACCTCAAATAATATCTTAGTTAATAAGTATTTTCGAAACATTGTTTGATTTACATGGTTAGCACTAAAAATCTATCAACAACTGATTTGCGTCCACAGCTGTTAGCTAACTTCATAAAACGGTTTCATTATATACATCCATAGAGATTAAAAGAGATCGACCTAGTATAAAGTACTGTGCTTATAGTAAATACAGGAGTGTGACTACATGTAGTAACTACATGGAACAATAGTTTAAGCTGTTTTAAAACCTCATATCATAAATTCAATATAATCATTCTGTAATTAAAACTGTCTGCAGAAAATTGTAATTCCATTCTGATTTATAGCTTGAAACAAATATAAATATCTTCTTCAAAAATACTAAATAGCTTAATTAATGAATATTTTTATCGTGTGAAGTTATTAAATTTTTTGTTTAAATACACGAATATAACAGTCTTAAAATTTTGTATTTTATCAAGATATGCCATAAAAAATAGGGATTACTATTAAAGAAAATAAAGTTCTCCCGCCGTATTGGAAAGTTGGGACCTAGTTCAGAAAAGTCAATAATATATTTTTAATGCTTTAAAAAAAGTAGGAAAGTTTTCCGTATGTTTTATAACTTTTGAGACGTCAATATCGCGTTAGTTAAATTTTATTGAACACTCTGTATATCTTACTACGATATATTATGTACCAAGTCCCCTATCATTATTGAAATAATTGACAATATTGTAACCACAAACGGTATTTATTTACCAGTATTATAACTTGAGATTTTAATATCAGGCGCAGGATACGGAGTTTGCAACACAATAATGACTACTCAATAGGCCATGTAATGGATGGAAGGCGCATCAACTTTGGTAATAAACTAACATCTTAGATTAATTAGGCTTTTATCTCGGAAAATAGTTTGAACTGTATAAATGTTTTTGCAAAATTTCATATAAGCTCTTTTCAGCAATTATTAAAAACTGTACAAATGAAAAACCTACGAATTTTGATCATTACAAATATATAGGATTGAGTTGTGTGTGAAAATAGTTCCAATGAATAATTTGATAGCTATAAATGTGAGAGTGAGGGTGGAGGGATATAGTTTTTGTTAAAGTGTGTATGTCCCGTTTACTTAAGACCTTAAAAATTAACCGAGATATCAGTTGTAATGTGGACAATTTAGAATTTTCACTCATTTGAAGCCATTTTTGCTATATACTGGAAAAATAAGAGTGGTACTAAAAACTACAGTTGTTGACAAAGTGGCATTTTGTTCATTTAAATTAGTTTGCAAAACAGCTGATTTCTCAACAGTTTCACTTTGCCCACTACTTTGCACACTACTTTGCTCACTCCGAATGACAACCGAACAAAACGAAATTTAGGTTAAGTTTATTTGAATTGATTTATAATATACAGGCAATGTCCCGTATGTAGGTTAGATTAATTCTTACATGTAAAATAACATAAATAAACAACAAAACAACGTTTTAAAGTTGAAAAAGGAGGTAATTATTCATGAAGATGATTGACAGTGTATGTACACGGAGAGTATTTTTCGTTTGCCGAGTTTTGAAGTTGGCAATCCCGTTTACTCAACAATACACCTAAGTTATTTGTAATATTCATAAATAACCTCAGTTTTGACGTGAGAACTTTTTTTTCTACTCAGTGTTGATGTGTTGTTTAACACTACTACTATATTTTGTGTAATTCGTTTAAAAATATGGAGAGTTCAGAGGATGAAAACCTGTCAAATACCCCGCCTAAATTAGCGGAAAAAGCTAACAACGTTGTACTAAATCTCCTTCCTATCAAATCAAGGAAAAAGTACGACCGCTTGTTTTTATCACAAAATAACAACTATAGACAAAGTATAATGTGCAATTCGTGAGTAAAGTGTCTTTTTTAAACTCGATAAAATTGACGCACTTGGCAAGCCACTTTCGTCAACATTTTTCTCTCGTTTAAAAAAGTGTCACTTCGCTCACTAGTTGCACAAATAACTATTTCCAATTTACAAAAAATCTAATTTTTTGATTTTTTTCTATTTCCACTCACCAATTATAGTTTTAAAAAATAAGTATATTGTTTATTTCATTTCATTGTTTACAACAAAATATGCCGTTCTATAACCAGTTACGTAGAAAAAGTAATTTTTAATAAATATAACTATCGTTACATTACTCGTTTATTTTGTGTTCTAATAAAGAAATTGTTAATACTTGTTTTATTGCAAATTAGGTTTCCATTGATTTTTTATTCACCAAACTAAATATATAACCTAAACAAACTGATTAAAAAAATATAGCTTATTGGCCATTGTTCACCGACGTCTAAGTGGAAAATAAAACCATTTAATCTGATAAAGGTCAAAGGAAAGTATTTATAGTAGAGGTTACTCGAAGTTTGGTAAGAAATTTGAAACGGAACAAATTTTGCAGAATGTTCTTAAAGTGTTTCAAAAAGTGGTCAGATAATAAAGCTATTTTAAGTTTGGAATTTTGCACTGTACAACCCCAAATAATCTGAATGTAATTTGATGTATTAATATGATCCACCAAAGCTGCAACTAGAGACACTCTTGTCCTGGTATCATATCAGCCATGTGCAATAATGTACCCATGGAGTACTAAAAAGTGTACCCACAAATGGAATTTTCGTTCAGTAACGATTTGTTACAAAGATATTATGTTTAAAAAGCAACCAGCGCTAATTATTTGTTAAAAATACTTTTTTTACAAATGCAAAACTATCATAAATTATTTTGATTTGCATGTTTGAGGTACCTAAGTCACATGTAATTAATAAATAATTGAATATTATCTGCGTATATATAGGTCACGTGACTTCTTAATCGTATTAAAACGACGACATGTTTCGGAACCGTAAGTCCATCATCAGATCCTTAATATTATATCACTCCGAAGAGATAATCGTACATTAAAAAAAATACATACATTACAATTTACACATAAGTAAATCTCGAGAATCCCTGATGATGGAGATACGGATCCGAAACATGTTGTACTTTTAATACGACTAAGAAGTCACGTTTCGAATATATACGAAGGTAATATTCAACTATTTGATTGATTAATTTATAGGCACCAAAAAACCTAGACTTCATTTATTCCAGCTCACTTAAAACTAAACAGAATTTATTTGCCAACAACAGTAATTACGAAAACGACGTTGAAATATAGGAATAAAATATAATTAAAAGAAATTAAACATTTTCTATAATAAATTAATAATAAAAGGTTGTTATTTTATTAATTTTGGTATTTTTAAATGATTCATATTATATAAGGAAATATTAATATTATTTAAAATTATTAAATTAAAGATTTTACTTTCTAGAAGCAATTCCTGTCTGTATATTATTCATAAAAAACAATTAATTCCCACATAATTATATATATATATATATATATATATATATATATATATATATATATATTACTAAGGTAAAATTAAAGTACACTTAAAAAACATTTGTCTCAGTACTTTTGTAGTATATTATGACATGTGTTTGAGTGAATTTTAAGTTTTGAAGATGCCTGATATATAGGCGAAACAGCTGTGAACAATTATTGACACAAGATTGCTAAGGCAAATTAAAAAATATATAAAATTATAAAATAATATATTATTATATGAGCAATTGGTAAGGCTATTTATTACTACAATAAACAATGAAATTATTCCAATTTAAACTTTAAAAATTTTTGTGATAAGATGGTCAAAATATAACCACACGCACAATTTGATATAAATCGGTCCACTACTTTAGATTGTTGGTTACAGCAAGAAGCACAGACACTCTGTAAAGTAAAAACATGACTTTGAAAGAATAAAATTTACTTTAAAATATAAAAGATAATTGCGGTAACGTCAACAATGGATTAGGTAAAATTTAATTTACTTTAAATTAAAAAATTTGGTTGCTAAAGTGAGGTATAAATTAATATCGTTCACTGTTACAGATAAAAATAAACCAGTGCTTTATTATACTGATTATAATAATAAATAAATATATTTCCATAACAAATCACTGTTTACGTAATGATCACAAGGACAGTTATTGCTGGAAGGGTCGCAAACTTATAAATATCTTTTTCGTCATACTGCTTCAAAAACAGCTGTTTTCAATACTTGTAGTGAGATGATAAAGTTGTTCTTTTTAGTCAAACATCAGCTGAGGTCGAGATCATCAGCTGTTACTTCGTTTATACGAATTAATGAACGATTGTAAAGAATCTATAAAAACAACCGATACTCTCGATTGTAAATAACCGATAAAACAGCTGTTACCATCGATTAGAAGGTAAATAGGTTATAACATAAAAAAAGAAGCTTTTGTTTTTTATATAGTTTGCAATATAACGAAAAATATAGTTCATCACTTGGACCAAAAGAAGCTTTTCGTTCCTCTCTCATTTTCCAAGTTAAACTTGAGCTTGTATCGAAAAGCTTTACTTTTGGTCCTAGTGATGAAATATACTATTAGTTAAAAAAAAAATACTCTGTCATTGTAACATCTGAAGAACTCAAATAAATAATGCACAGAATAAATCAACTGACGCTTTATATAAATAATAATTACATAATACTTAAAAATGTACAATACAAACACACACACAAACAAACCTACTCCTAAATGATAATTATCTTTATTACAGGATCAATAATTAATTTAATATACAATAATATATTGATATAAGTTCGGGTAAAATGGTAAACTTATATACGATCATTTAATTTTTTTAATAAACATAGGCATACATGGATACACACAATCACATACAAACAAAACTATATCATACACATCCATTAAAAACGATAAATTGCTAGTCAAATATTATAGATTGAGAACTTATATAAACAGTAATTATTATAAAATATCTGATTTAACCGACATTATATTTGAGAAATAAAATCAGCTATTATCAATACTATTTTATCATTGTAATTTAAATAACGATATTATATTTTTTAATTATTATTATAAAGTTAACAATTTTATTCAAATATAAATATTGATACAAGTTATATAATGATCTAATGATCTAAACAAATCATTGACGATGAAATGATTTCCCGCGAGGATATGGAAAGTGACGTTTAATTATAGCGTGTAGTTTTAATGTGTATAAACAGTATTCCCCCTCACCGATCCAACCCACACCGATAAGTAAATATAATTCATGACCAAATATTAACTGAACTGTAATGGTTTGCTAATATGGTAAACAGTTATTTTTTTAAATAGCCTATGAACAGTTATAAACTTTCACCGATTGAGTGATTACATTATGTGTTGGAAGTACAACATTAGTGATTTATCTAATAGCAAATTAATTATAGCTATTTTCTAATATTGTATATAGAGCCTACATAAGGTGTCCAAAAACGTGAACTGGGTATTTATTTTTCTATTAAATACATTCAAACAGAGGAAAAAATTCAAGTAATATATAATCTAATTTCCCTTCATTATCCGTCTATCCGCCATTTGGTTATTTTACAAAAAACATTTAAACTGTAGAAAAAGAATAAGTTTATATTTTATATAAGAATTTTTTGTTACGTTTTACAAGTGTAGCGAACACAAATACTTCATTTTAAAAATGGCGGCCTTTTAAAATTTTGTTTAAAGTTGACTATTTTGGTGAGATTCGACACATTTTAAACAACCACCATTTTGAAAATTATAAAAATAATGTCTTTGTGTTTGGAATACTTGTAAAACGTAACATGCAAAAAGCTTATACCAAATATGAACTGAATATCTTATCTATTTCCGAATTTATAATGTTGTTTTGTCAAGAACAAAATAGCAAGATAGACGGCTAATTAAGTGGAATTCGCAGTACGTCATTTGTAATTTTTTGTAGGTTTTGATGTGTGTAATCCGGAAATGAATAGCCGGTCAACATTTTTGGGACACCCTGTATATTTTTTATAGATTTATTAATTTTAGAAATGAAAAAAAAAAGTTGTGAAATCTTTTGATATTTATTAACGATCATTTATTCACTTGATTTTTATAAAAAGCTGTAAGTTGTTTACCCTTTTGCTTCTAAAAGTCTCACACCTATTAAAGAGTTACTCGTAAACCAGTTGAAATTTGCTAACTGCTGCGGAATATTTATAAATTTGTTCCGTTTGTAATTCTTAGTGGTAATAACTAACTTAGGCATGCATTTTAATTAACCTACAGTTATTTTACTATATTGAAACAATAAATCTATCCTATCCACACCAATAACTATGAAACCCATTTTAACATTTTTCTAAGGACTTTATTGTCCTTACTTTAAGATTAATAATTATCAGGAGTAGCGTAACTAATGGAAAATTATAATAACAACGATCGTACCTGAATAAAATGTTTCAGCTTCAGCAAGTTAGCCGTGTAGACTGGGTTCAAGCTTCAGCGAGCTAGCGGTGTATAGTAGGTTCAAGCTTCAGCGAGCTAGGCGTGTATAGTAGGTTCAAGCTTCAGATAGCTAGCCGTGTATCGTAGGTTCAATCTTCAGCGAGCTAGGCGTGTATAGTAGGTTCAAGCTTCAGATACCTAGCCGTGTACGGTAGGTTCAAACTTCAGTGAGCTAACCGTCTATAGTGGGTTCAAGCTTCAGCGAGCTAACCGTGTATACTAGGTTCAAGCTTCAGCGAGCTAGCCGTGTATAGTAGGTTCAAACTTCAGTGAGCTAACCGTTTAAAGTGGGTTCAAGCTTCAGCAAGCTAGCCGTGTATAGTAGGTTCAAGCTTCAGCGAGCTAACCGTCTATAGTGGGTTCAAGCTTCAGATAGCTAGGCGTGTATAGTAGGTTCAAGCTTCAGTGAGCTAACCGTCTATAGTGGGTTCAAGCTTCAGATAGCTAGGCGTGTATAGTAGGTTCAAGCTTCAGCGAGCTAACCGTCTATAGTGGGTTCAAGCTTCAGATAGCTAGCCGTGTATCGTAGGTTCAAGCTTCAGCGAGCTAACCGTCTATAGTGGGTTCAAGCTTCAGATAGCTAGCCGTGTATCGTAGGTTCAAGCTTCAGCGAGCTAACCGTCTATAGTGGGTTCAAGCTTCAGATAGCTAGCCGTGTATAGTAGGTTCAAGCTTCAGCGAGCTAACCGTCTATAGTGGGTTCAAGCTTCAGATAGCTAGCCGTGTATCGTAGGTTCAAGCTTCAGCGAGCTAACCGTCTATAGTGGGTTCAAGCTTCAGATAGCTAGGCGTGTATAGTAGGTTCAAGCTTCAGCGAGCTAACCGTCTATAGTGGGTTCAAGCTTCAGATAGCTAGGCGTGTATAGTAGGTTCAAGCTTCAGCGAGCTAACCGTCTATAGTGGGTTCAAGCTTCAGATAGCTAGGCGTGTATAGTAGGTTCAAGCTTCAGATATCTATCCGCGTATAGTAGGTTCAAGCTTCAGCGAGCTATCCGTGTATAGTTGGTTCAAGCTTCAGCGAGCTATCCGTGTATAGTTGGTTCAAGCTTCAGATAGCTAACCGTCTATAATGGGTTCAAGCTTAAGATAGCTAACCGTGTATAGTAGGTTCAAGCTTTCAGC
The DNA here is from genome assembly GCA_963513935.1 of Aphrophora alni. Classification (NCBI taxonomy): domain Eukaryota; kingdom Metazoa; phylum Arthropoda; class Insecta; order Hemiptera; family Aphrophoridae; genus Aphrophora; species Aphrophora alni. The sequence goes on from OY740768.1 coordinate 120,869,744, forward strand.
GAGCTAACCGTATATAGTGGGTTCAAGCTTCAGCGAGCTATTCGTGTATAGTGTTCCTGGTATCGTTTATGAACTGTGTTACAGAATAAGAGACACAAAACTGTCTAATTTTCAACTTTTATCTTAAATCGCATTCGTATCCGCTTGGCGTATGTTTCACTAAATTTACCAATTTGTGCATTTCACTGCAGATATTGTTTGTCACTTAACGAAATAGATAATCATGACATCGAAAGGATTTTTAATCTAGATGGATTTAAAAATATGTATTTGTATCTTTCAACGTTAAAAAAGCAAAAATTAATTTACGAGATTCAATACATTTTGTTTAGAAAAAAGTCGTAATTTTAAACTGATTTCTTCAATGAATAACAGAGAATGTGTTACGAAAGAAAACCTTCGTATCTTTGGCACGTCCCAAATAATTCAGAAACAAATTCCCTGAAGTCATCAGACAGGGTTTAATTCTGATATGAACATTGTTGAACCAGATCGAGTTCATTGACAATGTTTGTGTTGTTTCTTATCGCACTTGCGTAGGAAGATTTGCTCTTCTGATTCTGACCTTTTGAGTTATTACCTCAGGGAATAACACAACAGAACAATGGATGCGTTCCGTGTTACAGTGAACCGTTAAGATGTTTCTTCTGGCTACTTTACTTTTTATTTTAGACATAATATGTATAAAGAGAACTTCAATATATTAATATATGAATTGTAATTGGTTGAATAGACATAGATTTGTCTGTTTTACAACTACAGTACTTCAGCTTAAAGTAGTGTTTGCCTTTTTCTTTATAAATGAATTTCTGTAATTTTCGGATACTTATTAGCAAATTCCCGCCTATTACATTAGTTTTTATAAGAAAATGTATTAAATTGCAGACACCATCTATATGGATCAATTTCACTATTTACCTTCGTACTTGAGGTTTTAACATTTATAAAGCAAACTTTGTTATAAAATAGTAGCTTTAATATGAAACTAAATCATCAGCACATATCAGCTGGCGCATTATCTGTCTAATTTGCTACACAGATGAAAAAATCAAGTATATTTACAACACTCTTTGTTAGGTTAAGAGACACATATAACCAAATTAATGGGAATCTTGGATGGAAAGAATTTTGTTTATCAAGTTCAGGAAGAAGCTACCAGTATAATTAAGTATGCCTTTTCTCTTAAAGTGATTATCTCAGTTCTAAAAATGTATCTCAAAGTTGATTAAACGACAGAGGAGTTGATTAAAGTACAAAAATCGACAAACATCAAAGAACGAAAAGAACGATAACAAACGAGACGTAAGAAATTCTTGATCTATACACAAAGGGCTAAGAGGAAAACTTCAATAAATTTATATTATTTTAAAATAAGCGCGATGGATGCCATGTTGTTTAATATTTAAGTCGGGTTTTAGCAGCTTTGTCAAAATAAATCTGTCTTTGCAATGTAGGCTTTTCATAAATTTGAATTTTATCTCCTCCTCTTTATCTCAGCAGGGAGTAATGGCAAGGCTGTGGGTAATTTACATTACAAAAAGGTCAGAAAGATAAGGAGGCTGTGAGTTAGGGTTTTGTACAAAACGCAAAGGAGTTTGAACAAAAGGCAAATGACAAATGTGACGCAATAAAATTCAGAAAATCATAAAACAAGACTTTTACATTGCATTATTTACGATTTTGTTTAATGCTTAGGTAAACTTTAAAATACTTGTGTTTACAGTATTTAATATAAGACACAAGCCTTTTAAAAAAGTAAACGAATCAAAGTAATAACATGATTTAAAAACAGTAAAAGTTTTTGGTTATTTTGCTGTCATTTCCTTTAATGATCTTTAACAGATTAATGGCTACTTCAAAGTATTTAACTAGTAGCCATACTATTGGTTTGTCGTCATTTATGTATATAAAAAGAAAAAAATAATACGCAACGTTTCGAGAATATTGATCAACTCTCGTTATCAAGTGATAAAATTAGTACACGAGAAATAAAAAAAAAACTAACATATTGAAGAAAAGTAATATTACTTGTTAGAAAAATTAATAATTTTAAGTTCCCAACGTGCTCCTATTTTATTAGAATGGTTATCATTTTGCATAATACTATGTGAAAATTGATTGAAAACAGGAAATGGTAGCTTAGATTATATTATTATGAAATGTCGAAAGTGTAAATTATACAGGACTTAAAATAAAATTTTAAAGTACTTGTCTTTTTAGATACTGATATTTACAAACATTTTATTACTGATCTTTTTTATCGATTTTATTATTATTATTTATATTTTAAATGTGAAGTTATGAGGAATTTAGCCTAGAAACTAATACATTTGGCTTTATTATGTAGTTTCATATCATTTTCGTCTTATCAGATTTTTCAATTCCATCAGATTTACATACATAGCCAGGCCCCGTTTCTATAGTGTAAGTCTCTAAATCCTCCCAAATTTCATTCTTCTCCTGACTCTTTTTCTATTATTTCTCTTCTTCTCCTTTCCACCTTCCTCTCCCCCCTTAAAAGTAATAAAGGGAAGACTCCATTCCCTTCCATCATCAAATTTTCTATTCTCTTTGGAAATCATCCTTTTTTCAATAGTTTCAATTGTCAATATCCACCTTTTTTTGTTCCTTTAACTTTCTTGATGCAAACCTCTTACTTTTCTCATTTTATCTTATCTTTGTTTTCCGTTTATAGCGCTAAGTAATCTGATTTCTCCAGCCTCAAATCTAACACAATTTCCTTTATTTAGATGCAATCTCTATCAGTAATTATTCATATTTGAACAAAACGTAACATGCAAATGATAACCTAAATTCTTTAATAAACTATTCATAATAAACGGTAAAAACTATAAATATATTAATTTTTTTTTTTTTTTTTTTTTTTTTTTTTTTTTACATAACAGGAATGATTAATTTCGTCTTCTATCTCATTTAAGTGATATAACCCCTAACAAAATAGTGTGTATTGTTTCGAAATGAGTAAATGCTATCACAGTATAAATCCAAACGATTGTACTAATTTTACGCAACATAAATAAAATACAACTTTTGTTAGTTGTATAAGTTCTATTTATGAAACTGGATCAACATAATTTACATTTCTTAACTTCAAATATCTTTAAAATTAAATCTTGTTAGTTTATTTTAAATGTCTTGATTTATTAAAACAAATGTTTAAGTTCATCATCATCTTTTAAACTACTTTTATTTGTATTTTATTGTTTTGGTATTTCAATTAAGGGAATTAAAAGTTCATTATATGTTTTTAAAATTAAAATCATTAGCGTGTTACAAATAATCTATTATAATTAAAAATAATAATAAAAGCCTTGTCTCCACGGTAACCAACCATGACTATTTAATGGTATCAGTGACAGTATTTAAAATACATTTTACCTACTAGCCGTCCATACCTATCTTTTTCATAGTCGATATTTAATCTTATAATTTCCATGCCAGTAATGTATGGTATGGTGATTTGGGAAGGGTATTTACAAGGTTTTGGTCCGTATAACTTGCTCTGTCATTTATCACAAACTTTGTTGAAATCGTTCAGTGGACCCGTATTAGAACTATTAACAGGATTTTTCATTCTTTTGGATTTTTTTTGGAAATTTTTCTCTCTGTAACACCTATACCGACATTTTGACATATATTTCATGAACATCGATTGTTTCATTCACAAGAGAAAAAGTTTGATATGAAAGACAAAAAAATACCAAAATATATATACATGAGATAAGGTGTGAAAGTAATATGACTAGAATAAACAATTTAAGTACTGCTTAAAAATAAAATAATGACATTGGTATTAAAATAAACGAGTAATTTTGTCCAGCAAATATATATTTCTTTCTCAATGGAAACTCTATGGGTAATCACGAAATGCATCTGAAAAACGATCAACAATGGAAGTCACTGAGGGAATAACAAGGTGATATACAGTAGTTTTATTACTAATTTAGTAATTATATATTTTATCAATAGGCCAACGAAATTTCCAGCAATAATTTGTTGGTGTTTTAATTCTAATTAGAGTAATTTAGTTTCTCACCTCAACTTAAGAATTCTTTTTCCCAAGGCGGACTTTCTCTTTCTTAATATGAATTTTAAGTTTATACTTTTACCATAAATCATATTTTATTTCAAATAAGAATAACGCATTATATTCTAGACATACGTTAGTGATAAATTACGTAATTGGAAAGAAAGTTTTCACTTAATTTCATACATTTCTCGAACAGATTCAGATTCAAGTGGTACAAATAAATGTACATTACGGATTGAGGTTATGTTACGATAATTATGTATTAAATGACTATTTTTGTTAGTTTAAGGGTAATTATTTAAAATAAGTGGTACTCTAACACAAATTAATATGAAATATTATAATATTAATAAAATGAGTTAAAATAAATAAAAACTAGTAGTAAATATTAAAAGAAAAAAGTGTAAATAAATATTGAGCTTGACGTGTGAGATAATTTTATGTAGAACAAAAACTCAAACACAAGATCTCACAAAAACGCAAGATTCAATCAAACGCATTTTCACGACAAAGTCGCCATCCTCAGTGATACATGAGCTACAATAAAAAACTATAAAAAAGTGTGATTTAATGTAGGTTTACAACATATTGATATATTATGACAATATAAAATATTTGTTCACTTCTATAATGTTGGATCAATGTAAGTTTTATAGTAAAAACAACAACAATATATCCATACAACTACATTTCAGCAGAAATCAATCACTTGGGGGAGCTTTATACTTCGTCCTTCAACTAATTACTTAACAAATTTAAATTATAATTTTTGTTTTTGTAGAATTTCATTAGACTCTCAAAGTTCTACGAAGTATAGTACTGTATACACTTTTACATGCCTCGACAACAACGTAGTAATTATGCAATGTAAATTATTAAAACCTTTATAAAACACAGTGCATTCATGTTTTTAAATAATTAATACACGTCAACGTTACGCATATTAAAATTTAAAATCTCTCTCTCTCTCTCTCTCTCTCTCTCTCTCTCTCTCTCTCTCTCTCTCTCTCTCTCTATATATATATATATATATATATATATATATATATATATATATATATGTGTGTGTGTGTGTGTGTGTGTGTGTGTGTGTGTGGAGGGGGATGTGTATTTGGTTTTCACACAAACAATATGTATAGCCTATACATTTTACTAGGTAAATTTCATTGTCAAACGCTGACGCTTTATTTAAACACATGATACTTTTATTTATCCCCCATTTCAACTCCTAAGCGGTAATGATATCAATGTTTCAAATAGTGAAGGGTTCGAACAGCATATCGTTCTAAAGCTCGTTAACATGTCTATTACACGGAGCTAAAAGTTTTAAATTAAGACTAATAGTTTACAACAAATTACCCATTAATATTACTGGGTGTTGTTGAAATATCTTTGGAGTGGAATTAACCAAAAGTAAATATTCGACGATAAACGAAAAAGGATCACTCGTCCTAAAAGCAAATATTAAAAAGAGAGTTTAATTTAATAATCACTCATTATTTAAAAAAATTGTAGATTCTATAAAATCGTAGTCTGAGGTAAGTCATCATTAACTTCTTGTAAAAGGTGCAATTTATATGGATGTGCTATGAACGGCCCTCAAAATATGCCTGGGTTCTCAGTTTCAATTAATTATCAAATTAATCAGTGGTTCAGTATACTAATTAATTTTTATTAACAATGACTATCTCCTATCTTATTATAATAATACAATATCTTTATAACTACTATTAATGCAGAATGACTCTAATTATTGTGACTCACAGATCTGATTCTACGTTATATTTTATTATTACTTGTGTCTGAAATAATTACAAGGTTTAGACACGAAGTTTGCTCACCCTGCTTGCCATTCATGGATGCTCATCTGAAGTCTCAATACTCTCAGGATTCTCTTACTCGCCAAGTCCGTCTGGCTATCTTCAAAAATTCCTGAAGCACTTCCCTCGATTAATCTTGGCCCACTGACCAAGTTTTCTCCCACCCAAGGGTTTATATGTGTTTGTAGCATCAATGACGTCTGCCGTGCTTGCAAGGTAAGCAATTTCATCATTTTTCCAGGTCTGTCACAATAATTGTTGTCATATTGTGTTCCTAAAAAGAACTTAGACTATATTCCTAACTAAAACTATCCTTATTCCTAACAGATGGAACTTGTGATTTTTCCAAAAACCGTTGAATTCTATGTCACCCAGTACCAGATACAGCTGTCAGCTGTCTAGCTGGGATTATCTACCGCCTGATTTGTTCAAAGTTTAGGTTTCTATTAGGTACAAAATCGGTCTCCTAACACTTTATTACTAATTATTTAAATAATGTCTACTTTCTTTTAATATATTTATCTGTATGTTGTTTATTCTATTATTCTAGTAGCACATTGCTTTTTACTACGAAAAAGTGTAATCAGTGTATCCAAAATTTTGAAAATTTTACATAAACCGAGTGTTACTAATTACAAGTGTTACTTTTCGTGAAAGTCACAAACTACTGTTCAATATTTGCCTATGGTGATGGTGTGAGTTTTCCTTATCATTATCTCTTAAAGACAACACATTCTTTAACCTGTTCAAGTTTGTAACATCAATCATTATTCTAGAATTGTAGTTAAATCTTAATTAGACAATACAAAACACACTCATAGTTCTCTATTACATTAAAAATGAAATTTCTGTAAAACGATAGGTCCTAATTAAAACGACGTGCATTTTTTTTCTTCAAGAGATTATACACAGATACAAATGCAAACAAAAGAATAATACATGAAATACAAATTAATAACACAAATAATATTAAACAATATAAAACTTCCATAGTAACATAAATTAGTATCTAGGCGAATAAAATTATGCAACCTTAGAGGTTACGGAGCAACTGTGATAAGGAGAAAGAAAATAAAATGACAAAAATTTTAATAAATGAATATGAGAAACAAGTGAAGATAATTCACATCTACAAATAAAATAAAATATACAAAGGACAGAAATTCAAAACTAATGCAATAGAGAACAACAAAAAATCAGAAAAGAAAACAACACAAAAAGTCAACCACATATATTAATGAATAAAGTTTAACACTATTATTAAAACATTGATCAAAAGAGATGTTCAATACATTTAAAAGGATGTTCCCTATTTAAAATTTTAAGGGTTGAAGTGGCGGAGTTAATACTAAGAAATAAATTTCTCCCCTTTGAAAATATAATTTGCTAGTCCTTGCTATTTTTGAATATATGAAATTAAATACAAGTATTTACTTATCGAAGCCACCTGGTGCTTTTGGGACCTAGAATAACTAATCATCTACAGTCATTCAAACATTCTACTTAATTTACGTAGATTTATAAAATGTAATACATACAGGAATTCGTATCATCTGTTATTCATCATAAACATATTTTTATTCTCTTTCCTTTTTATTGCACCTCATTTTATAGTTTTACTAATAAAAGTTAAATGTATATGATATAATCAACCATATTGAGTATAAAAAGTGTATAAAGTGTTTAGGTTCCTAATTTTTAAAATTCTAGTTCCCAGTATTGTTACGTGAAGGATTACAAACAAGATAATAAAAACAGCAATAGAGATATAATTTGATTGCAATTTATCTGTCAGAGCAAGAGGTTTTTATAATATATCTACATATTATCAAAACATAATCAAATATTATTTATTTATCTCTGATAATTACTGAAATTATCTCTTACTAGTTATAAGTTGTTTACAGATATAAGCTGTCAAATTACAGAGCTAAGCTTAAACTTTGTCAAAATATTTAAAAAATAAACAACAATAAATTCAGTACTATTCTTTTTTTTTAAACAATAGTTATTTGTGAAACTAGTGAGCAAAGTGGCACTTTTTTAAACGAGAGAAAAATGTTGACACACGAGGCTTGCCGAGTGCGTCAATTTTATCGAGTTTAAAAAAGACACTTTGCTCACGAATTAATTGCACATTATACTTTGTCTACAGTTGTTATTTTGTGACAAATAACAAACATACTTCAGCCAGCAGTAACACAATTTAATAAAACATTAATTTAATACAATAGTGTTCAACCTCACGTCAAAACCGAGGTTATTTATGAATATTACAAATAACTTAGGTGTATTGTTGAGGAAACGGGATTGCCAACTTCAAAACTCGGCAAACGAAAAATACTCTCCGTGTACATACACTGTCAATCATCTTTATGAATCATTACTTCCTTTTTCAACTTTAAAACGTTGTTTTATTGTTTATTTATGTTATTTTACATGTAAGAATTAATCTAACATACATACGGGACATTTCCTGTATATTATAAATCAATTCAAATAAACTTAACATAAATTTCGTTTTGTTCGGTTGCCATTCAGAGTGAGCAAAGTAGTGTGCAAAATAGTGGGCAAAGTGAAACTGTTGAGAAATCAGCTGTTTTGCAAACTAATTTAAATGAACAAAATGCCACTTTGTCAACAACTGTAGACAAATTATATTTTCCTCTATTTAAAATATTAAAATATGAATTTGACTTTAGACTTTGCTTTACCCGCATGACAAAAAAAACCTGTTTCCTCCCATTTGTTATCTGGTCCAAATCCACTGTTCATCTCTCCTCTAGCCAGACTTTCAACACTCGGCTGATCACTGGTAAAAATCCTATCTTTTATGCTCCCTGATTATCGAAAATCCTTTCCTTTCCCCTCCTAAACTGTATCATGTTTACGTAAAATATAAAGTATACCAGTAAGTCTGCTCAAGACTTCCACAATTTTTCCCTTTGAGCTGCCTATTAACATAACTAGACCTCTTGACCAATTTCCGTTTTTAAATTAACCATAAATCTCTTTCTCGCTTAAACACTATCTTTTATCCAATTAAGTCGTATCTTAGAGTTACTAAATTTGTGGTGAATTATTTGGATACGGAACAAATAAATGAACATTTTTGTTATCTGAGAGAACTATTAAAAACAATTTACACAAACAGATATTTTATAATTTGTTCAAATATTTAAAAGTTGTAACCTTATATCAATGGTAAATAAACTATTAATTTTTAATTGGTAATTAGTAATCATTTTTATAATATCTTTTATTAGAGGTTGAAAGATAATTAGGCTAGCAGGTGTTTAGTGCTATAAGTATACACATATATTATTGCACTTATTTGATGTATATGTTCTGTAATATGTTAATTAGTTGGTTTTTAATAACACTCTAGTGATCCCCAATTATTCATCTTCGTCACTTTCAAAATATACACTTTGATACAAAACAATTAGCGTTAAGATTGTAGATGTGTTTTATAAGAATGTGTTTTGGGTTTAGTTACAGGGTAGTGCACTTAAGAACTTAAAATGTCAAACCACTTTATTTCTGTATTCCTAAGTAAGTGGTTTACATTTTCATTGAATACAATAATCGTTTTCACGGCGTAAAACAAGCATTTTGTGAAAGCTTCGTCGACGAAAAGGAATTTACGTTTCTATGTTTTGATTGGTTTAATATTTTACTTAATTTCGTTGCATCTTCTAGCGAAAGAGGAACGTAAGGAAACAGAAATTGGTTTTTGTAGTAGTTGTGTGAAAAATCAAATTTTTTCGTAATAACTTTTTTGATTTTTACAATATTACTACTCTTGAGGTATATGAATTATTTATTTTTCATAACATATTTGTTGGAATTAAAATTATCAATACAGCATATAATTACAGAATTTAATTTGAAAATTGTTTTATAAGTTGTGATTATGAAAATACTTAAAATAGTTTTTCTACCTTAAGATTTATTAAACAGTTTGAAAGTTTTGTATCTTAAACACTCTGTTTTCAATTGTCATCTTGCAATAAACAGACGTTTAGAGTTTTTGCTGGAATCGGGCCCCTTCGTCCTTTACATCACTCTTTGATTTAGAGCTAATGCAACTCTATTGTGAGCCTTCGGCTGATGTAGTGGTTAGCACTCTGGCTTCACTAGTGAGATGTTCAAGACTCAATCCCCGTGGGCTCAAACTTTGTGGAAAACTGAGAAGCTACAATTAGTAGCGAACTTTGTTTGAGAAGGGTAAAACAATGGCAACGGGAGTTTCAATATGCTTAAAAAAAGGGCAGTCAGAATGGTATTTAAAGTACATGTTAACTATATGTCAAGTATCTCATAGACCACTGCAGCAAGAGACCTAAATTTTGTTTTGTTTTATACAGTACCTTATTGTTTAGTTCTGTACATGAGTTTTTTTTTATAAGACAACAATTTATTTTTTAATGATGTTTTTGTAAAAGCTGTTTTTTATTTTCTGTTTTTGAGCATTAAATAATTTTTTTAATAGGCTAAAGTACATATAATAAAAAAATCCCTCTGTACGGAACTAGTAAATGGTGCTATCAGGCTGGCGTAAAAATTTCATAGTGATATCTTGAACAGTGTCTGAAATATACGACATCAAAGTTCAAAAATAAAACTTTCGGAAAACAGAGAAAACGTAAGAATATATCAAGTTATGATGTTGAAAATACGTTTAATAGTGTCCTGCAGAGTAACGTAGGTTTTCTGGATCTTCTTGTTCTTCATATATGTCCTCCAACCTCCTCCTAGCTGCAGTTTTGCTCTGTCTGATTTTTTTTTCAAGTTCTGAAGCTGCTTTTTCGCTCTTCCGTATTCGATCGGCATCTAGGCGCATCATTGCTGTTACTGTATTCTGCCGAATTTGAAGGCCTAACTGCTCCAATAAATGTAGCTTGCTGATGTAACCATCATTGATAGTACCCAACTCCCCGTGGTATGTCAGAAATGCTACCATTTACCACGGTTTGGAAGTCCCCACATTCGAGGAGTTCGTCCTTAAGCTGACGAAAACCCTTACACCGAGAGCAGAAAGCTCCAAGAATGCGCATCTGTCATCACTCGTGACAGATCCGTCTCCCCTACAAGAAAGGAGAAAAAGATCCCTGTGTCTGGTGGTTGATCCCACATAACGTAGCTAAAAATCATATTCACACCACAATAAAATCCAAGCACATCTATAAACAAATATAAATCTTAAAATTTCCTTAATTTTAAAGACAGAATGAGAAATGAAGTCTTATCTTCGTTTCCCCCTTTTCCAAATTTAAAAAAACAAAATTATTCTATTCATAAACTCAATCCTTATCAGTTAAAATTAAATTCATTGTAATGTTTTTATATTCAGTTGCAGCAAATGTCTATACCGAAGCTGTCAATTATAGAGGACTCCAGTCCTCGCTAATCTGTTGGATTAGATTTATTAGTTTGTTTGTTGCTTAGTGTTTGTATCAATCGTAATGAAATTTAGAACTATGGTTCTCTATGCCTAACCCGATCAATGCATGATACAAGGTTTTTATAAAATTGTATTTTCCATTTTAAAATAGCGGCCACTCTAAATATGAAAGGTTAATACGGTACCAAGACAAAGACGCAGGTGCTCTAACTAGAAATACAGCGAGCGCTCTTAAATATTAAATGGTGTAAATGAGACATAAGGTATCAGTAGTGAAAAAAACTTAAATAAAAAATAATATTAGATGTTTTCTAAAACTTTCTCACGGGAAGTATTTATTTTACCATTAAATATAAACCACAACAAACATTATTTTTGGTTTATATGAACTGTAAGCTTTTCAAATTCCATAAGGTTTCAAAATATCAAATAAATAATTATTTACGTAACATGTACAAGGTTCATTTCCTGAAATATTTTATACATTTTATATAACTTTCATTTAACTTATGAATTTAGTAAAATATGAATAATAGTCATATCTTTTACGTTTCTAATAAATTGTTTCACCAACCACAGAGGCCAATTAGTGGTGGGGTGAATGTACGTTTTTCATTTAAAGCTTCACATCATTTTAGGGTTTTCGATGGGTAGAGAATGATATTTACTACTACTGTATATCAATGAAAAGTGAATTACAATCACAATTCAAGGAGGAAACCAACACTACGTATTTATTTCTCTCTCGAATGGTATTTAAAAAAAAAAAAATACAGTGACCGTGGTATTATTTGCAATTACTTCTTGACTGTGGATATTGTGCGCTAGGCAGTAATCAAGAAAGATTAATTGAATGTATTAAAACATCTTAAGAGTGAGGTTTAGTGTTGACAGAAACACAAGTTATATTACTAGCATTAGTTGCATTTCTTAAACTGTCCATGACCAAACCATAAGTTGACTATTTCTTGCGCCTTTTTAAACTTTTAACGTATTAAATTAGATAAAACAATTCAGATTTCAATTCTCCTGGTAATAGTACCAATCATACCCTTCTACGTTGACAAATTTATTGTCAATAAATGTAATTTCGAATTCAGATCTACAAGAAAATGTGATATTCGTATAGTTACGATATCCAGCAAGGTCGAGACACTGATACGAGCGAAGCGAGTGACGATATTTTAATATATCCACATCTACGAGATCAAGAAAGTAATAATACACACGTTTAGAGGTTCAGTAAAGTTGTCTAATAACTGTTTTAGTATACAGTTAAACATATAAAAGTCCCTTTGATCTACTCATACCACTTAACATTTTTCACGTTACAAGACATCAACCTTTGGGCTTTACATTTACGGAATTACTTGGATTAGATTGTACGATGGGGCTGGAGCCCATCAACATTTTTTAATTCTAATGTTAGTTTTATATTTTAAATGTAATTAGTTAAACTTTACATGAATAACCAAGTAAAGTTTTTACAGTTTTTTAGGATAACGACAACGTTGAATATTTAAAAACAGAATAATTTACGGCGAAAAGAAACGTTCATTTCTGACCAGAAAATTATTTAAATACGTATATATTTATAATAAATCAATTCTAGAGCTGTTACGATCTCTCTTATAGAAGCTCCGACGCTTCACCGATCTTACACTGTAAAACATTTGTATAAATAAACATTTTGTGAAAGAAAAAGAGTTTTGTTTAAAAATTTTAAATGTCGTCTGAATTACGGTCTATTGGATAATTTAAAAGCTAATTATTCTGTTATAATTTCTCTCCTTTATTATTCTCATTACCTCACAGTGGCTCTTTGTGTGAAACATGAGGGAGAGAGGGAGAGAGAGAGGGAGAGAGGGAGAGAGGGAGAGAGGGAGAGAGGGAGAGAGAGAGAGAGAGAGAGAGAGAGAGAGAGAGAGAGAGAGAGAGAGAGAGAGAGAGAGAGAGAGAGAGAGAGAGAGAGAGAGAGAGAGAGAGAGAGAGAGAGAGATAGAGAGAGAGAGAGGGAGAGAGAGAGAGAGAGAGAGAGAGAGAGAGAGAGAGAGAGAGAGAGAGAGAGAGAGAGAGAGAGAGAGAGAGAGAGAGAGTTGTCTAAAAAAACATAATTTGAAACAGAAAATCTCCAAATTAGACAAATATAGTCTCTATAATAGCAGATATTGTAGTTGTATTTTAGCCAAATTTAAACACTGGATTTGTTTTAATATTGTGTATTCGAAGATAAAGACTACTCTACTCCACAGCGCTACATTTGTAGAGAACACTGACCTCAGAACCCAATCTTTTCCTATTTATTTTCCCAATCTTTTTTTCCAATCTGCTTTTTATCTCCCACGAACCATCCTGTCGGTAAATCAGCTGAGAGTGTTATCGCGAACATTCCCCAAATAACCAAGCTGAAGAAATTGAGTTTGCTACTATCGCATCAGCGTTTTAACTGAATGACGTGTATTGTATACAGTATTTTTTAAACGGGTTTTTAAAGATAATTTAAACATTTTAATATGTGTTTTGAAATATATGCTGAGAATTAGCAAATAGTATAGTTAGTTTTGGGACAAAATATACCACAAAATGCCACAAGCTGGCTCTCTACATTACGCGTGTTACAAGCAATAGAATAATATCTCTTTGTTACCGGATGATTAAAAGTGTACATACTTGTAAAAAAAAAAAAAAAAAAAAAAAAACAACAATAATAACAAAAACCACTGAAAGTTACTGTTTTTTCTGTTTGTTGGAACAACTGGTTTGGATTACAATTTATACAAAAAATGTTTCATAATAAAATGATCAGGGATACAAATTTCTAGAGTCTCCAACTGTTTTGAAATGTATTTATTAATATTTTTGATTAGATATTTAAAAAAAACTTTGTATTTAAGTTGCGGTGTAAATAAACGTTAATAAACATTATTAAACAAAGAAATTCGTAATACCTTTTCCATACAAAGTGTACTTATACTGTTAAAAGATATAAGTATAACATTTCAAAATGATATTTGTTAGTTATTGTTTATTTTCAAAAAGAACTCTGTGTTAATAATAATTTAAAAAACTCTATTAAACGCCGATATTTTAGAGTTTCTGAAAATCTTTACAATCACATGAACTTTAAGAGGATTCAGTGAAATTAATTAAGTAATAGAGCACTTTAAAGATTTGTAGTCATAATTAATTGAAATTTTATTAAACAATTTTCATGAACTTTTAATATTTCATTACCGACAACATTTTCAAGTAAGATACCTGTAAAATGCGACCCTAAAAAGTTATTTCATAAAAATAGAAATCAAGTTGATGGCCTCTAATGATGATGGTACTTACCCAGCCTGATCATACAATGTAATATATGTAGATCCTTTAAATATAATCCTGTATAATCCAAAGTATGTTTCCTGGACCTTAGAGGATAATGTTAAATTTAATTTAATTGGTAGATCATGTGGTCTGATATAGTAGTGTAAGTGTGTTCTGAACCACTTAACTGTGAGATCATTGTATATATGTGAAGGAGCCTTCACTAACTACGCTCCCTTCGGATCTCGTAACTATAAAAATATCACATTTTCTTGAGAGGTTATGATTTGAAATGACACATTTAAAAATAATTTACCTTTTTGTCATCGTAGAGACTAGTTGGTAGCAGAATTGAAATACGTAAATTTGTAGCTAATTTAGTATACGTTGATTAACATACGAGATATGAACAAAAATGTTTTAAATAGCTGCCTGTATGGTCTCATTTTTCTGAATTTCAATAGAGTTTTAAATGAGTCCCTTATACCAAATATTTACGGACGACAAAGATGACTATAACGACATCGACGACAAACTGACGGTACGTGAAATTACTTTTACGGTTACTTAGGGCCATGTAACATGAAGATCAGTCAAAAACAAAGGTTGGAATTTTTGAATATTACCAAACACCTTATACCTATTTTATACGGGGTATATGGAGTATTTATAGAAATTTTTCAACAGTTTTAAATTTGTTTACAAGTATGCGTAGTGTTAATTGTTAGGTTACAAAAGGAACAATATTCTTCGAGTTAAAACACGTAATTTGAAGATAGAATAAAACTCGAACATAAGATCTCACAAAAATTACGATTATTCAGTCAAACTCCATAGTTATAGTTTAGTAATTGTAGCTCATGTATCACTGACGATGGCGACTTTGTCGTTGAAACGCGTTTGATAAATAAACGTATTTTTTGTGAGATCTTGTGTTCGAGTTTTATTATTTCTAAAATTATCTCACAAGTTAAACTCAAGATTTATTTACGTAAATTGAGAATAATAATAAGAAAAAATACAGTTTGTTTGTACCCCAATTTTCTTATCTAAAACTATTTTACTAAAAAAAATAATGATGGGAAATTATTATCTTTTCTTTCGTAAGGATTATTTGAAATTCTTCGTTAATAATTGACTTGTCTAAAACACTGAAACGAAGCTTTATAACGTTGTGAAGTTTAAATCTGTCAAGACAATGAAGGAGGGTTAAGTCAGAAACTTAATTGAGTAGATCACTTGTAAAGGTTTCTAAATAACGCCAGAGAACTGAATTTATTTTAAGTTTAATTACTTTGCGTACAAAGAATAAATGTACTTTGAAATATATTGCGAGACCATTTTCTTTATTGTTCATAATACCGAATTGCTTTGTTTCTTAATTTCCTAAAAGACTTTAATGTTGCTAATTACCACAGGGTCGAAACAGCAGAATGATCTGGTATTACACATTATAATCTCTGGCAAATCATTTTCATGGAACATTTAAGACCTTACTTATGAAAATCTTAGTTATAAATTTAGAGAAAAGTATGCATAGGAAACTCTTCAAATTTTTATAAAGAAATTCAAATTTCAAAGACAGAAAATCATAAACAAATAACTACTTTCAACTACTTCCATTTAAAGTAGTGGTTTCTCTCTAAACATATTATAAATATCATTCCGAATCACCATTGCTTTATATGCTCGGATTCCATTCTTTGTGTAGTTTGATGTAATAAGATGTGTCCCTTTCATTTCACCTATGAAGTCTGTCTTGATCAACCTTTATTCTTTTTTATCTCTGACTTACTCCAGGCTATTTTCTTAAGAAACGTTTTATAATTTCTTATTAAAAGTGAATACAAGCGAGGTTATATACACACAAGAGGTAAGATTTTTAAACGTAACCCAAGTTAGAGTAACCGATGAAAAAAAAATTATAAATGTATAAAAAAATATATTGAGACGTTACTGGATTTATTTACCACTTTGTATACAATGTAAATATATTACTACGGTAATATAAAGAGTACATGAAAATAAGAAATATACATAATAATATATTTCTCGAGTTGCAAAGATTAAAGTATGTTTGTGTTATTGTGCTCTAGATGACGCTATTAAAGTCCATATTTATTAAAATTCGCAGTGTAGGCTAGTGGATAAGTTCGTTAATCAGAAAAATATATTAGTATATTTAGCGACCTGTTTTAAAATTTCAAAAAAAAAATATGAGAAATTTATTTCCGTCTTTCATGTCTACCAACCTCAATAACTAATCTTACGCTGCTTTAATATCAATTGATCTACGATTAACAATTTGACACTCATCAGTAAAAACAAATTGTTACAAAACATAACTTGCAAATTAAAGAAAAATCAGCTTTAGGACGTTATATTTTAGTGAAATTTACTACGTAAAAAAGTTCTGCTTCTTGTTAGAATGATTGAAAAATGGAGGGGATAATTTTAAAATAGCATTAATTGAAAAGTTTATATAGTTTTTTCCTACAAGCTATATGTGCCTATTTAGTTCATTTTGTACAACTTACCAACTTAAATATATAAATACTAGGGCCGATATAGGCAGACGAGCAGATGCACAAACTGTCCCACTTCCCCATCCCCCAAAATCAAATAAAAATTAATCAAACTAATCGGCAACAAATATATTATTTCAGTAGTTGTCACTCAAAAAGTGATGCCGTCTGAAAAACAACTTGTTTTACTTGTGCCATAAACAGGTTCTCAGCTTAAGTTGTATTGATTAAAATCGACATTTTAAGGACAGCGGTCAAAATTAATTTTTGTTTTTTGCCAATTATTCCCGAACTGCAATATATTTTTACTCTTTTCGTACAGGTTTGTGTTATTAATCTTCAATAATAACATTTGATTGATATCAGTAAAATAAATTTGGAGATAATAACTATTTTTTAACAGCCTCATGGCAGGTGTTTTTAAAAAATTTTTTTACCGTTAATCTATAAATCGCCATTTTTGAGAGATAAATGACCAATACGTTTTATATGAGTCCTTAAGAGCTGAACTTGAGGAAACTTTCGTAAAATATTTAATTCAAGTTTTTCGTGTTTTGTTTTCTTACGGCACATAATAATGTATATCCTGATATAAGACAGAAATACGTCCAAATTCCAAATCTGATTAAGCTTTGAGTTTTGGCTGTAGAGGCAAGACAAAAGACAGACTGGGTTCTAAGTGATCAGGTCCACCACAAAATGTCCACACCAACAGAATATCACAATGATAATGTCCACAAAAGATCGTCCACTTATGAAAAATGTTAACTATAACAAGATGTCCTTAAATAAATAGCAATTTTGCAATCATTAGCTACCAATATCAAAATGTAAACTTCTGAAACTATGGTGAAACTATAACACGATGATTTTGTATTGATTTCTACATTATCGTATTATAATATGGCTGAAATTATTTAAAGTCAAAAGGTAAAGCCTATGATTTTGTATTAAGTCAAATTATATGATTTCCATTCAGATAGTCGAAATGGGGGAAACATTTATTGGCGGTACTAAAATTTGAAGAAGGGACGTCTTGGCAAAGTCCCCACCTTTGAACAAGCAATGTAGTCCAGGTATTCTACTCACAGTTCCAAAGAATGGAATGGCACACCAAGTAAATTATTGACAATTCCTTAAACATTTGCAGCAACAGGCTGAAACTGGAGGGTTGGTGGCTCAAAATAAGTCATATAAAGATAACACACTCACTTGGGCAGATGTATCGTGGAAATCAGAAGCGTAGATTTGTATGAAATTGTAAGAAATTACTAAACCCAAAAAGTTATGGTTGACATAAGAGCGGTTTCGTACTATTTAAAATTATATAGTGATTCAGATCCTAAAAATGAAGTGGAAAAACAAAGTTATTGGTCATAAATATTTAAAAAAATTAATTTATGAAAAAATAATTAATTATTGTACTTTTATGATACAATGGACATTTTACTGCTAAGGACAACATATTTATAGACATGTTTCCTGATGGACCTTACAAAATAGTGGACATTATTTGCTGGAAATTTTAAGTTGGTGGACCTTTTAAGTTGGTGAACTATTTGGTGGTGGTTCAAGTCTCTTATAATCACAGACATCATTGAAATTTTTCAACAACCCTCTGTCATGGATTCATAGGACTCAAAACAGATATATCTGCAAAAAACCCGACATCGGTTTTTGACCTATCACAAAGTTTTCCCTACAGTACATATATGTGAAAGTGTAAAAAATATAAAAAAATGTGTCTCATCAAACCAGAGTGTCAGCTAAATACCATATAATATTGTTTTTATTAGGTTGTATATTTGAGCAAATGAAACGATCCATGGGATCGCATGTACTCAATTTCTTATCACTACAACTTTTATAAAGGAGGCATTTTCTTTTCTATGCTAAACTTTTCCAATACTAAACTTATCTATACATCTTTTTATTAAGATGAGGTATTTGAAAATACGCAATCGAGATATTGTTTTTCTAATTTATAGGGATTATATATGCAGGTTCTTCAAACTTTTCGGTAGCTGTGAGCCTAAAATGAAAAATTAACGTTTCCAGAAATATCTGAGTGCTTATTTTCTGAGCAATGTAATATAAAGCTAAACATCATTTTGCAGTTTTATCCATGAATTCACCCTAACAGTAGCATGTACTACGGGGGTTAATAATAAAACACACGTCATTTTGAAAACCGAAGGGTAACGCGTGTGTAACTAAGAGCGTCACGACACGAACCTGTAATGTATTGAATGACATAAACTTTTGCGGTCAACTTGGCGAGAAATCATGCCACACAGCAAACATTTAATTTGCTCAAAAGCTTGCATTCGCACACATTGCATTGAATAAACATATCTCCGTCTTGTAAATATTTCCCTCGATACTGCTATAAACAAGATCTGTTGTCATAGTAACATCGATTGTTCATATTTTGTGCTGTCTTATACACGCACGGATAAACATTTAGCTGAACTTTGTTGTTTTCTTTCTTTAAAATGAAAACAAATTTATTTTGTTAGCTGTTTTGTAACTAATTTTTAGAATTTGAATGGTTTTTAATTATATATATTTATATGGATAAAGGTTTCTGTATGAAACTTTGAATTTGTGAGACCACGAAATTGCTATTTTTTTGTACTTAATATTGTATCCATTAAACGAAATGTGGTAACACACGGAAATAGCAACGCCAACAATCGGGCTTGAATCTATGTACCATTGTTTCACTAGTTAAAAGTGCAGCAAGATAAATAATATAGTAACCAAATGAATTACATTGCACTCCTATAAAATGATAAAACTTTCCACCCATTCGAATCATTTGGTACACTTATTACTTGACTATAATACAACATAATCTTTTTATTGTGAACATTATTGGTTTCTCATAAACTATTGATGTCATAAAAAACTTGATTCGTTATTTTTTATGGAATTTAAAAACCCGTTTGCAAACCCTCCTTTTTCCTTATGCCAGCTAACTTTAAAAATCACTCGGAAATCCATATTTTGTAGCATAGTTTGTTTATTGATATTACAATAAATTTTAAATCTTGTGTATTTTTAATAAACCCACATATTTAAGTGTTAAAGGGGTTGAAATTTCAAAAATTGTATGTTTTGTTTTGTATTTCTGAGAGGCAATTTTCCTTATGTCCCATTGTTACATCAAGTTGAAAATTTAATTAGTCATAGTCTAGGAAGTGTAAATACCAACGCAGGACTAAAATAAAAATAACTATTTGTGAAACATATAAAAACCTGCTTATAATTACAGTAGATTGAACTAATTTGTATCTGTTATCAAATTAGTTTTGAAGTTTTAGCCCTGAATGGTGTTTCCACTTTTAGACTATGTTTAATAAATTTTTAACTGGATGCAACAATGGGGAAGTATTGAAAATCCCATTCCAAAATTTTTTCGAAAGTTCAAGCTCCTAACACCCTAAACGTAAAAAAAATCTAAGAATAAAATAATCATAAAATTAGGCATTAAATCCTAAACCTCCCTCCCATCAAAATACGGGTTTCCATATTATAAAATGGCGGCCATTGTCAAAGTATTCAAAACGGATTTTGAATTGCCCTGAAAATGTAACAAATATACTTCATTTAAAGTTTTCCATAAGATCAATAATTTAGGAGATACCAATAGTGCCACGATAAAACGGGCACCCTTTATGTTATTAAATGCTTTATGGTAGCAATTTTGTAATGATTTTCCCGACTTCCCGATTTTCCTCAACTTTAATATGTATGCTCCGTTATAGAAACCATTACACAAGGACGTTAATATTAACTTAATGTAAATAACTTCATGGTTCATTAGGAAAGAGTGTCGTAGCAGAGCTAAGCGAGACTAGGTTTTATTAAGTAACGCGGTAGCGTTCAGACCCACCAATTAGAAACTTTGATTCGAACCCATCATAATCACTTCTGAGATTTCCATTTCGAAACAAAACAATTAGCTTTAAGATTGTTTATGTGTTTTAAAGATTGGGGTATGCTTTTAGTTAGTGCAAGTGCACTTAAGAGCTTAAAGTGTCAAACAACTTTATTTCTAAGTTGTTTACATTTTCATTGAATAAAATATTCGCCTTCACGGTATATTATAAGAAACATTTTGTAAAAATCTTGTCGACTAAAAGGAATTTAGATTTCGATGTTTTGGTTGATTTAACATTTTAGTAAATTTCGTTACATTATCTAGTGAAAGAGGAATGTAGGGAAAAGGGAATTGGTTTTGTGTTAGATCGACTGATATATTTTGACGACTTTTACGACTTGCAGAGTTTTATGACTCTTGACGACTTTGAGAATTTTATGACTCTTGACGAACAGGAAAAGTTTATTTGTTTTCTTACAAAATTGATTGGGGTTAAAATGATTAATAATGTGTATTTTTTTTTACACATTTTAATTAGATAAATTTGAAAATCGTTTTAAAAATTCTGGTTATGGAATAATATTGTACATTAGCAAAAATGTCAGTCTTTAATATAAACTAGTATAAGGTTCATTAAGACTGAGTGTCAAAAGCGAGCAAAGAGATTATTAAGGACCGCGTCATCGTTGCGAGCCCTATAAAGTAATACAAACGTACTGATTTAACAATGAACAACTGCTAGTTGCGTATGGAATAAAAGCTCAGTTTAAGAATGCTGTAGCTTTATGCTATTCTAATTACAAAATTTTGATTTGTGATTCTGAGCATATCAACGAGTGAGAAAATTCGTGCACAATTTATTTTTCATATTTCTAAGTCAAATAAATATTAACTTATAAATTACATGAGTTAATTGAAATTAACCAATACATTTTCTAATTCATTAGGTGAGACCGTAATTATAATATTATAAATAATATCTTTTTTCAAGACAGTATGTTTTTGATTAATAATTAATGAAAAACTCCAATTTCCATGAAAGCAAAATTGACCAACAAGTTTACGTTTAATAAATTAAGTCTTAATCCTCAGAAGTAATTAGCATACAAACGTTTTCCTATAAAATATACCTGTTAGTGTAGATTAGAGAAGAAACTTACAGAGAACCCTTTCAATTTGATATTATTCTTTATAAAGTTTTCGTTATACGTACCTTGAAATGTATATGTTGTAGGAGTTTGTGTGCTATTGTAACTAATGATATATTGTCTTATTCAAGTGTTTTCTTCCTATAATAATTGGAACTTTAAAAATTCATTATTGATATTTCATTTTCTTCAAGTTATGCAAAATATATGTAATGTATAAGAAAAGTGTAATTACATTAACATGTCTCCGTGTCTGAATAACCTGAAGCAAATTGAAGCAAGATTTATAACTTTCAGGAAGTAATATGACAGCTGATTCATACAGTAATGAATTGTTTAACCGATAAATAAAATAACAGATCACTTGCAGCACAACAGGGAACATAAACCTTGAATGGATTACAGGTAAAGATGAAATACATTTATATGATTCATACTGTTAGCGGGAATAACATGATACTTTGTGAGAAATAGCTGGATAATATATAGGAGCTTAGGGAATTGAGGGAGAACTATAAATAAACAAATAAAAACGTACGGGAAAAGCACACATAATGTAGCTCCCATTGGAATGGCCATATGTAGGAGGTAAGTAGTTTTGCAAGTGCCAGAATGATACTAATAATATATGTTTGTTTACCTCTGTATTATAAAACAAATATCGGAGAGTTACTTAATGTCCAACGTAAATTAATACTTTTGGAAGGTTAATTTAAATCATCAGAATTTACTTTAATTTCAATTAAAGCAAAAAAATAGAAAACCAAAAAGTCAATTTCTTGGGTGGGTGAGACTATTTACCTGATCTCTGGAAACACTATATGTAAAGTCTAAATAATCAAGTAAGCCGTTAAAAATAAAATAATTTACTGAGTGAAGCGAAATAGTCTTTTAACTAGTCTATTGGGAATTTTGTTGTTTGTTTATTTATTTGTTATAGAGTTGTGGTTAAACACGTGTATTAGGAATTAATTTCTTTGTAACTAGGCCGAATGGTGTATGTAACGTTTTTTAAATCTTTTTTTTCAATTTTAAATAAGATACTGTAAGATTTTACGGCATGGGCGTGGTTATTCCGATTATTAATAACATGTGGATTTTAAAGAATTAAATATAATAGAATAAATCATGACGAACAGTATGATTTTTATTATTCATGACGAATAGTAAAACATTTTTTTTATTAATGAAAAATAAAATTTGATCTCTGATATAAAAAGTTTCAGGGGATCACTGAAGCGTAGCAATAGAAATACGAGCATCCTGAGGGAACCTAACTGGATCTTGACTTTTTTCCATGACTGTAGTCTTAAGTTGGATCCCCTTCTTTCATTTTTCTTCTCATGACAAACTCTTGTTCTTTTTTGACCCTGAAGTTATTAGAGTTTTCGAGTGTCCTTTATTTTATGTCCTTTTGTTATAAGTTAATAATAAACGAAAGGTTTTTCGCCTTAAAACAACAAAGGAAAAAGATACGTTTTACAAGACTCAACTCAGCTCTCATTCAGTATTATACCTGTTTAATATGTAATGTGCTTTACAGCCAAACACATGGAGTAATTTTTAATTAAATTTAACTTAACCTATTTAATTAAGTGTTAGTAAAATGTGATCATTAAAGACCAAAACTCGTGTTCACAATCACAAGTACAGAATATTACAGTTGAGGGAGAAACAAATTTAAGGGTGAAATCAATGCAAATTTAATCCCATATATAAATATAAATATATTTCTTCAAAGCGCTTTCAAGGGTTCATTTACATTTTACAAATTAAAAACTACAAACATGATTTTTAGTGACAATTAGTTTTAGTTAGTTTTTATTTGGATTTGGGGCTGGCTGAGTGGGATAGTTTGTATAATGTTTAAGTATAACTCACCTCCCTTTATCTATGCGTCTACCATTTATGAGTGATTAACAATGAAGTTTATTATTGACTTTTTATTTGATTACAATGAATTATTAGTAAAACCCGTGTTCTATTATTATGGTAATTATTTAGAAAAAGTTTTAATTGTGTGGAAGTCAAGTTTTATGTAAGAAGGGAAAACCAATCACAATTATAATCCACAGATGGTTTAAAATCGGTTTCAACCTGTCTTGATAATTTACACGTGGCAAACGGTGTTTGATTTTTCCTTCTCGCATTGAGGTATTTGTTAATTTGATAGAAAACACATTAATTAAGCGAAAAGAGTGGATGCAGTGTTTAAATCTGAAGCATTAAGTGGCTTGAAAGTTGAAATTTATATAAATAATACAGATTTTGGGGAGAGTAAATCTCATTTGAACAGTTTGTTTCTAAATGAAAACAGTTTAAATTAGTTTGTTGACCGCAGTGTTGCAATAATTTATATAGAAATACAATAAATTATAAATAAGCGTAGGTTGTGCGTTTACACTGAATAACATCAACAAACAATTTCCACTGTACAAAATAACCAAGTTATATTTAATTTTAAGATATCGGAATATAAACTCATAAATTTTAGATGCAGAATAATAAATATATACATTTTATGAAACAATTACTTGTTTGTAAACCATAAAGAATGATAAAACATATGAAAATTTCAAGGTTTACGGATATTAACACTATCTATTGTGTATATATTTGAAGTAATGTTAATAATAAATACAAGTGTTATATCACTCAGAATGTATTACAGAAATATTATACTGTTAAAATGAAAAGTTAGGTGTGAAAGAAACTATAGTTGTTTTAATGAATTCATGAATTCATAGATTTTAAAATTTAATTGACGCGTAATTTTTCTATATTTCCAATCATAACGTGATCAATTTTTATCATAGAAAAACAAATAAGTGCTTATTAAAAAGGCAATTCAGTTATAGAATATAAGTATTTTTAGGATTTTAGATACAACAGTTTTCGATTAATAGTTATAGAACCTAAATTTATGTGTGGGACATGTGGGTAGTGTCACCTTTAAAATAAATGCCGAACTAGGTTAACTTTAATTGCATCAAAACGAGTACAAAACTAAATTGTAGGAAATTTTATGATCTCAGTTGTATTTAACTTTTTTTCCGTAAAATTCATATATGAAGAGATAATTGTAAAATTATAATACATTCCAGATTAGTCAAAGACGATTTTTTATGGAGTAATTTATCTGTCCTGAGCGTCTATAAACGCTGTTATAAACGTTGTTTATTACCAGCGGAATTTCTCCTGTAATATAGGTGGAGACTTGTCATAGATTTGTCTACACTAATTTTAATGGTTTTATTTAAATTTGTTTGTTATAAATGTTAGGTTATTGTTGTTGTTCTGAATACTTTTAAATATTATTGACGAGTAACATATTTTTTATTGTTTATACTAAATGCATCATTATACTAATTGTTTGTGTATTCTATACAACTATTTGATCTCTATAAGGAAGTTAACGTTAATAGATTATTGTTTAGAAAAAAGATATTGTTTGTTTAATAGCTTATTTCCATTAAAACAATGGTTCATTAGTTTCTTTACCCATTAATTGTAGTTAGTATAAAACTGTATATCATCAGGACAGAGCAAGAACTTGTTGAAGGCTTCATGTTTTATGTTGACATCTTTGGAATGCACAACCATTAATTCAAAGTCGGACGTTGAATATCAGCAAGAACCTCGTTCACTGTGTCATAATTTATAAGATAAAACCAGATGCTTCCAGCTATCCTTTATGTGAAAACACTAAAAACGTGACGTCACTGCGCATTGCAGGTTTTTATAACACTTCAAATGCATTATATATTAAAATGAGTTTTCTTTTTATAGCATTTATATTAAAACAAAATGCTTGCTATGAATCTTATACATTCTTATGCAACTTATATTACGGTTGTACATAGACATCTTACAAATAAATAGGAAAAATAATAGGTATATTTAAGTTTAAATGTATCCTATGACGAAATTAAAAAATCGGACGGATGTCCGAGCGGCCATGCACATCATCTGCCACCTATGTGGTCTACGATCTCATACCTTTTCTTAATTAGGTGTTCCAAATTTTTTTACCCAAGGTTATTCATTTCTTCCAAAATTCTTCCAATTTACTTAAATATAGGTATCATATTGAGTTGTTTAATTACGTTCTTGAACCATCTGATATGCCATTTAGCCATTTAACCAGTGATAACTGCACTTTAGCTTTTAATAAATCGAAAATATAGAGTTTTAATTATCTATTATATAAATAATTATACTTAACTTATTGGTATAAAAAATAATGTAAAATAAAATTGAATATATTTTATATTTTAGTTTATTAATACTTTAATCAAAAGTTTTTAGTTTTTGCTCTCAATTAAATCTAAAAACTAAAATTTTATTTTCTATAGTCGAAAACGATAATTTGCAACTCATAAAATCCTAAAACTCATTGACCTAAAATTTAAAAAAATGATAACACTAATATAATCCAAAATTTTGGATTTTGACCCTGTAATTAATCATGTTATGCGACCTACAAAATTGTTCTTTCTTCTTCTTCTTCTTTTGAAATTAGAACAACTAAAATGGTTATTCGATAACTAAAAACAAAACGAGTCCGTCAAAAAAATGTAATTTATCAACTTTCATGTCAAAATTTCTCTACGGAATACATTGACCTAATATAACACGTATGAGATGAGAAGACATCGTTTTGACATTGTTCACAAAAAAGGAAGAAAGACCAGTTTCAACTCATGAACTAGAATATCAACAAGTTTTCAATCTTTAATTTAAAGGCTATAAAACCATTACACCATACACAAACAAATTAAAATTGCGACAAGTAGAACTAACTCCCACATTAATATATCAAATTATAATTTCAGACTATATTATATAGCAATACTCGATAAAATAGACTAAATTTTTAATCATAATGGACAGTTCATATAACACTTTTTTGTAATATTCTTTATCATTTGTTCTTTTGAAAAAGGTTTATTAAACCAAATATATTTAGGATTATCTATTTCATTTAATTTTTATTTACAACCGTTAACACATACAAAATCTATATTGCCATAGTGAAAAAAACTACACAGATAATAAAAGAAAAACAGTACAAAACAACAAAGATATCAATTAGTTAAGTGACTAAAATACATAATATTTGTATAAGAAGCAACATTAACATTCAATTCAACATACATAATCTAAAAATTTTAAAAAATCTTAAAATAACAATATAAAGAAACTGGACTGAGTCTAATAGGAACTTTTCAGAAGCTTATAGGTGATGAACTCACTCACAGAGTAGAAGGACTTAGACAACAAAAATCGTCGTAGGCGATTTTAAAATGGTTAATATTTGGTAAACCCTTATAATTCTGAAAGTTCTTTAAACAGATCAATCCCAGTCTGTAAGGAAAGCTTTCCATATACATTAAGCATATGCGGCTGATAAAGTATAAATTTGTTCTTCTTGTATTGTGAGAAAGGAAACTTTCATGCACACTGGTTTACATCTAAAAGTCACATCAAATTAGCTTTTAACTGCTGTTTTTTTTCAGTTCGACCAATCAGGCTATATATTTTTAAAGTGCATGGTAAGTAGATCAAAGGTAAAAATTTTTTTTTTAAAATTCGAAGCTCGTAGACCCTACTTATTTTAATTATTTATTTAACAAATATTAACAAATAGGTATTTTTAACTGCAGAGCGCCATTTTAAATTTTGTCATAATGACATCATAATTTTTTTTCAGGGACCACAAAAACCCCCGAGTACAAATTTTCAGCCAATATAGCCATTATTTCCCGAGATCGGATTAATTATTTATAAAGGTATATTATAAAAAAATGGCTATTTGTTAAATAAATACTGTAATTAAATAAGTTTGAGTGTCGATTTTTTTACTTATGATATATTAGCCTCACTATGCACTTAAAAAAAAGGTAGTCTGATTGTTCGAACTGGATAAAAAGCTACAGAGTTTGATTTTTTACGTCACTGTTGACGCGATTATAGTCCAATAATACAAAACTGTTGTTTAATGAATGAATAAGTTCAAGAAAGGTAAACTTTGTAAATTTTTGAAAACTGTATAATTCTAATTTATTAACTCTCTCTCTCTCTCTCTCGCTCTCTCTCTCTCTCTCTCTCTCTCTCTCTCTCTCTCTCTCTCTCTCTCTATATATATATATATATATATATATATATATATATATATATACTTGACTCATAAACGTCCAGCTCAAAACCACTACAGCCTGGGCTTGTTTTTTTATTTTTTATTTATACAAATGCCTAAACACATATATTCTAATCTAAGCCCTAATCAACTAGTGGAAAACCGAGTATATCAGTTAGTGTCTCATAAAACTCATTTAAGCTGGATTATTCTAGAATGATCTCATATTTTATAGTTCATAATTCACTTTCATTGGTTGCTAAGCGGGATTAAAATTTTATATATCGTGATCCTGATAAGAATTGAATTTATTGTTCCTAAAGTTTTTATAGTTTAATTTGAAATTTTAAACACCATTAAAATTCAAAACAACAATCAAAATTTTATAACTTTATGAAATTTACACCTTTTCACTCCTTTAAACTTAATTTTCTCTCCTTAAAAATATATAAAATAATAAATAATTAGGAAAGAAATGTTAGATCAAGTTTTAGATTTTATGAGATTTATGAATGTAATTTAGATTTTAGATCATAAATGTTGAATAATTCTTGAATTATAATATTTTTTTTGTATCTTGTTGTTTCAGAACCTGTTCTATTTCAGTTAGGTAGGAGATATCTCAAAGACACAGTATCTGTAAAAAGTTCATACAAATACGTTTCCACCGTTTTGCTGTAATTAGGTTCGTAGATGTGGGTTCGAAAACATTCACACCTACTTTCAGAACGATTTATTAACAACCGATTTATTCACGGATTTGTTTTTAGAATTGTGTGAAATAATATGTTTCGTTTAAAATTTTTAAATTGTGTTCTTGTCACAAAGCCAAAATGTGAATTGGAAATGCATTGTGCTTATCAGTACTTAAAATTAGGCATGATCACAGAAGTGATAAAAAGAAAAACATATTTTCATATTTGTGAAGATTATGATGGAAGGCAAACTGTAGTAGTGTAAGGATTTCGCCAAAGTAACAAATTTGTTTTGCCAAAGGCTTCAGTCGTTGTCAATTTGTCATTTTATTTCTTCGCTGCAGGGAAATTCAAATATTTGTACAAGTTTTGTTTTGTCAATGTTAGTTTGGATTTGTGGTAACAAAAGAAAATCTTATTTACGTATTTTATTGTAAATATTTTAAGGATTTAAAGTATTGCTTGAACGGTAAAGGATGTATGGTTTTAGCAGAGGATCATTGTTCTAATATAAATATATCTGTTAAATAAATAATTTAAAGTTTTGTTTAACTTTTTATTTTATTATTTATTTCTAAACACAAAAAATCATACTTTATTTATATATTATACGATTACTTAAATACAAACGGTTTGTTTACTGATGTTAATTTTAAATTAAAAGAAATATTTTTACAGTTTCAATTTACGATTACCTTAAACATATAGTTTCTAGGAAAAATAACCTCAATTTTATTACTTATCTTATAGTGCTTGAAATGTTCATTTTATTTTATAAACGCAACAAACCTATTTAAACATTTCTTAGATTTTACAATAATGTTTGGGTAAATACTTTTTTTAACAATAAATTTTTAAATCCCATTGTCGTTAGGTACATAGATCGTGGTTAGTCTTAAATTTATAATATTGCTCTATTGAAAAAAAACTATATGATCTACTTGGGATAAAAATGGGAAACTACATATAAAAAAAAACTGTCAGAATCTATTATTAAGACAAAAATATATTAAATGAGACATGTTATACAAATACACAATAATTCAAAAAGAACCTAACATCTTTGTAAATCAAATACATTTATTCAGGCACTTACAGATCTGGTTTTGCTAACGTTTTTTTTAGAAAAAAAATAAAGTTTTTATCTTATAGTTAGATTCATTTGTAATTTTGCCGACATCTCATCTGAATTCGATTTCCTGCCAAACCCATAGCAGCATGTCAGATGTAACTTCTTCAACAGCAGCGTAGATTCTTGTTCTGAGCTCAGTGAGAAACAGGTAAAGGTAGTTAATAAACTTTATCCTTGATAAATAAACAGAAGTAAAACAACAGAGATCAGGTGAACGAGGGGGCCATCCAATCGTCCCACCTCAACTTATACATGTACTTAGACAACTATTATTGAGGTCACCCTCTACCTCGGTGATATAGTGTGGCAGTCCACCGAAGTGTCCGGCGTTCTCATCAATCTGTGGGATTAAAACTTTTTCACCATATCAAGGTGTTGGTTTTTTCTTGAAAAAAGAAAGGGTCCTAAACTTTATTCTTGAAAGACGATGACTATTAGGCTATCACTAACATGCTCCAATTATTGTCATGGATTTTCACTGCCCTCAATCCGACTGTTGTTTTTATTCATTTTATCTCTTACAAGGAACGTCGTTTCATCATTGAACATTATATTTGCTATAAAATCCTTGTCTTTATCTAATCTATGGAACATTTCCGCACAAAACTCCTTACGAGCAACCCTATAAGTGCCTTTTAGTTCTTGCACCATTGTTAATATGTAAGCTTTGTAATACAAACATTTTCTTAACACACGCCAAATAGTAGCACATCGAACGCCCAGCTCGATAGAAGCGCGCCGGGTTGATTTTGTAGGACTGTTAATTTTGCCTCATTTGCTCTACGATATCGCCAGACTCTGGGACGCTCTGAAGATTTCTTATGACTTACTGAACAAAACACTTATGCCATTCACAAATGGGAGGCCTACTGGGGGGATCGTTGCCATACTCTGGACGAAAATTCCTTTGAACAATTGTTACAGATTTCGATTTTACCAAAACACAGGGTGAACGGGCTCGGGGCCATTGAAGGTAGTCATCTTTGTTAAAACCCTTACTAGCGCTTACGGTGTCGTACCTTCGGGTCGTACCCATAAGGTGATACAAAATTGATAGTTGCTTCAAAAAGTATATTGTAAGGTTTAGCATGGATATGCTAAGTTTTATTGCTTAATCTGCAATGGTTCAAAAAATATAACGTTTTGATACTTTTTGGACACTCTGTAATTGATGGACTGGTTAAAATACAATAATCTCATATATTGCACTCAAAAAGTGATAATTAATATTGTGTGAAAAAAATAAAAATAAAAACCCCTAAGGGGCTCACTTATAGTGATTCGTACTTGGAAATCTCGAGGAAATCTATTTAGTCTTTCGTTAGATCCCTCTCTTTCATCTTTTATATTGGGTCTCTCTTGACCAACTCTTGTTCTTTTCCAACACTGATTGAATTACAGTATTCGAGGGCTAGAAGCCTGTATTTTATGTTTTTTTGTTTTGTAACTGAAAGATATTTCGCCTTTAAACAATAAGAAAAATCTTATAAATAACAAAATGTGTAAAATTTTGGCCTGTTAATTAGTGTCATTTAGACACTCAAATAATTTAAACATTTAATATAATTATGGAAGTGTTTGTTTTAATATGTAACGAACTGCAAATATTTGCAATATTTGAAGTTATAAGATAAATTATATCATTTGTTTAAAAACAAGCATTCATATTACTAATGAGCGTCCTAATTGTATAACAAATTAGGACTAATTCGAATTTATAGTTGTAGTCTTTTATGACTACAGACTTGTTGACCATGTTGTAATACCTCTACAGAATTGGACTAGTGCTATGTGAAAATTAAATTTAATGAAGATAAAACACTTGTCCGGTTTGTGAAAGCCTTAGAGAGACATTGTCACGTCTTGGATATCTGCAACTTCAGCAACAGCATACAAAGTACTGACCTGAACATGTGTAAATGTATCTTCGTAATGTATTATGTAAGACAGAAGAATAGTCGGTGTCATTTCAAATTGAAATATATAGTCTATCTTAAATATGTAGTTTTTATTTCTTATAAGTACTAAAACAGTAGACGAAATAAAGGTATTGAGAAAGGCTTACGACATTTAATTAAAGGTCTTCCATTAGAACAGGAAACTTTGTATTTACGTCTCCCTCCGTCTCTATTTTATTGGTCCTTTCAGGCCTTCTAGTAGCGATAAAAGTTGTTCATCTAATGCGATTTGTCCTCTATTATATATTTTTTTATCGTGGTAACCTTTAACTCGACAGACTGTATATTTGATTCTAGCAATGGTGTTACTTCGTCTTTTCCCAAGAACAGGCCTTATTACTTTCAATCTTTATTGGTAGACTCTGTCGTAGGTTTTATTCAATTACAATTGGAATTTTTGGAGCATTTTAATAATTTCTTCTAAATTCTTGTAAGATATAATAGACAATTATTGGTGTATTTTATTCTCTTGCATGAGCAAGATTTATCCTATCTCTCTAAAATTTTATTTATTATAAAAATGGAGATGGATAAATTTCACACGATAGTGATTTATAATTAATTATCATTTTGACATTAAAATTGTTCATTTCGGTTTTTCTGTGGGTTGTGTGTTCTGTAATTGTTCATTTCTGTCTTCTTGTGATAGCTGTTGATTGCGCATTATCAGTTCTGTACATACATTTTGTTCGTCTCGATCTATCTGTGGTACTTATGGATAGTCTCTTCTGCATATACTTTTTGATTTTAATTTGTGTAATGGTAAAAAGAGAAAAGGATTAACAATGGAATGAGAAATGGTTATTCTACAAGAAATAAGAAATAGCGAACCTCCACTATTGTACGTCCTCTTCAAATATTAAAGTGTAAATGGTAATGTTATAGAAATATTCGGCGCCTGAATCAATAAAAGTTGTCGTTCAAAGCTGACTCTCAACATGAAACATACATATATGAGATTTAACTCGGTTTTGTCTGTAATATCCTGACATAACATTTAAAGGCGAAATAAAAACTTTACTGCTAGTTTGTAGAAAATGGATTTGCGTTTAAGTTTTCTATTTAAATTGACTTCTTTTTACATCCTGACTCTCTGTGGTTAAGAAAGCTATTTATATATCTTGTCTACGTATATTGGAATAACCAGTATGATGTACTTACCCGAGTTGCCGACCACGCCTTGCTTACGATAACATCGTAAAATCAATACATAAATGCACATTGGCAAAATCCAATAGCCAACTAATCAAGTTGTCAAAACAATCAAGATACTTTGTAATCTTGCACAAACTTAGAGTTGCAGTATCAAAAATTATTTTAGATTCTAGCTGTCTAAGAGATAACAAATCAGTATTGTATAATTAAAAAAATCAAGTTACAAATCTTTAGATGTCATATTGCTTTCTAAAGTATTTGTGTATATCTTAATTAAAATCAAATCTAAGTTATTAGTGTAAAGTGACTTAGTTCATTAATAATACTATTAAATGGCTATACTAGTCAAATATGCTGGAAAGGCTCCATTTTTAATAATAGAATATCTTTATGCTCTTTAAATATAAATTAAAAAAGGAAATTTTCCTTTTTATTGTGGTCAATATGAGCTCCCTGTTGGTCTAATGACTGGCATTTACACTTGATTTGTGACAAAATCCAGGTATAATCACCAGTGGACAGTTAAGGTATTGCAAGAACAGTGATGAGGTATGAGAGGTAGCTAAGCCAAGAATTACGAAAAATAGAACTAGATGTTTCGATTACATATTACCCAATTGAAAATCATTTAATGTGTTTAGGGCTTAGATAATTTACAAGCGGTAGAGTCACACACTATTATTATGATTTAAATAATTTAAAAGAGCAGTATGGCTTTCATGTTTGAAGATTACTAAGTATTCAATCCTTATAAATGAATAAATATTAATGTAACCAATACAGATAACAATTAGCTGTAATATTTACTATAGATGAAAATGCAACTGCTGAGTAACAACAGCAAAGATTAAAACAATAGAGTTACAATCCACTGTGGTGAATTCACAATAATGGTTTGTGGTTTCCTAACAACAATCACTAGGAACAATAAATAAAACAAAATTATTGTAGTATAGTTTAGAATCAAGACCCTCTGATGATGATAACCATGTTATCGTAATGTGCATAAGGGAAGTTAGAGGAATA
This sequence comes from Aphrophora alni, assembly GCA_963513935.1. NCBI lineage: Eukaryota > Metazoa > Arthropoda > Insecta > Hemiptera > Aphrophoridae > Aphrophora > Aphrophora alni. The sequence goes on from OY740768.1 coordinate 120,903,995, forward strand.
AACAAAATAAAGTTTATACAATAAATATATTCAAACCATTATTAATAAACAGAGTACTTACAATCAATAAACTACCGGAGTCGTCATTCCTATAATAAAACCATTATTTTAAACAAAGAAACGTTTTAAATATCGACCAATAGGTTTACAGTTATTAAAAAAAGTAAGGAGAGTATTAAGTCTACACTACAATTTCGATGGTTCTATATTTTATGAAGATCCATGAACATATATAATCAATTTGTAAAATGAAGTCTGCATTTTGCAAAATAATTCTATGAAATTTACCTCAGAATTGTATGTATCGTGGGTATTATATTTTGAACCAAAACTGGGTAGAAGTCAGTGGTGAAAAAGAAATGAGGTTGAAAAGTGATGGTGGCGTTATATTTTACGAATGATTGGTTAGATTAATTAAAAATGTTTCGATGGAGGACGAACCAAGGAATGAATTAAGGAGTTAGTAAAACACTGTATGAAAATTTATATTCACTTTTTTTGATATAAAAAAATCGTCTTATTGTTTTTACTATTACTATATAAATTATTTATGCTAAGGACCGTAGGTACTTGGTGGTATTCCATTTTAATAAATAAAACACTTTTATTTTTTATTATAACCACTATTTATTGAAAGTTTTTGTGCGTATGTGAAATTTCTTGTAAAATACCTTGATAATGCTGTAACTAGCGAAATCATGGTCGGTAAATTTCATTAAATTATTGTGGTTATACTAAGAAATATAAGTGTTTTATTTATATTACTATATACTTAACATCCAGATATTAAGTATCAGAAATGGGTTAACATCTATAAAACTTATTTTTATTAAATATTAAGGTTTTGTCAGAATGAGAGAGTGACTAAATGATTTTATACCAAGTAACGTTGGTATTATGAATTAAAAAAGACTCGTCAGAAAGGTAAAACCTTATCTCATAACCGAGAGAGACGATATCTTAAAATATGGAAAGTTAATACTTATATGACACGTCATGAAACTGTTATATTTGGATCGATATCATTATATAGGTAAAGTAATTTCTAAAATCTTACTAAAATTTCTATTAATCATCTGATTTTTCTAATGTTATTTATAATAATTATATGAATGAAATAATTTATAATGTCGTTATTTTTTAAATTTATTATTATTTTTAAACTTAAAGACCATACGTACTTGGTGGTATTCCATTTTAAATAAATTAAAACAACAATTTTTTTGTATAAACCACAATATTTTAATTGAAATTTGCCGACCATGGTTTCATTAGTTTCGCTATAAATCATCTGAAACTAATAATAATTGTCTAACTAAAGTAATTACTAAAGTCGAACTAAAATTTCTATTAATCTTCAGGTTTTTAAAAATAAACTTATAATAACTATAAGGGTAAAGTTATTTCTAAAATCGAACTAAAATATCTATTAATCATCTGGTTTTTGTAATGAAACTAATAATAATTGTCTAGCTAATGTAATTACTAAAGTCGAACTAAAACTATTAATCTTCAGGTTTTTTACATGAAACTTAGTTTATAATAATTACATGAGCACTTTGAAACGGTGAGACATATTGTATGGAATATACTACTTGATTTCATAATTTTCCAATACAAACCAACATTTGTAATATATTTACTTTAATGAAACTAATAACATTTGATATGTTATCCCATTAGGATAAAATTTGACATAGCTTTTTGTGATAAAAAAATACTGGTTGGCCACGTTTACTATTAAACAAAAGTGTAGATATAAATATTTTTTTTAATGTTATCTTAAATTATTGACACTTATACATCAACATACAGTAACTCTAACCGAGTTACCTATAGTTTTAACATTGTAATATTACTGTTAACCATAATTAAGATTGTATAGCAACATTCTTGACAAATCTATAATAATAAAAGCCAAAACCCACTCACTGACTGACTGACTGACTGACTGACTGACTCACTGATCACGAAATCTCAGGAACCACTGAACGGATTACAATGAAACTTGGTACACAGCTTCCTCATAGGTCCTAGACGCGCACTAAGAACCGGTTTTGAAAAATTCAATGATAACCGCGGAAATCGCGAAAAAACCGCGAAAAGTAAAATACATTATTTTTTGTAAACTATGAAGCGTACAAACGTGAAATTCGGCAAACATGTTCATCCTGGTGTCTAGGTGCTCGCTAAGAAACGTTTTTAAAAAAAAATCCATGTCTAACCGCGTAAATCGCGAAAAACCGCGAAAAGTAAAATACATAATTTGTTGTAAACCATGAAGCGTACAAACGTGAAATTAGGCAAACATGTTCCTCCTGGCGTCTAGGTCCTCGCTAAGAAACGTTTTTAAAAAAAATCCAGGTCTAACCGCGTCTAACCGCGTAAATCGCGAAAAACCGCGAAAAGTAAAATACATAATTTGTTGTAAACCATGAAGCGTACAAACGTGAAATTAGGCAAACATGTTCCTCCTGGCGTCTAGGTCCTCGCTAAGAAACGTTTTTAAAAAAAATCCAGGTCTAACCGCGGAAATCGCGAAAAAACCGCGAAAAGTAAAATACATTATTTTTTGTAAACTATGAAGCGTACAAACGTGAAATTCGGCAAACATGTATTATTCTCACTGTATTTAAACACGAAACCTAGAGTTCTGAAATTCGGTACATGGTTTCGGGTAAGTTCTTAGAGGCGTACTAAGAAAGGGTTTGAAAACCTTTTACTCGAAGGGTAGCTAACACCCCTATTACAATATTTTCAGTCAAACGCATATATTTGTAATTAATACATTTTTTCGGTGGCTGTTATTTAGATGAACAACTACAGCGGTTTTTGATCATTGTGAACACTCATGACAAGGCCTAGGACTGCACGCCACAGTTTGCAAGTGGCCTTATCAGTAGGCTGCAGGTATCAGCTGATAAGGGGTCTACATTGCCCCCTACCAGTCAGTCTAGCTACAGACTTTGCTACTTGCTTTGTTTTTTCCTGAACCTCTACACACTTCTGTTCACTTCAGTTCTGTTCTATACGTCAATATATTTTGATCATTTTAGGCAAGACTGATTCCGTTTTCCCTTTTACTTGATACATATAATATTTGTATTTCTCTCTATTGTCTTTCTATTTATATATCTCTACTTTCTCACTATGGAAGTCATCAACGTGGATGGGGTGCCTACTCCCCACCATGTATTGCCTATCAATCCTGATGGTCAGTGCTTATTCTCATCTTTGGCTTACTTCGTATACGGCACTGATTCACAAGGTTTCCAAGTTCGGACCAGTGTTGTACAGCACGTTACTAACAATTGGTGCCGATTTAAACCATTCACCTTAAATCGGACGGGGGGCATTTACAGAACAAAGGCAGAATATATGGCTGATATGAGCAAACCGGGAACTTTTGGGACAACATGTGAAATAAAAGCAGCCTCTGAAATATTACCCTATGAGCTGCAGGTTTACACAGACCAAACTCTGTTAACCTGTTTCGGGCAGCCGGTTGAGGGAATAAAAAGACTAAGGTTTACTGGGCCACTGACAGCAGGCCACTTTGACGTCCTTATTCCCTTAGATCCTGATTCCTCTCTGACGTCTGACAATGTGAATGTGGAGGCTAATCTTGGGGAAATCCAGGACCCTGCCAACCTCTCACCCACTGATCTCCCACACTCCTCATCCCCGTCTCCAGTAAATTCCCTTACTATATCTAATACTACTGTCTCAGATCACCCCTCCGTAAATTGTTCTAAAACAAACAAGAGACGGGGGAAGAAAAGGCGTAAGCGATTTTCCAATATTAATCGTACAAAACGTCACAGGCAAGCAGTAAATAAATATAGTGAGAACAATCCTGAAGTCAATCGCGCATCCGTAAAAAAATACAGTGAGAAAAATCCTGCAATACATCAGGCGGCTGTAAAAAAATACAGTGAGAAAAATCCTACAATACATCAGGCGGCTGTAAAAAAATACAGTGAGAAAAATCCTACAATACATCAGGCGGCTGTAAAAAAATACAGTGAGAAAAATCCTACAATACATCAGGCGGCTGTAAAAAAATACAGTGAGAAAAATCCTACAATACATCAGGCGGCTGTAAAAAAATACAGTGAGAAAAATCCTACAATACATCAGGCGGCTGTAAAAAAATACAATGAGAAAAATCCTACAATAAATCAGGCGGCTGTAAAAAGATATAGTGAGAAAAATCCCGAGGTAAACATAAGTGCGGTAAAAAAATACAGTGTCAAGAGAAGTGAAATAAATTTGTTGCCATGGTCTGTTAAATCAATGTCGGGATTCAAATACAATAGCGATACTGATTACAACAAAGATAAGACTGTTGCCTTAGGTTGCATGACAACATGTAAGTGGTGTAAAGCTAGAAAATGGAAAGATGAAAGTCCTGGTCTGTGCTGTGCTAACGGAAAAGTCCATCTGCCCTCTCCTCAGCCAATGCCAGAGCTCCTACAAGCTCTTCTGACAAACAATCACCCTCTTTCTGAACACTTTCTCTCAAACATCAGGCAGTACAATAACTGCTTTCAAATGACTTCCTTTGGAGGAAAAGAGATTAAAGAAGGCAACTTTATGCCAACCTTTAAAGTTCAGGGGCAGGTGTATCATCTAATCGGGAGTCTTTTACCTTCTTCAGAGCGGGAGCCAGCATTTTTACAAATATACTTTGTTGGTGATGAGGGTAAAGAGTGTCAGCTACGGTGCAATAATGCACCTTCTGTAAAACCGTCGTTAGTGAGCGAACTCCAGAAAATATTACATGAGACAAATCCATACATTAGGAACTTTAAAATGGCGATGGAGATTGCACCAAAAAACGAAGGGTTTCAGGTGGTAATAACAGCTGACAGAAAACCCGCAGGTGCACATAGAGGTCGGTACAACAAACCCGCAACAAAAGAAGTGGCTTTGGTGATCGTAGGTCAAATGTTTGAAAAGCGAGACATCATACTCCACAGCCGAGATACACGACTGGTGCGCATAAGTGAGACTCACCGTGCTTACGATGCGTTACAGTATCCACTCATATTCTGCCGTGGGGAAGATGGTTACTCCGTTAACATACCTCAGCTTGATCCGACCACCAAAGTTGCTTTGAAGAAAACTGTATCGGCTTCCACTTTCTATGCATTTATACTTATGGAAAGAGAAGATAAAGAAAACCTAATTTTACGTTATCGCAGTCTCTTAAATCAGTTTTTAACTGATATGTTTGCTAAAATTGAAACTGAACGATTGAACTTCTTGAGACATAACCAGAGTAAATTACGAGTTGAGGAGTATGTGCATCTGCGAGATGCAGTCGATAAACGTGATGGGCAAGTGTCAGAGCTAGGGAAATTAGTGGTCTTACCTTCCAGTTTTACCGGGGGGCCTCGCTACATGCACGAGAGGACACAAGACGCTATGACTTACGTGCGCCATTACGGAAGACCTGATTTATTTATCACCTTTACATATAACCCTAAGTGGTCTGAAATACAGGAACAGTTACACGTTGGACAGGCTCCTCATTCTAGGCACGACGTAATAGCGCGAGTGTTTCATATAAAAGTAAAAAAAATTGTCCAGTTACTTCGAAAAGGCTGTATTTTCGGGCCAACTAGGTGTTACATGTATACAGTAGAATGGCAGAAGCGTGGGCTGCCTCACGTTCACATCCTACTGTGGCTTACCAATAACATTACACCCAGCCAAATTGATAATGTCATTAGCGCTGAAATACCGGACCCTACTCTAGATCCCACACTGCATGAAATAGTGAAGTCAGCCATGGTACATGGCCCCTGTGGAAACCTCAACAGAAATTCTCCGTGTATGGTGAACGGCTCTTGCAGCAAGCGATACCCTCGCCCTCTCACCAAGGAAACGCGGACTGCTGAAGACGGTTACCCACTGTATCGCAGGCGCTCTCCCACTGACGGGGGATTTACAGTGAAGGTGAAAGACGTTGACTTGGATAACAGGTGGGTAGTGCCGTACAACCCTGTTCTGTCACGCACCTTTGAGGCTCACATCAACGTTGAAATATGTAACTCCATAAAATCTATAAAATATATATGTAAGTACGTAAACAAGGGCAGTGATCAGGCAGCGTTTGGTCTACAGAACGAGTTTGATGAGGTTACACGGTACGAGTCGGGTCGCTACATCAGTAGTTCAGAGGCTGTTTGGCGGATATTCTGCTTCCCGATCCATGAAAGGTATCCACCCGTCATGCATCTTTAAGTCCACCTAGAAAACGGCCAAAGAGTGTACTTTAGCCCGGACAACATTGGAGATAAGGCCAAAAATCCACCTAAGACAACTTTATTGGCATTTTTTAATCTCTGTAAATTAGACTCTTTTGCTCGGACACTATTGTACAGTGAAGTTCCAGCCTTCTATGTATGGAAGAATAACAAGTTTTCCAGAAGAAAGCAGGGTAAGAGCGTTCCCGGACACTCTGGAGTAAAACAGGACGATGTTTTAGGTAGGGTTTACACTGTGCACCCTTTGAATGGAGAGTGCTACTATCTCCGTATTTTACTCCATGAGGTTCGAGGACCCACATGCTTCAGTGATCTGAAAATGGTTGATGGAGTAGTTCACCCCTCTTTTAAATCAGCCTGCAGAGCACTGGGATTACTGGAGGATGACAATCACTGGCATCACACTCTCGAAGAAGCCGCCATCTCCAACTTTCCACACAAGATTCGAGAATTGTTTTCAGTGATGTTAGTGTTCTGTCAAGTTGCTGATGCCCTCAAACTTTGGGAAAACTACAAAGAAAGCATGTCGGAGGATGTAGCCATGAACCTTCAGAAGGAGCTTCAAGAGGGAGTGCTGCCTGATGTGGCTGTGGTGAATAACAAAACCTTGGTTCTATTGGAGGATATGGTTTTTGCTATATCTGGCCACCACCTACTCCAGTATGGCCTGCCTACTCCTTCTCGCAACGAAACTGTTGACTCAGTCAACCGTGAGTTACTGAGGGAGGTTTCCCATGATATAGCTGAATTATCAGAGTTGGTCCAAAAAAACGAGCCTAAACTTAATAGTGAACAAAAGAATGTATATGATACATTGATAACCAGTATTCACTGTGAGACTGGACAACTATTTTTCTTGGACGCTCCGGGAGGCACTGGGAAGACCTTCCTCATTAACTTATTGTTGGCTAGAATAAGAAAAGACAGAAATGTTGCAATAGCTGTCGCTTCTTCTGGAATTGCCGCTACCTTACTTGCTGGGGGAAAAACAGCGCACTCCACTTTCAAGTTATCTCTGGACCTCAACCGCCATGAAACTCCAACCTGCAATATTTCTAAACAGAGTGACATGGCCCATGTTTTGAGGCTTTGTAAGTTGATTGTGTGGGATGAGATTACCATGGCACACAAGGGAGGGTTGGAGGCACTTCATAGAACCTTACAGGACTTAAGAAATAACAACAACTTGATGGGTGGAGTGACTGTACTTTTAGCAGGAGACTTTAGACAGACCTTGCCTATCGTTCCAAGAGGAACTCGCGCCGATGAGGTGAAGGCATGTCTTAAGTCATCGTACTTATGGCCAAGAGTAAAAACTCTATATTTGAATGTTAATATGAGGGTACAGTTGATGGGTCATTCAGAGATTGAACAATTTTCAAATCTTCTTCTACAAATAGGAAATGGTCAATTAAAGGAAAACGATGGTAAAGTCAAACTTCCACACAATCTCTGCACTATTGATAGCCAAATAGAATCCTTCACTGAGCACATTTATCCTAATTTGAAAAGTATGAGCATCATTGATCCATCTTGGTTAAAACAAAGGGCAATACTTACACCAACAAATGAGTCAGCAACAAATATTAACAACTTTCTCTTAGAGCTGCTACCATTAGAGGAGATGAAGTATGAATCAGTTGATTGTGTTGTTGAGTTAGAGGAAACAGTCAACTACCCTGTAGAGTTCCTCCACACACTAAACCCACCAGGGATTCCTCCTCACAGCCTCCGCCTCAAGGTGGGAGTACCTATCATGCTGATTCGAAACATCAATCCTCCAAAACTGTGCAATGGCACCAGACTCCAAGTTAAGACTCTCCATAAGCATGTGATCGAAGCCACAATCATCACTGGTGTAGGCCAGGGGGAAACTGTCTTCATTCCGCGAATCCCTTTGATTCCATCGGATTACCACTTTGAATTCAAACGTCTACAATTTCCTGTCAAAGTATGTTTTGCTATGACAATCAGTAAATCCCAAGGTCAGACTTTGAAGATAGCTGGTGTTGATTTGCGGAATGATTGTTTCTCCCACGGCCAATTGTATGTCGCCTACTCCAGAGTCAGCTCACATGAAAATTTATTTATTTTGCAACCGGAAGGTGAAACTTCCAATGTAGTTTACCGTGAAGTGCTGCAGTGAATAGGCCAGTTATCAAATTCAGGATGAGATCATAATGTTTACCATTTCCATCTGACGGCAGTAGGCACGGGGACCTGCCTAATAACTAAAACTCCCCAACTTTACGTTGACGGCAGTAGGCACGGGGACCTGCCTAACAATTAAAACTCTCCAACTTGATGTCGACAGCAGTAGGCTAGGGGACCTGCCTAATAATTCAAACTCCCCAACTTTACGTTGATGGCAGTAGGCACGGGGACCTGCCTAATAATTAAAACCTCCCAACTTGATGTTGACGGCAGTATGCACGGGGACCTGCCTAATAATTAAAACTCCCCAACTTGGTGTTGACGGCAGTAGGCAAGGGGACCTGTCTAATAATTAAAACTCCCCAACTTGATGTTGAAGGCAGTAGGCAAGGGGGCCTGCCTAATAATTAAAACTCCCAACTTAATGTTTACGGCAGTAGGCTAGGGGATCTGCCTAATATTGAAAACTCCCTGACCCGGACTTGACATGAGAAACGACGTATGGCCACCTCCCTGTGGTGTTTCTCGGGTAACGCTAAGAGCCATACACTTTAAAGATTAAAAAAAGTAAACATACAAAAGGTATTGTATTAAGATTTTAATTGAATTAAATAGATAATGTAGTATTCCGTAGCGAAGCACGGGTATGTCAGCTAGTAATTACATATACCCAACCAGTTTACTCGAGAAGTAATAAATACAATAAAGTATATAAATATTTAACAATAATTTATATTTATATTTTAAAACTGGGCTTTTGAATTGTAACTGACTAACAAGAGGACCAACCTTGCATATAGTTGTTCATGTCTCCTGGAAACACGCGATGGGGGGAACAACAAAAGGCGATATCGTACGATTTCCCTGATCAGTCTCGTTTCACTAATACGAGATGTAACCTCTAAACAATCTTGAAAGCTATTTTAGTAACAATAGGAAGTCATAAATGTAACTGTCTATAGAATTAAACTTTAAGATAAGTAAAAGTTCGTTTTAAGTCTCAATGACATGACGAGAAAGTAAAAGTTAAAATTTAAACTTTCAAACTTCGGGAGAGTTAATTAATAAGTTTTCTCATTATAATTTAACGAAATTAGCATATAAGTTAACCAAAACTCATACTTAATAACCCTCCGCTCATATAATTACATATCAGGTTTAAACAAGTTTGATTAATATATTATATAAGGGACGCATAACCACAAGGTTAAATCGGGGAAATGATTACGTGGAAGCATTGAAGATCTTTCCTTAATGACCTTATTGTTTAAAAAAAGCTATATATAAGGTGGAAGACGAGTTAATTTACATTATTTTTTATATACCTTTTATTAAAAAGTTGATGGGTCCAAACAAGATACTTACCCAAATCCATTATATAATGTAAATGCAAGCATATCCCTAAATTTAATGACAAGTTGGTCTCTTGAGATTTGTAGGTAATGTTAAGTTGCATTGTTACAATACCAAGGGGTTGTACATAGCATAGGGTTAGTTTGTTTGAAACGGTTGATTTACAAGTTTTCTGAATCTCTTAATTGTGTTTACTTTATTGACATCGTACTTATGAGTCGCTATTCACTTTGCTCGTCACATTGTCTCAGCCCTGGCAGTCCTTTAAACTGTAGATATGTGTTGATACCTCCACTCGCTACGCCCGTATCGTAAATATATAATGTTTCTTGAGAGGTTAGGGTGCGAAATTACATTTTTAGCAATAACCTCGTTATTTGTAATCGTGGAGAAGTGGAGATGGTACCATAACAGGAAGAATTGAAATTGCTATTTATGCAATAAGATATGAACAAAAATATTAAAAATGACGAAATATTTCAATAAATGTTTCCGAATTTGAATAGGGCACGCTTAATTTCCTATATCAAGTTTCATAATCTTTATGTACAGACGATAACGTCTATGATGGTGGGAAGTCGTATAGTGGGTAAGTAAAATGAAAGTTGAAACATTAAATTTAATAAATTGTGAAAATCAAAAAAAGAATAAGGAGTGGAATTAATTAAGTTTTCTTCGTAACGGCTATTTAAATTTTTTTTTGTAAAACAAGTGCTGCGTGAAACATTTGGTGAAGGCGTTAGAATAAAGCTCTATGACGTAGTGACGTTTAAATCTGTAAAGACAATGAAGTTCAGTTTAGTCAGAAGGCTGTAAAGGTTTCTAAATATTCCTGGAGAACCGACTTCGTTTTAAGTTTAGTTAGTTTGCGTGCAAAGAACAATTGTGTTTTGAAATACTGCTGAGACCATTATTATGATTATTTTTGTTCATAATGGGAATGGCTTGACTTCCTTTCTATAAAGATTTAAGGTTGCTCCCTACCAGAGAAGTATAAAGAGTTGAACGATGTGGTGCTTTTTGGTAGAATGACCAGAAAATCTTTTGCTTGGAATTAAGTATTACTTTTAATATTAAATTTATAAAAACTAAAAATTATAATTTATAATTTGTTGAAAAACATCATTACGACGATTGGATATTTTTAAATCCTTCATATTGAAAAATATGTAAAAATTATTACTTAATATTGACAAATACATTTTATTGTTCTGAAAATGGTATTTTCTATTTTTTTTCTGTGAAAGTGGTAAGATCGCAAGCGATTGAAATGATCAAGTTTGTTGCTAGCATTTCACATCCATAGTAAATCAATACGTAATAATTATTTTGATTTAGAAATAATTAAAATAAAATCAACTTTTCAAAAATAACGGAAAAGGTATGTATTTAAAGAATTATCTCACCTGTTAAAAAATGAACATTGTTTAAAATTGTTAAATTACACTCATCACTCATTAACTAATGGTTACTAAGTAACTAAGTAAATAAAACAGAAAATAGTAGCTAATGGTTTCTATCCTATTTCGTTTTATAAAACTAACTTATTTCATAAAAATTGATTCACGATTATAAAGTTCAAATTCTACTTTGAAATTGTTTTTTACAGCATAACTAGCTACAAAATTACGTTCAATATAATAATGTGGGAAAACTAATAAAACAAAATTAGTAGCTCACATATTTAGTTAAGTAGTACATTGCGCCCGTACACTTCACAGTTAATGTTATGCAGGTTGGAAGTGGATCAACCCAATAATATATTCATTACCAATGAGTTAAAATCGCATTGTTGGTATACTAATTACATTTTAGGTATATTAATCACTTTGAAAAGTGAAACATATATGAAAACCATTTAATCAAATAATAATAATCAAACATTAAAAACGTTAAAAGTTAAAAACTCTGATTTCGTAGTGCATAACTAGATTACTTCGGGAATGGATGTTGAAACCCCCATTAAAATTGCTTATAGCGACATGAACACAAAAACACACATTGAAAACAACAAATCTTTAGATTTAAAAATTCCAAAATTGACATGATAATAATCTAATGTTCGACGTTAGTATGTTATAAATCTAAGAATGTCTTGTAACTGATCGATATTTTTTACAGATTTGCCTAATTTAAATATATGAATAAAATAACAATTACAATAATTATCATAGCAAGGATAATAGGTTCGCATGCAATAGTATTAACAGTACTTAAAAAGTTAAATGAAAATGGTAGAAATTCTGCTTCTACCGATTTCGATTGTTTGTGAAATTTTAAGTTTTGAAAGAGTGGGTTGGAGTTCGGGTTGACCGGTTCGACCTTAGTAATAATGGGGTAAAACTCCAGGACAGAAAAGAATAAAGGATAGGACGGCTGGATAGAGACAAGGTGATCTTATCCCAGAGTAAACTAGAACTAAAAAATTCGACACTCCTGCCCTCAGGAAATTGGTGAGATGTTCCTCACAGGAGAGAGGCTACCCTTCTCCATAGCCTACTCTATTCCAAAATTCAACCGTCTGAGATACAAAAAAGACTTCAGAGGGGCCTGCACAAAGGAGTTGTACATTATTTGGTCAGATATAATCGTTTGCCCATTTTATTGTGTCGTGTAACAATCTTCAGTTTTGTAATTTGTGTAATCGTTACTGATAAATAATCTGATGACTAAGATAACCTGAGTTGTTTTGTCAGTTACATTTCGGATTGCAGAAGAAATTATCGAAAAACAAAATTAACTTCGATTTTCGTAGAAGAACCGTATATTTTCTTTATTTACATTTAAGTACATTTTAATATTTCTAATTAATGAACCGAAAAGTTTGTTATGTAATTTTTATTTTATGGTGGAAATAATATAATAAAAACAATGAATGTGTAAAGTTAAATATCTGAATTGATGGTAGAACTATCCATTTATATGGCAGGACAGATAGTAATAAATGTATGTGTTTAACTGTGTGACTAGTGTTGTGGAAGAGATAACGTTCCCATATCAACAGTTTGTTCTCAACACAAGACATTAACTCGCGCCTTCACAGCCCACTGATACAAATAATACAGTGACTTCTTAATATCGATTTCTGATGACTTCTTTCTTCGGTCAGTGACATTTCACATTATTAAACTTCATTTGAATTGCAGATTGCAAAACCTTTCTTTTATCAATACAATGTTCGAAATCAAAAATAGTTTTAAAAGCTGTTCGATTTTTGTAAACTTATAGAATTACTAACTTTGTAAAACCACAATAGCAAAATCTGATAGTTTTGAAGATGTATTTTTTTAAAAATAATTTAATAAACGATGCATTAACTTTTTTCACACCCAAACACAAAACGATAATATGAAAAGCAAATGTGTTAGTTTATGTTTCTTTATAAAATCAGGCGTAATGACTTATTTATAGGTCAAAAAGTGAATGACACTTTGTTGATAAGAGGTACACATTTAAATCGGTTAAAGTGATATTGATCAAAACGTGGAGATTTATTGAGTATAATAAATGCGTCAAATTGCAGATAAATGGAAATAGCTTAGCACTGATTAACATACTGCATTTGTCTTTACATTGGAAATAGGGATTTTATGGGATTTCTTCTTTATTTAGTTTAGTTATGCAAAAGGCAGATTTTTGTTTATGTGATTTTTTTGTATACATAAATATAGGTTTGAATGTATATTTTCACCCAATATAAGTTAATTTTAACAAATTTGCAATATAAATACGGTTATAAAATATAATCTAGAATTTCATTTTCATTCCTTACAAATTCTAAATGGCTGCCATAGAGTTGAAATTATCGGATTATTTATCAATATTGTTGAAATTTAGATTTTCTACGCTTCGTTATGTTTCTGGACCCGATTTTATCGGTTTAACATACCTTTATAATTCGTTTATTATTAACATAATAAGTTAAAATCTAACAACTCTTTCTTTGTTTCATCGTTTAACAACCAAAACAAATTTTTAAATGATCACACCAATTATTTTTTTGTTCATACAGTGTGTTATCAAGCACAGTTGTGTAGTTGATTATGGTTTGAAGGTGAGAAATTTCTCGCCTTATAATAGAGACACTAACCCTCGAATACTCTTCTTTATACTAAAGTTGGTTAAAGGATACCAGATAGAAAATATGAAAGTGAGATATCTAACCTAATATTAGATGAAGCAAGGTGTAGATCCAACATTGGGATTGTACCAGACAGCTGTATAATCTGAGGGAAGCCTTAGTATTGTTCTTTAATGTGGTTCATGTATTATATTATTTCTGTACCCCCCGTAACTTTCTTAATTTTTATTGAACAAGATCATAACAATAAATATGCACATTATTATATGCTGATGTTGATGTGAGCCGGAAGTCTACCGGAATATTAGAATAACCGAAGCAATTTACTCAAATCTGATTAATTACCTTTTAGATATTTGCACTCTGTGGCTCAAATTTGGTGTCAATCCGATTAATTGTTTGTTAATTATCGTTCATTTGTATTTAACTTTCTTTCAGTCAATGAATTGGTCACCCCTGATATTAATATTTTATTATACTAACTTCTTTGATAGGATTCCATACACTAAATATAAATGTGGTAATTTTGTCATTGAGATCAGCTTTTTTCTTTCTTTGTCATACGCGGTTTCGACATAATAACGCCCTGTATATTATTTTATTTAGTTATACCACAAAAACTATATAATTATAACTATTTACCACAAAAAATTTTGTCACACCGATATGGGAAAAAGAAAGTTTTTACATGATCCATATGTTTTTTATGTTTACAATTTTTGGCATGTATCTGGCATGTGAATAGTTTATTAAGGGCCTTAATACGCATGATTAAACATTGTTTTCATTCTAAGTTCAATGGCAGAATCGGTTGTTCGATAACTGTCGCTATTTATAAAAAAATATATGAAATTTGATTTTTTTAAATAATTGATATTTAGTAAAGCATTGATGTTCACATGAATAGTTAGAATCTGTTTTTAATTGTTTACTTCTATTTATTAACTCAATTGAAGTTGATAAAATTTAGAAAAAAACATTATATTACACCGTAAAAAGTAATAAGTCCAAAATGGTTTGAAGTTGTTATAAGCATCATAAATCGTTTAAACGTTAAATAAGAGTAAAATATCAGATTTATTCATAATTAGACTGAGATTGAAGAAAAGTTTTAATCATGTGTCACACTACTATGTTACGATTTAAAAAGATTGATTGAAATCCAAGATGGCGGCCGAAAATTTATTAATATTTCAAAATGTAGTATAAATTCATTTAGTCTCAAATGACATGACCAAAATTGCGAAAAATGTAGGTGTAATGGACTTGACATACTCTTTAATTATTCATTAAATACGACCGAACTTTTTGTTTGTTATTAATAGTTTTGTGTAGTGACATAAAGATTAAGAAGACAACTTGAAAATGATTTTTATGATCGTAACCACTGTCGTTGTAAAAAGAAGAAGTCGATAACAAAAACGAAGGGAATGCTTTTATATTTATTACTGAACGCTAAAAGTTTCTGGTGGTTCGAAGTGTGGCATTTCCATATATTATATATTTATATATGAAATCCTACAAGGCGTCGAACGTGGAAGAAGTTGTGTAATATAATCCTTATTGGCTTGCTGTAGTCTCGGAGTGTATTCAATATGTATACTAAGTAGTTAAAAATATTACATTATTTTCCATCATGTTTCTACGATACTAATTTTCCATGAGGATGTCAGTCTGCCTTGTTATTATATATTGTGTTTTTATTCTTAATATATCATATTTATTCTTATGAGATTATAATAATTTCATCTATTTCTTGAGCTGTTGAAACCATGTTTTTGATTAATCCACAATTAGAACGACTGATTAAAAAAAAAAAAAAGTTTTATTAGAATATTTGTTTATAAGAACATTTTTGTTTATTGTTTCACGTATTATTTCAATCATTTCCTGAAATTTGGTTACTTAATTTGGAACCATTCAAGTATAACCCATAAAACATTCTGACTACTATTAGTCTATTTATTAAAAATTAAATGTGATTTGTGTAATAATCAGGAGACATTTTCTAATAAATTTCCGTTCTAAAAGCTGATCATGTGCTGGTTTAATCAAACTTTGTTTTCGGTCTTTATTCTCTGGTAGTCTCTTTGTTCTATATTATTTTATTATTTTCAGAGAGTACAATTATTGTTCTTATTCCTATTTTTTTTACATTTCTTTACATATTCATATTATATAGCTCTTCATGTTTTATTTCTATGTAATATTTTTATAATTATATATAATAGGTATATAAATGGGTAAATGTTATTTCAAATTTTGAAGTATTTGTTAAAAAATGTTATCGTATATTAAATTTGTGTTAGGTGTGATTTAAGTTTGAAACTCTAGACTGCGTATTACTTTCAGATCAGCATTTTTGAGATGAAGGTGCTAAAGAGATGCTTAAGCGGAGCATTAATAATGTCAAATAAGGGAAAAGTTCATCTGATGACGTACGTATTCCGAATAATAATTCTAAACCACAAATGCGAGAGCATTCATGCGTTCATAAAAAATATTCCACACCATTTATTACAAACTCATTTTAACAGAAAAAAAATGCAAGTAACTATTCGTTAAAAAGATATGAAAGATTTATTGTAACCATTAAAAAATATTTTGTAAATTATCTAAAAGTTCAGAAGAGAAATTTAATAGCAATCATTGGTTTATGGTTTAGCGATTGTTAATTTAGGCGAAGAGAGTTTGGGTGGTTCACAACATTTTAGGAAAAGAGAAAACCACACACAAATAATATATCATTAGACATTTTTCTATGAAAGAGGCTAAAGTTTAATAAAATATATTCTTACTGGGATAACATATTGTTTGAAAAAGGAAACCCTTTTTATTTTGAACATGACCAACTATCCAAATTTGTTTCTTTGAAAACATTCGTTATGTTATTTTTTGTAATTTAGTATATATCTATTCATAATCAGACATGATCTCATAGCAACTAATTCTACTGCTTTTATTTTGCATTTGTTTACGTTAAAGCGCCACCAGTAAAATTGGTTTGACAACTGCAGTGTACATTAATTTAGTTATTACCTCCTGCCACCTTAACTGTCCAATTGTTTGACTGCTCTAGACGCTTTATCTGTAGGTTCGTCTCTGTTGTTGCTGATATTTAATCTCTTAATTACTTATATTTTCCACAGATCCTAATTTAGTTCTGTTTATAAGGAGTAAACTCACTTTTGTATAGTCCTCCGTAATTTTGCTAGCTCGTCATTCTTATCTTGTCATTATCTTTTTATTTTTACTTTAAGAAATTTAGTTTACAGTTATATATTCAATTATTGCCTAAAGATGACTGAATTTCTTATCAGGAACCTGTTAATAAATGTATCTAGGTCTATAGAAATTATAATTATTAAATATGCTTATCACGATTTTAATTTAAAATTATAATTAATGATTGATTCAGGTTAATAAATTAAAGTTTTAAGCCTTGAACAAAATTATTTTAAAATATTAAATGAAATGTATGTTAATATCAGAGAAAGAAATTAACATCAACGAGAGAGAAAATACATAAGTATCGTATCACCCAGTTTCAAAAACATACATGTCAATATGTAAAACGTATTTGTAGAAAAAAAGAAATGATATTAAAAATAAAAACCGACAATATTTTACATTTCGGTTTATTAAAACTTTACTCAAATGTAAGAAAAAAGAATAATTATTACGAAAAATGGTGTAACACTTTAGTTATATTATGTTAAACCCATAAATATAGTCAATACCACAATATGGACTAATCAATACCAGTATAAAAATATTGTATTTTAATAAATATCATGCTGTCCGGAAATTTTGTTTGCAGTATTATGATTATTATATTATAATTATTATATATAATATATTTATTTAATAGATACAAATTATAACGTTCCATTCAGTAACAATATTCAATGTTATCAATCAATGACGTAACAACATCTGACAATGTTCTTTTACATCTGACATTGAAATGAATAATATTACAAATTATTTGGAATTTACTAATACTTAAAAGCTCCACTTAAAATACCAACCCATTCTGAATCACCTAAAATGGCGGCTGACTATAGTTTTTGTTTGTAAAGCACTTAAAAATGTAGCAAGGTGAGTAATCGCGACAATAGTAGATATAGCACAATGTAATGGCTATTTTATTCCCATTAAAAATACATTTATTAACAAAGGAAAAGTGCAATATAACAAACGAATAGTATATTTTTGAATCTCAATAATTATGACTGAATAAACTAAAGTATAATGACTATGAAAGCATTCAACGAGTAAATATACGACCGTTTATAACGTGGTTTAAAAAGCAATAACTTAATAACAAAAACATTGACAAAACAAATCAAAACTTTTCAAAAAGTTTAATTAAATAATACAAACAGTTCCTATAATTGAAAACAATATGGAGATTTGTTTAAATTGGATAAGGGCAAAACGAAAACTGTCATTGAAAACTTCAAGATATTTAAAATAAAATAATAAGTGCTTCATTGACATAATTTTAACATATTATATTCGTGATTATTTTAACTTAAAACATCTTTTAAACCTAAAAAAGCTATGATATACGACAGTCTGATGGATTGGCATTTTCTTTGCTCTTTACATGTCAGTATAACAGTTGTATTGTTTACAATTTGATACATGATTGACATTAGTTTAACAATCACCAAGTAACAAGTTTTAGTGTACACGGAAATAAACAATAGAAAAGGAACAGATTTTTATTGAACCACCAGTTCACTAGTGACTTAATATGTGATCACAGCGTCGGATATTGGATTGTATGTTTAACAATTATAACGACGTGTGCTAATAGAAATAAAGAAGCTAACTTTTAGCATATAGTGTAGTTTCACTTTACTCCTAAATTACGTTTTTTGGGATAGCAGCTCAAAAAGTTTAATTATTTAATTTAGCTGACTAATTTGCAATCAAACATTCAAGTGTAAGTAAAAATAACTTCTTGATAGAGGTAATATAATGGCTAACAGTTTTCTCCACTAGTCATTCGATTTAAAATGGCCTTTAACTTAAATTGAATTTCTTAGTTACTCTCTATGAATTGAATTTGGGGAGGAGTAGAGAGAAAATTCCAATTTAGTTTTTTAAATTATTTTAAAGAAAGTTTTTTATCACTCGATCGACGGGGAAGGGACTTTGGGATACTGATTCCATTTATAATATATTTAAATGTATATTAAACATAAAAACAAACTTGAAATATAATACAAACAATTAATATCAACATTAATGACAACAGTTTATAGTTCCAACAAATTTGCACAACTTAAGTTCTGTATATACTACTACATGTCATTACACCTCGCTTGGATGTTTTAATAAGATCAATAAATCGTTTTTGTAAATAAAAAGTGGATACTGAATACTAAATGACACCCAACAATATTCATCAACTAAAAAACAACACTGTTACTGTAAACTAGAACACTACTCACACAGAGAAATAATACTTTCTTTCCTTGGAAACCAAAAACATGTAATATTATTATTTAGTTTTAGACTGCAGAACAATTTACTAATAGTGTAACAATCTACATTATTGGCCATATCTGCATTTTTTCCATGGACAAAAATTATAAGGAAGATTCTTTAAAAAATAATATAAACACCCTAGCCCTCGAATACTATTTAGTGTCAAGGTCGGAAGAGAACAAGAATTGATCAAGAGAGATATGATAGAAAAGATGATAGAGGTGGACTTAACACAAAATTACGTAAAAAAAGTGATTATCCAGTTAGGATCCTTGGGATTGCACGCCCGTATAAGGGAGTCCCTGACAGACTTACATTGGTAGCAAATATTACTGTAAATAAAACTTACTATGCTTAATATATAATTGTATGTAAAACTTAAAATTATGACTCCTTCAATGAAAAACAGACCTTTACCTATACAACTGGATGGGCTCGGAGTCTGGTAACATACACAGTTTGAAGCAAAGAAGCCAATCGTTTTATATATTTCTGTAATTTATTTTGATTCATAAGTTATGTGAAAGTTAGATCAAGTTATAAAGAAATCTCATGGGACCAAACAGTGTAATTAATGTGTAGATAATAATTTATTTGGTGTTTTGGTAACCAAATGAAATTGAAACTGTTTTAATTTATAAAGAGTGTTCCGAAAAAGGTGGAATGAGTATTCATTTTCTGATTATATACATCAAACAAACAATGTCAAATAATGTATAGTTGAATTCGGTTTCTTTATCCGTCTATCAATCATTTTGTTTACAAAAAGGCACTATAACTCCAGAAGTAAATAAGATATTTAATTAAGATTTGGTAAAAGAATTTTCTATGTTATGTTTTATAAGTTTACTAAACACGGAGACTTTTTTAAAATAATTTTCAAAATGGCAGCCATCTGAAATGTTTAACTTGGAATATTTCTAAACTCTTAACTTTAAAAAAATAATAAAGAAACAAAATATATTTTATTTTTAACGACAAACGAATTGTTCTTTTACTTTTTTCAATAAGTCAAAGGATAACTGAGTTATCGAAAAAACAAACAAACTAAAACTAAAAATTCTTTATAATTATTGCTAATAATTAGTCTAATGTCAAACAATTTTTGAATTATGATATGGCCAATAATGTAGATTGTTACACCATTCGTAGTTGGCTCTGCAGTCTAAAACTAAATAATAGTATATGTTTTTGGTTTCCAAGGATAGAAATTATAATTATTCAAACTTTGTTTGGTGTTGGCGTAATTTTTGTTGTTGTAGACAATTTTAAAGAAATTTTGTTTTCAGTTTGTTGTCGACAACACAATTATCCTTTGACCTACATAAAAAATTCTAAAGAAAATGTTTGTTCTTCGTTATAAAAGAAAAATATTATGTATCTTGTAAGTTTTTTAAAGTTAAAGGTTTTCGACATATTTGTCGTTAAACATTTTAAAAGGCCGACATTTTGAAAATTATAAAAATAAAATCTCTGTGTTTAGTACTCTTATAAAACGTAACGTAGCCTATACAATTTGATTATACTAAATTTGAACTAAATATTTTATTTACGTATGAAGTTATAATAGTTGTGTAAAAAAAAACAAAAAAACAAAAAAGGCGGATAGGCGGATAATTATGGGAATTCCACCATATGCTACTTTTTATTATTTCTTCGTTTAGATGTATATAATCCGAAAATTAATAACCAGTCCACCTTTTTTGAGTGGACACTTTATACACATGAAAAGTTAAATACGTGACATCTGTAGAAGTTATTTTAACATTTTTTTATAGGACTACTAATTATGTTTAGTTTGCATCATTATATTTAAAACCTTTTTAGTGCGCATTATCTTTCTAGTCGAAGGACGCCTTGAAACCCTGCATTAAGTTTTTGAGTGGCTGCAATTTAAAAAAGAAAATTTAAACCGTGTACATAGGTACATCGAAAGACCTGTATGTAAGGAGTGTTATTCCTAAATTTGAAGAAAAATTCTTCACACATTTGGGCGTAACTGCGAAACATACAATGGACCAAATGGTCGAGTTAAATAGGTATTCATTCTTCTATTCTTCAATAATATGTTTAACTTATAAAGATTAAAAATTTTATTTATGAAAAATAGACTATATACGTAGATTGGAAGTTAAAACTACATTATATTAATCTCAATTTCAATCAAGTTTTTATAAGAATATTGTATTTAAATTTATTATATATTTTTCTTCTTTCTCAAATATTATATGGGTTTACACTTAAATATGGGTTTATACATTCTATTTGATTTAAAAGCTTTTGACGAAATGTTAGTATGAAACAAATAATATATTCTCTTTTAGTCTCCACCTTGCGATCAATAGAAACAAATTTATAAAATAAACATGCGCACTACAAGAGAAATAAAATAGAGGAACTCTGTTCTATTATCCAAAAATCTATTGAAACCACTGAAGATAGTACTTTTGACAATTTTACATTTAATTTTAAACTCATCTATGTAAAGAAAACTGAAATTTCTAATTTGTAGGCTCCACAGATTACTTACAGTGAGTACAATCGTGGCAGTCTTAAGGAAGCCTATTTGTATCTACAAACATTTTTAGGTTTGTAGTTTTGGGTTAGACTCCTTTCGTTCTTATTTATTATCACGTCTCTCTTGAACAACTCTTGTTTTCTTCTTACTCTGACGCTATTAGAGAATTTAAGAATGAAGGCTTTTAATTTATGTTCTTTTTCTTTTAGAAAACGATATTAACTGAAAAGTATTTCGTCTTATGATTTCTAAAAACTAAAAAATCATAATGATTCTAGGCTGTATTTTAACAAATTAGCTTAAAATAGTGTTTTTCCTTATACATACATAAATTTAATTAAGTATTAATAACAATTTAAAATCTGTGTTTTATACAATTGATGTTTGGATATTTATGAATAAATTTCCATCTCTTACATCAGTTTATATGTTTTATTAGTAAAGTGGTAAGATTGATGAGAGTTACATGGATTATTTTGGTTTTGGTATTGTGTTACCCTTAAAGTAAAGTAGTTATATTGGCTAGAACATTACTTTCGAATTATCTGGGTAAAACCCTATTCCAGATTTTAATTCAGTGCCGTAAAATATAACAATTTTCTCGTCGTGTTTTCAAAATCATGAAAAATGTAACGTTTTGAAGTATAAACACAACTAACACTGTATGGCACTATGTTAATATAATAATATACATTGTCATCTTTCAAAAAAGACATCACTGTGTCAATGATGTTATTTTTCAGATGGCACTATAGCACTTCTATCTGAAAATTACTGGGCCGATTGTTTTCCGGTAAATTTATTAGTCGTTGTGCCCCCAAGTAGACCTAATTTGACATCTGTGGATTTTTTTTTCATCTGGAGGTTTATCAAGGAGAATGTTTTTTCTCAGAAACCACGCACACTAAAAAACAATAAACAATTCATTTCTGAAGGGTTTCATGAAATAGATGTGCCATATAACTTTACCATCACGTGTTCAAGAAAGATTGTGTCAATCAAGGTGTTTATCTACGAAGATAAATTGTTTCTCAGATCACGTTATTAATTTTTTACAATTGTAGATTATCCGCTATTAAAATTATAACTCAACGTTGTTATAAAAGTATAAACAATTACTTATTTCAACTGTTAGTCTTCGTATGAACACTTTTGTAAACCCCCTCCCAAAAAAGAAAAATTATTTAAGAAAACAACTATAATGTTCTGGTTAATAAAAAAAAAATCTTTATTATTATATCAACACTTTATATTAAAAGAGGCTAGACAATGATTGTGTCATTGTGACAATGATGTGTGCACATACATATAATTTAACCTAGATGACGGAAACTTACTATTTCAGAAAATTTACACAGTATTAATATCAGGTTAAGATGTAATAAAATGTTTCTGAAATTGTTCAGTATACATTATTACAGAGGTATTAAAACTATTTTATAGTTCATATTATGTTTCTTGACTTGTAAGTTAATTTGATTGCAGGTATATAATATCCTGCCACCACTTATTAGCCAAGTCATAGAAGATGTAAGAAGTTATTTGTTTTTAATAGATTAGCCTTGATAAGCTAGCTGAGGAAATATTGTAGAATTGTTTTACCTAGAAGGTTTGAAGCGCAGCCAGACCAGACACCGTTTATTATCTGTGGCCAGAGGGTAAGGTGGAAGTGAAACAATCTGCGTCTGGCTTCCTTCCAAGATGAGAAGTTGTCTGGTCTGTGGTTTGGATATTTTACTACAGTCATTTCTTAAAGTATTTTAGGAAATATGTTTACAAGAGAATTTTACAAATATGTATACATATAATTACGAAAGTCAGTTATTATAGATATAAGAAATAACACTGTAGGAGAGAATAAATCAAATGACGTAGGAACAGGTTGGATGCAAATAGAAGGCTCAGTAGAGGGCGGAGGAATGCCTGCGTTAGACATGTTCATGTTGAAGCCAGATGCTTGAATGAATTCTTTAAACACGGGTTCAAATAACTGAAGAGGGATTTATATAGTTATTTTTGTAAGATTTATCTAAAGAGGAATTAAATGCTGACATAAAGTGAGACCTGATGAGCATTTGTTTTTATACGAAAACATCGCCTTTAAAGTCAAACATTTACAAATTCAGCTACCAACAAGTATGTGTACTTATATTCAGACAAGTAACTCCGTGATTTTGAACATTGTACTTTGTTTACTTAATACAAAGTAATAAAACTTAATACTTATTCATTTGTAAGTTAATAAATACAATTTGTACAGTTAGTTCATTTTTCATAAACTTTACCAATATTTGTTTTTGTTTTTTAAATTACGCGATTTTCTTTTGTATTTTTCTTTCAGAAATTATTCATCCAAACTTCGGGAAACTGAACGTGTACGACAAAATATACAAGAAATGATATATAACATATATTCCTATCTTGATTATTTCACGTCTATCCGCCATTTTGTTGTTATTTACAAAAAAAGTTATAAGTTAGGAAATAGATAGGATACTGAGTTAAGATTAAGTATATGCATATTTTACGTAAAGTTTTCAACGTGTACAAAACAAAACAAAATTTCGTATATTTTCTAAATAGCTTTCGTTTAGTATTTTAACTTTATAAAAAATTACAAGAGACAAAAAGTTTCCCTTTTT
This sequence comes from Aphrophora alni, assembly GCA_963513935.1. Lineage (NCBI taxonomy): Eukaryota > Metazoa > Arthropoda > Insecta > Hemiptera > Aphrophoridae > Aphrophora > Aphrophora alni. The sequence continues at coordinate 120,928,520 of OY740768.1, forward strand.
AATCACAAACAAAATAATAATTTATTTAGTTTTAAAAGAAACTTAATTTATTTAATTTAATTTAGTTACATTACTTTTCTTTCAATGTAGGCCTAAAAGCTAAAAGCACTATGGTAATATTACAGTATAAAGTAGATGATACTCTTAAGTGTAACGGTTTAGTGTGATATTTACTTCCATTACTGAGACTAAATTTATGTAATTTAAATTGGAAAGACTGATTTTGTTGTTGTTATAAAAAAATTAGTTGTGTAATAAAATAACCTAATTTCGGGTGTTGTATACCATTACCAAAAAATTTTATTTTCGGTTTATGTCGATAACTCAATTTAAGCTACAGTAAAAATTAAATAACACATTTTCTTTTTAAATAAAAAGGGAATCTTTTTGGTCTCTTGTAATGTTTTATAAAATTAGTGGTTTTCAAGATATTTGACGTTAAAATTTCAAACGGCAGTTATTTTGAAAATACACGTCATTTTTTAATTTTGGTACATGTTTAAAATTTACATAAAAAAATGCGTATACAAAATTTAAACTTAATATCCTATCTATTTACAAAGTTATAACGGTTTTTTGTAAACAAAATAAAGTAGCTGGTAGACGGAAAACTAAGCATAATAGGAAACTATATTAATTTTATCTTAATTGAACTTTTTTGTATATTTTGTGCTACCCAATCAGGTTCTGATTATTGGTCTAGTAATTCTTGGACATCCTGTATATTCGATTACTTACCGTTATCAAATTAGTCGATTAGTTATAACTATCGACTTGGAGAAGATGTGTGTCAAGTTTTGTCAAGTAAGTTTCAGATGAAGGACATAGGTGCAGATATACGGACGTGCAGACGTAAAAGACATCACAACGTGTTTGTTTAAGAGAGAAGATCAACTGAGATACAGTTTATATCAAAAGTGTATCAGAAATTTAAAAAACTACAACATTATTATAATATAATAAGGCACTTCACTCCTATGATTGAAATTAACAATGACGTTGATTTGCTGTAATAATTAATTCTTGGTATCTTAAAACCCTTAAACATAATTATTTTAGGTAATTTAAATACTTAGAATCTTACGTCAGCATTGAAAGGTTAACTAGATACTCTAATCGGTATAGATTCTGTTATCGAACTTCATGCTCTTGCTTATTTCTTAGTTTCGTCAATATTGAACCTAACCTAACCTAATCTGTCGGTGGCTCTAAAAATACCTACTTTAATATATATTACAGTATCTTACTCCTCCTTACAGATGTTTGAGTGATTTTAATTTGTTCACTTCTACGACCATATCAAAATGTTTAGAATTCTTTTATAAATACGTCGATCAGTTGTTAGTCGACTTTTGACGGAAATTTAATTTATTATATTATCTTCAAGTAAGCGCTAACATCAATTTTTTCATTCAAACGTATTGTTGCAGTAACTAAAGAGTTCTTATTTGTAAAGTTCTCGATAGATAAATTCAAAATAATATATTATAAACTTCTTGGTGCTGAACTTATCTATAAGAACTTTACATATTTATAGTTTGTAGCGGGAATCTCTCTGGTTTGAAACACCGATACCACGTAATTTTTTGACTTTTTAGTATAATCAAACAGTGTTGGTTTAGATCCGTTATACAAAATATATTTTACATACGTGTTTATAAGAGAAAAAAGCAGGTTTTTCACTTTTCAATATTAGGAGTTAATAGGTAAAGTATTTCATATTACCGTGACAACATGCTTAGTAATTTAAAACAGGTTAATTGCTCATAATTTAAAGCAATAACGAATTCCATGTGGATGTGGTTTTTAGACATTTATTGTCAACATTGATTTTAAATGACAAATCTAATTATTTTAATTCCGCCACAGGACATAAATAATTTTATATAAACAGAATTAAATCCTTGTTAATGAACATGATTGCATAAGCAAATATAATGGAGCTAGGTCTGAGTTGATTGTATTTGTAAAAACGATGTTCAAGTTTCAAGTATAACATTCTATTTCAAGTTGTTAAGTCACATCTGGCACATTGCCGATACTGAATATATTGCAACCGAATTGGAAAACCTTATTGTCAAGAACTCTGAAGAACTTTCCCCATTTGTTGCTCAGAACGAATACTAATTTGTATTCAAGTAACAACTACTCGTAAAAAGAGAACTGCGAAATAATTTTGAATTAATTGTATACTACTCTTTAATACTAACGCGCGAGGCAAAAAGTCATTGCATTGTTTTCATTAACATATTCGGAAAATGATTGTACCAAATGATATTGTTAGTCATAAATGGTGTACATTTTCAGCACTTATTGTAACTTCTTTGCATACAATTAATTAATTTAATAATTAAAAAAATAATTAATTAACTTGAAACTGTTGGTATTAATAAATTATTTTTAATCTAACTTGGTACACAGTGGTTTTTGGCTTAACCGGAGATTTAAAATTAAATTTAAGACGTGACTCCGGTTGGTTGGTTTATCGCTAGCTTGGTGTACGATAAGTCCGGGTTTAATCTTCGTGGGCGTTTAAAAAGGTACGGTGTTTTCCCGGCACTTAGATGAAAGTGAGGAGTTAAGAATATTAGCGTACAGTACAACTGTACTGACAGCATCTTTTACCCAAATGATAAATATACAGGTAAGCCGAAGTGCTTTACTGGTTTGTAAAATAACAGGATTATTATTGCACATTTTATTCAAGATGGCGCTAAACGTGTGCTGTAACACAGTAATATTCAAAATATTTAAACAAATCTAAAGAGAAATAAATAGGAGAATTTGTGGAAGTTCAACTTTTATTCTATCTATAAAATTAAAGGTATTAGAAGAAAGAACCATTCTGTTAATGTTTATCTATTGGAGGGGTATTAAAACAAAAATAGTAAATTCTACTATAACAAAATTCTACATGCACAGATTCCAGTAGTCAGGCGTGCTGATAGTTAATACGTTTCCTCTTTTAGTACAAAAATGTGAAAATTAAAAAGTTAGTGACGTAATCAGAGAATTTTAATTTATTTAACAAGAAGTTTATAATGTGTATTTGTTTTAAGTATTGTTAAAATTGTTCTGTTAATAGATATTTAAATCTCATCACTTAATAAAGACTACAAAGTGATATGACAACAAAATCATTATTATTCAATCATAATTGACGAATTTGTAATATTGAATTATACTATTGCGATCGCAATAAAATTAATATTTATATATTTTTAAATCGTAAAAAAATATATAGGAAGACGATTTTAACCCATGATACATCAGCCTAAAGTACATTTTGGTGTACTTCTGTGATAATTTAGCATTCTTAGTACAATATCCTTTCATAAGGGGCAGAACTTACTTCATTATATCATCTTGATATCCCGGAGTAAGAGATGGGCCAAAAATCAATTGCCTCTTTTGGTCCTGCACTTCACTATTTAGGAGTAAGCACACTTTCGTGTATTTGTAAAGAAGCACGCATTCCAAATCACCATGGCTATTAGATGCAAAATGTTTCTTAAATGATCCGTGTCGAGGGATAAAGCTTAAGAGATTTTGGACTCGGGTCACAGTTTTGATCCGAAATTGAATGTTAAACTCTTACATATAGAAAATGAAAGCAATAGATTAAATAATTTAGAATTTTTAGAAATAAATAGATCTATTTCACTTAGGCCTATTCTCAACTTAAATGACCAAATTGTATTAAATTCGTCACCTCTTCTAAAACCCATCCGTACCATAGTTCATCAACCTTTATCTACCTGCTAGGTCATCCCCCTACCTTTCCCGATTTCTCTATTGTATTTCAGTTTCCTGTTACTTATGTTTAAATAGTTGTCTATACCTGTAAATAACAGTTGCCCGATGATGCCGCAAGGCGAAACAATTGTAGCTCATTTATATTATTAACATATTTGAAACTGTAAGCTTTTGTTTTATTTCATCCTTAAGAAATTGTTCAGTTTACATCTGTTTAGTGAAACTACGCCTTTTTGGTTTGAGAATGGAACAATAACTTTTAAATTTGACCTTTTGAGGTCTCACTCTATCTTGTACGAGTCTCTGTTAACTCATATCTATGGTAGTTTTTGCTACAAATTTACTTACGTCGCAAGCAGGTCCAATTAGTCGAAATCAAGTCCCTTTCTTGTAAGTTCATCAGTCTTTTCGTTACCCTCCAGTCCTCTATAACCAAGCACCCAACGTATTTTACCTGGTGCCTCGGGACTGCCACTCCCATACTTACTACATCGACACCCCCCCCCCAAAATAATATCGACTTATTTACGATATAGTGCACCGTCAAAAGTTATCCAGTTTAGAGCCCAATTTTTGGTAAATAAATTATAATAATAAAAAGGTAACTATTTTCTACATGTTCTGATAGACCTGAGACTGCTTATATAGTCGTCCGTTTGATTAACAACTGGTTTAAGTTCGAGAGTTCGAGTACCACCCAGGAATAATGTTTCGAATACTACCTCAAGGCAATTTAGTTCTTTTTAGCTATTAGAAGGGTGGAGGGAGACCTCATTATAAAAAACAGGTGGTTGGCATGATTGGAAGTTGATTGGGTTTGTTAGAATTAAATAGACACGTAGTACCGATATGGTTTTTGTGTTCATAATTGTGCCTCAAAACAATTATACTGGGTGTAAATAGGTTATTACAGCGTACATTTCCTTTAAAAAACACAACATCAAAAAAAAATGTTAGACAAATCTACAACTTATATCTTGAAATCAGTACAAATTATTTCTATAAATTTTTACTAAAATGTGAAATTTTTGACATACCCCGATATCATGCCGTAAATTTTTTGTAATTATTTATGCTAAAGACCGTAGATACTTGGTGGTATTACATTTAAAAAAATAAAACTAACACTTTTTAGTATAAACCACAACTTTATTTAATATATGTAAAATTAAGTTGAGGTTCATACTAAAAAGTGTTTGTTTTAATTATTTTTGTAATTATTGGCAGCGGACAAAATAAGTTTAAAACTCTAGTACTTATCAATGTCAATGTCTGTATATTGTATGACTTAAATAGAACAAAATATTTTTTTTTGTTGAAATTATATAACTGTAAAATCTGCAGTATGACGATTGAGTAGGTGCACATTAGGAACGCCGTGGTGTTGTAACTGCATTAGCCTTCGTTGCATGGCTTAGAAGCCCTTCAAGCACTCGCCAGGTAGTGCCACTTTAGTGTTACCTACTACACAAGGGTCAAACAATCATGTCCTAGCATAATACTCGCTTAGTGCGAAACATGTGACTAAAATAGAGAAGTTTATTTAGGGCAAAAGAAAAGAAGGAAATAAAGGGTAAGGGAAATATTAATGAATATTTTAAAGGAAAATGAGCTATCGCGATATCTTTAATGACAGACAATATAGCTATTATAACACACACATACACATATATACACACACACACACACACACACACACACACACACACACACACACACATTTTTATATTTAAGGGCCTTTCTGGCTTCCTTTATGAAATAAACCCGTCATCCAGCTTAAGCCGTATTTTAACTTTTATTACCGGCGGTTAAATGTTAGTTTTTTCTTTTTTTCGAAAATTAACCCAGAAACGTAATGATGTACCCATGATTTTTCACAAGGATTTAAGTCGTTAATTTTCACGTTTCACATTTTTTTTTTGGATTATTATTATTTTTAAATTTTATCTGGAGCTATTAAAAATTGCTCGACACCCAAATGATATAATCTAGTATAAAGAAAAATAACATATATATATTATTATTGCCCATTAACAAATTTTCAGTGATGTTGGTCCAGAAGGTCTAACTCCAACGCCGCCGAAGTCATCGTGGATTGACTGTTTTATCCAAATTATTCTGACTTGTGGATTCTTGTGACTTCGTATTTTGTTATACAATTTTCAATAGTGTAAATTTGCTATATATTTAATGAATGGAGTCTTGAGGTCTGTGTGTAAAGTTAAATAACTAACACATGAGGGTGCTTCGGTGATTAAACGTAAACATTTTGATTGGAATGCTTTAATCATTTGTAATTTTTTCTTCCTTTTTTTTTTCGCAGAGCCAAATATATGTACCATATATCTAAATAGGTCTGAGAAAAGTTTTATAAATTGGTCATTTCTGAGGTAGAGATAGAACAGAATTAGAATTTATAAGTCGATTTTGAAGTTTGAGCCTTGAATTTAATACTAAACTCTTTGCTTTTATGTCAAGACTAATTGTTATTAAGATGTGGACCCAAACATGGTACTTTGTTGTCTTAAGGAATTAGTGTTTTTAAAATATGCTGGTGTGCAAGTTTTTCAGGTAAAAGTAAAAGTGATATGATGAGATTTTGCTAGATTTATATATATATATATTCTAGAATCTTCAGGTCAAGCTGCTAATTGTTTGAAAGTATTTTATAAGACCTCAGGGTTTCTTTTAGTTTTTTTACAGAAACTCTAGAAACATTGTTAATTTTGGAGAGATGACGACAAAAATATTTTGTTTTGGATCCTAAGAGGTTAACCCTGAGCAAAATTTAATTAAAACCGTAAGAATCGATTTTGAAAATTTGTAATTTTATGTTTTTCTTATACCAGCTACCCACAAATGTTGAATTATCAAACAAATTGGAATAACTCAAAATTTATGAAATTATCTGTTTAGTTCACGACTGAAATTTACAACCTCGTGGATGATTTAGAAGTTAAAACAAGTTGAAAATATTTGACCGTACTTTGTTGCATGTGCCATCTAAGTCGTACTGGCCTGTCCAAGTTTTGTCTCATAGATTGAAATGATCTGTGTTAATCCAATGTAATCTTTCTTACACAAAATCTGCTACCAATTGATTACTATAATTTTAGTTAAGTAATAGATGAGTTTGGGTTACTAATAATTGTGTGTCATAAACATTTAACGAAGTATGTATAGTCGTTTAATTAACAAACAATATTAATGATAGGGCTAATAACCTTTTCGGAGGATTTCATAGCTGATGCTCTAATTGGATATTTTTTTGGAAGAAGACAAGCACGTTGTGTTTTCCTTTTGGAGATTTATTTAACACAAATGTTGTATTTAGTTTTCATAGCGGTTACCTCATAATTTCATAATTGGGGGAACCAAAATAACACTGACTAGTAATTTTAAAAAAAGCAACTAATCTGTGAAATCAGTGTTGGAATCACCTTGTTGAAATCAAGAATGTTAAAACGGAAATTCTCGACTTCCATATATTTACCATTGCAGTAATTATAGACTTTATGTATACAGCGAGAAAATCCATTAAAAAAACGTTACAAATTAAAATTACTTTTATAAAAGTTACAATATGTTTTACAGTTATGAATTTCAGTAAATCTAAAACTTCTTGTAAGAATTTGTTCCTTAATTTAAAATTGATGACTGTTCCAAGCCTGTTTATTTATAAGTGCTTGTTGCTAATCAAAAAGTAAATAGAACATTTCCTTTACAAGCAGAGCTTCCATTCAAATATGGAAGTCCTTACCTATTTAAATTATCCAAAGCTTATCTTTGTAATACTCTCTATCTTTGTAAGAACGCCCTCGTACACCGGTATCAAATTGTTTAATAAACTGCCCACCGAGGTAAAAAATGTAGATGAAAAAGTACTTAAAAACAAGCATTAAAACTACTTTAACACAAAAGGCATATTATTCAGTTCAGGAATATCTGGATAAAATATTCTAGCTCCTAGTAGATTTTTAAGTTTTGTCTAATAATGAGATTCAAATTTTAAATTATTTTTCCTTAAGTTGTTTTGACATGTTTGTTCTAGAGTTGTAAACTTAAATGTATATTATAATATATTATTTCTAGGCTTGTAAGTATTGTAATAACATATGGAATGTTTTTGTAATTAATACTATGATGTGCCTGAATTTAGTAACTTGACTTTTCACCTGTTTTCGCGAGTTATAAACTGTTTTTTGTAAAATGTTATTTGAAATGAATAATTTCTATTTCTATATATTTATAAAATAAAAACAAATACATATGTATTATTTATCCTCCTTAAATAATTTTTTTTTAAATAGTTGATCATTCAATATTTATTCCTATGTACGCGTATATTATTGATTTGATTTTTTCTTGTCAAAAGTTCGTTTTTTTTTATACTTTAATATTATCATTATTAATACTTATACAGCTATTTAGGAATTCGTGGGGCAAAGCGTATATATAAATCTTCAAATATTTTCTAAATACATTTTAATATTACTGAAAACGGATTACAAAGATTGAAATGAATTAAATAAATGTTTATAGTGTACTTTTTCAAATACTGTTTCACACCTTGACTTAATTTTTAATACCTTTAACATCTTTAATTTTTTTAATTTTGATAATAGTACAATGTCACGATCAAAGAAGTAATTTCGTGAACTGAGTACTTGAGTAACAGAGTAACAACTGTGAAGTTCTCTAAAAGTAATAAAGGAAATTCAGATCTTAAAACATTTTCCATGACGGTATAAGGCACGTACTGTCACAACGGCTACGTATCGTAGGCGGCAAAGTTAATTCCAAACACGAAGGTTTGCTCCGGCGTGAAAGTAATCGATTATGCTGATCTAATTCAAAATATACAATTAATCCTGTTTTCTGAACGTTTATTCAAATTACTCAATATGACATTAAATGTCTCCAGACTTGTATCCCAAGGGAAACGTTAAACCACAAAGTACTCATATTTTAAAGCCTTTAATGTAAAGGTAGAGTAAAATATTGATTGAACCAGTGTTGAATTAAGATCTACATGTCTTCCATTATATAAAAAAAACATTAAGCCACTATTATAAAAACTTTCTTGCCTTACACAAAAAATACATTAAACTCATTTTTAGTTATTTTGATACTTGGTAGATCAACTTGTTTATTGGTTCTTTAATAATACATTCACTCGTTCACTCATGTTACATAAAAGGCATCAGTAAATATCGTAGTTGTTCATTTTTAGTTATTTTGATACTTGGTAGAGCAACTTGTTATTTTTGGTTCCTTAATAATACGTTCACTCGTTCACTAATGTTACATAGTGGGTACCAGTGAATCTCGTAGTTGTTAATTTTTAGTTATTTTGATACTTGGTAGAGTAACTTGTTATTTTTAGTTCCTTAATAATACATTCATCGTTCACTTAAGTTACATAGTGGGTACCAGTGAATCTCGTAGTTGTTCATTTTTAGTTATTTTGATACTTGGTAGAGCAACTTGTTATTTTTAGTTCCTTAATAATACATTCACTCGTTCACTCAAGTTACATAGTGGGTACCAGTGAATCTCGTAGTTGTTAATTTTTAGTTATTTTGATACTTGGTAGAGCAACTTGTTATTTTTGGTTCTTTAATAATACGTTCACTCGTTCACTAATGTTACATAGTGGGTACCAGTGAATCTCGTAGTTGTAAATTTTTAGTTATTTTGATACTTGGTAGAGCAACTTGTTATTTTTGGTTCTTTAATAATACATTCACTCGTTCACTAATGTTACATAGTGGGTACCAGTGAATCTCGTAGTTGTTAATTTTTAGTTATTTTGATACTTGGTAGAGCAACTTGTTATTTTTAGTTCCTTAATAATACATTCATCGTTCACTTAAGTTACATAGTGGGTACCAGTGAATCTCGTAGTTGTTCATTTTTAGTTATTTTGATACTTGGTAGAGCAACTTGTTATTTTTAGTTCCTTAATAATACATTCACTCGTTCACTCAAGTTACATAGTGGGTACCAGTGAATCTCGTAGTTGTTAATTTTTAGTTATTTTGATACTTGGTAGAGCAACTTGTTAGTTTTGGTTCTTTAATAATACGTTCACTCGTTCACTAATGTTACATAGTGGGTACCAGTGAATCTCGTAGTTGTTCATTTTTAGTTATTTTGATACTTGGTAGAGCAACTTGTTATTTTTAGTTCCTTAATAATACATTCACTCGTTCACTCAAGTTACATAGTGGGTACCAGTGAATCTCGTAGTTGTTAATTTTTAGTTATTTTGATACTTGGTAGAGCAACTTGTTAGTTTTGGTTCTTTAATAATACGTTCACTCGTTCACTAATGTTACATAGTGGGTACCAGTGAATCTCGTAGTTGTTCATTTTTAGTTATTTTGATACTTGGTAGAGCAACTTGTTATTTTTAGTTCCTTAATAATACATTCACTCGTTCACTCAAGTTACATAGTGGGTACCAGTGAATCTCGTAGTTGTTAATTTTTAGTTATTTTGATACTTGGTAGAGCAACTTGTTATTTTTGGTTCTTTAATAATACATTCACTCGTTCACTAATGTTACATAGTGGGTACCAGTGAATCTCGTAGTTGTTAATTTTTAGTTATTTTGATACTTGGTAGAGCAACTTGTTATTTTTAGTTCCTTAATAATACATTCATCGTTCACTCAAGTTACATAGTGGGTACCAGTAAATCTCGTAGTTGTACATTTTTAGTTATTTTGATTCTTGGTAGAGCAACTTGTTATTTTTGGTTCCTTAATAGTTATACATTCACTCGTTCACTCATGTTACAACTTGGGTACCAGTGAATCTTGTAATTGTTCATTTTTCGTTATTTTGATACTTGGTAGAACAACTTGTTAATTTCTTCCTTAATAACACCAATAATACTTCCACTCGTTTACTCATGTTATATACTAGGTACAGGGGAGTATCGTAGCTGTTCAATATTTTTATTTTCTCGCATTCACATAATATAGGGAAAGTTACGTGCCGGTTGATAATATCGATGTTGAAATATTTTGCAGAAACATAGTTTTGAGGTCCAATGAGTTAAAAAGAGTTGTTTTTGAATAATCTTTGTCAATCTATTGTGTGAGTAATGCTTAGCTCAAAACAATCGAAATTGTTTACATAATTTAAGTCATGGTATTTTGGCCATGTGTTAACATTTTCGTTTTTGGTAATTAAAAATTTGGGGAAAGCTTTCATAAGACTAAATTAAAAATCAGTGTATACAACTTTTATTAAATTTTGCTAAAACGTAGTAAAATAATATATATTAGAACGTATAATTTATAAGTTCTAAATCGAAATGTATTGTTGGAATTTCCTCCAAAGTATAGTTTTAAAATTAACCAGTAAAATATAAAATAATCATTCTTAGATCTGCTTCAAAATGACAAATTTTTAAAAACTATACATATTTTGTAAAATGTTTGGTTAAATGTGAAGATTAATGGGTTAACCTAGAGTAAAAGAAAATTATCATTCAGGAATAATTTCCAAAAACGAAAAAGAACTTTAATCATTGTTATTTAAACTTGATTTTATCAAATACTTTTAAGTTTTGGACATATATACGCGACAAAATAAGTAAACTTCTATCTTTTTTAAAAACTATTTTATATAAATCCAAGATGGTGTCAATGTATAATGTTCAGTTATTTAAGAAGCACTATCAATATGAAATTTTTGAGAAGACTAGTTTTGTTTGTATTTCATTTTGTGAATGGGCGTGTGAGAAAGTTAGTGCAATGTTTTTATTTTATTAAATAACGTTTCAACTTGTTCTACTTTATAATCGTGTTGGAATTTAGTTATGAATATTTAAACATAATAATTCAAATCAAGTTAGGACTCGCGAAACCATAAGTTTCTATTACATACGATTTACAATAGATTTAATTGAAAAATAGGCAGCACAGAATTAAAGAAAAAAAGCAATTAAAAAATTCTATATCTATTGTGATTGATACGATAAGTTTATTGACAAAGTTGTTACATGCATACTATTGTAGCACAGGGAGTATTAAAGCTTGTGACAAAGTGGCCGCACCCAAAGAGGTGTAATACAGGGAATTCTTAGACTTGTGACAAATGATTTTAGGTTAAGTGTCATTCCGCCTTCAGTTTCATCTCTCTAGAGATCTTCATCATTAATTTTATTCTTTTAAAACACTGGTGAAACAGTAGTGTACATTTATCATTAAATCAAAAGAAGGATAGTGTTAAACCAAATCCTGTCTCTAATAAAAATGATATTACGACTAACGTTATTTAGGAATAACAATTTTTGCTTATAAACTGTTGTTTCGAGGAATAAAAGTACAATTAAATTGTACGATGTTTAGTTTTAACGTTTTAAATCAATTTATTTAACCTTATTGAAATATAAACTCTTTTATGACGTTTACCGTGTTTATAAGTTTAATAGAAATGAGAAACAATTCACTCTGTCTCTGTTATAAAGCTTTTACCCCAATTCCAAAAGAATAAATTATGACCTACAATGCGGAACGAATTAAACATTTACGTGTTTTAAAAAAATTGTCGGCGTTTGTTTAAGCGGTTGAGCTATTTTAAAAGCGTACATACCTCTGGCTGGTTTTGACTGTTACAACTTTGTATTTATTTAAACAGTAGTGGCAGCAGTATTTGGAATAGTAATGCAAACATTACTTCAGTGTAATCCACGTGTAGCCTCCAGGATTGTATTAGTAGTAAACATAGTAAATTAATTTAATATGGTTTTCTTCGACAATCAAGTCTCATGCAACACAATTATCACTTTTGACAGTTTACGATTGTCATTATCTCAAAGGCAATTTGAATTTTATGCTAAATTAGGAAAAAAATACCACTCACAATATATAAATAGGAAAAGTTATATGATTTGTGGGTGTAATTACATAATGTGTTTTAGGAATGGCCAGCCATATATTGTGATTCACATTTATTGTGGGTTTCACAGTAAATATTATTTTGTAGCCATTCATGTATTATAAACCCTGTAATCCAGTTTGCCTCAATTTAAATAAAACGGACATCTGCTCCCACCGATGATGAGTTTCGTTGGTTGGTAACCCATACTGTTTGTATTTTACCTCTAATTCATATTGATAAAGTATACAAGTTATATTTTTGTGTGTGTGCATACATTGATATAATTTATTGCGCTATGAATAAGTTGTAAAAAAACAAAATATTAGCTAAAACATTCTGAATTCACTCTTTTATAATTAAGGTTCGTAGGTAAAACCAAGGACCCTTATAATTTTACTTAAGTGTCTTTCCGTCCGTCCGTTTGTCTGTAAGTCGTATCAAGTCCACACAGACAAGACTATAAATCCTATATATTTCATCTTTGAATATATATTCTTTGTATTTTCCAACATATAAGAAAAATATAGCTGTAACAAAAAAAAATACCTTAGGGTAGTTAAGGGGCAAAAACTATCAAGTTTAACAATTTTATTTTTGAATTATTATTTGTGTTGTATCGAATAAAACTTGAAGATATCCTGATGACGAACATGTAAGCTCTAGGAAGCCTAAAAGACTTCGACTTTATAAAAAATAACTGTCACTATATTATGTGTGTGGGTGTGTGTGTGTGTGTGTGTGTGTGTGTGTGTGTATGTGTGTGTGTGTGTGTGTGTGTGTGCCTACGAACTCCAAGTCGTGCGGTTTTACAACACGCTTGACCCTTTTTATTTACGTATAGAACAAGACATATTAAAAACTTGTTAATGAAAAATTCCATTGAAAAAATTATAAAAGCTATATGAAAGTTTAATACAACTAAAATGGACAAATCTAGCATCTTAATTTATTCGTATATGTAACCCACTCATACGAGTGAACTGATACGTTTTGTGAAAAGTTGATTTGTTTCATTCTTGAACACATTAATGTTCTTGTTCGAAATACGTGTTAATAATATGTTTAAAATTGTGTTAGTTTGTTAAAAAATTAAATATCTCAATGTTGATTTTAAACTATACGCACTTGTTTTAGCTACACTATTTTTTTTTTAATAAGTTTGTGACGCAATTACGGCCAAACACTCTCACAATCGTTATGCCATTTAGAATTAGTTCCCTTGCAACTAATTTGAACGACATAGCTAGAAGGTTTTTAAATGGGATTTTCTGTTTAAAATAACGCCTAATCAAAATACTTACTACAACATTATAAAGAATGGACGATGTAAATTTCTCTAGAAATAAAAGACTTGCTTTTATGATTTGAACCACGAGGTAAAAAGGGTAGGTGTACAAAAAAGACTTCTAATGAGAAATGAAATAAATTTGAATTGTTTTCTATAACGTACTTAAGAAATTTTTATCTGATAAAAAAAATAATAACTTTGTCACATGCCCTGTTGTCATGATTTTACTTATAAGAAATCTAAGATTTTCGAATTTTATAGGTTTAATTGTTATAAATTAATTATTATTCCATAATATTTATACGAAAATTAAAACATGGTTGTCATTGATTGCTGTGAGTGGTGTTATGTGCAAGTGTACCGTAGCTCAGTCGCTCATTCACGCCAGGTAGTAATACCATTTAGTTCACAAGAACAATTTATTGAACGACTTACAATTTTGTAATTTGAAAGATTATAGCCTACAGCTTAGTAGACATATATTACGTGATACTGTACGTAACTGATCTGCCATTTTCGATAGACAAAAGACAGACTGTGCACTCTTGATTGACAAGAAATTAACATTTTAAAGAACCTAGGTCTACTGTTCCGAAAGACCTTTTAGAGAAGTAAAGTACCAACTTTTAGAGAAAAAAAAACCGTAAAGGGAAAAGTGTAAGTGCAATGTAAATAATAATTTATTTCACAGTATTGTAAGTTTATGAAACCCGAACAGGTTTTAATTTATTCACTTGAAACGAAAAAAGTGATTTTCGACATACCGCCCGTACTTCGTCGTTGTAGTTGTTTGTAGGAAAGTACGATAGCGGTCACAAAACTTAAGATAGAAATGTGAAATATTGTATTCATGTAGGACTCTATTGAAATTCTAAAAAATCCAATTGAACATGTCAAAATTGTTGTTATTTCAAACGGTTTCTTGTTCATATCTCATTTGTTATTTAAACGTTCCAGATTTCAATTGTGTATGTAGTATGTATATGTAACAACCGCACAACGCTAAGATGACAAATAGCGAAGTTATTGTCACAAATGTAATTTTGGGATTTGACCTTCAAGAAAATATAACATTCGTACAGTTACGAAATCTGGCAGGGCCGAGACGATACTAATGGAGACTTTTTAATATACACATCTATGATGCCAGTTAGGTCCTTGCCGACGTCAAGATAGTATTGATATATACAATTACGAACTTCAGAAAACCTGTGGAACCACTCTACCAATATAATTTAACAATATCCTACAAGGACCAAAACAACAACTTTTTGTTCTTGTTTTACAGTGTATGATGTACCACGATGACATTTTTCAATTTGTCTATTTTTGGTCAGGTTAAAACATCCAGTTTGTAAGTTGTAGAAAACTCTTCATTATTTACTTTTAATTTGAAGTTATTTATACTACTGTTCATATTGATTTGTGCACACCATTATATTTAATATTTCGGAAGGTGTATATTTTACCTAGTAGTAATGACAGAGTTCATGTCTTGAAACAGTGCATAAGTTACATTTTAAGAAGCCGTTACTGTAAAATAAAAGATAAAATCGTTCTAAATACATAGTTTGGCATAGTTGAAAAGGTTCGTAAAACATATTTGTAAATTATGTCATGACTGGAACCCATGTCAGGCCGTAACAAACAAACAAAGCCATTTACAAACGAAATGGCAAATTGTCGAGTGAAAACAGGACCTTGCTGAGTATAGACAGAAAGGACGAGACGTTAAATTCAATTTTTTAACACTTAAAAGTACATTTTATAGTCGACCACTAACACTATTCAGGTATGAATATTAATATGCCCAAGAATGTAAAAAATCAACTTATAACGTTTCAGTTAAATCTACGAGTGAATTGAGACTTTTCAATGTATTGATTCAAAATATGTCGTGGTTCATAATAGATGCCAATACCATGTTCACATTAAACCGTTTATTAGGTGATTTAAGAAGTAAATTTTGTGTACGTCATTATGGATATTATCATGTGATTGAAAAAGGTTTTGAATGATTCAATTTCATATAATTTTAACAGAATTAAGAACTCTAGAAACTTTGGATCTGACTACAACATTTGAATATTGTTGAAACCGTAATCCTGTTGAATTAAATGAGTCTTGTTCGATTGAGGTAGCCTATTTAAATTACTAAGTTTACTAGTAACCATTGATGTTATGTCATTGTATGTTCTAATATCTCATTTGTTTTTTTCAGGTTGGCATTATTGGAGCACATAACTTTAAATAAAAAGGACGATAAAATATGAGAATTATTAATGGAGAATATTTTATGACAAACGATGGTGAGTAATAAAACAATATTTTATTGTGTGGAAGACGCTGCGGAATTGACAAATGGGTTGCAATATGTTCAAAGGTGGAAATTTATTTATCGTCAGCTTGGTTTTGCTCATTTATCGACTTTAGATTGGAGCCTAAAAAGAAAATTGAATTATAAGTCAAATTTAATTCGATATATTATTACCTCGAATTTATCTGAAAATAAAAAAACCTACGGAGAAAAGAGTATTAATCTCAAGTGACTATCTTGTTGCAATTAAAACGTGCAAAATTATTCTAATAACAATCTACTATTTAATAATTACATAATTAATTTATAAACTAATTGAATTGAGTTCCGCAGATTCTGACTAATACAATTTAAGAGGAAATTATTTTCTAGCTTCTTCGTTTTTACTTTAATAAATTTAATTATAATTTGAATTCACCCCCCACCCCCACTGGATTTTATGGAGCGTGAGAAAGAGTGAAAAATAAAAGGTCTCAAATGATATAGCTTATACTCTATCATAACTCTGGAACTCCTGGAGCAATTACAACCAAACTTGGTCCACATATGACCTACAATCAATAAAAATACTGTGTGTGGAGGGGGGGGTAAGAGATCCCTAGGATTCCTAGGGGTGGGATGGGAAGTGGTGACATGTAAGAATAATCGAAAACTATCGATATTAGTGTCGAAACTATAGTTGTTTGGGTAGCTGAGATAAAGATGGACTGTCATTGCTGTTTAAACCAAGTTCAGCATCATCGCCATTGGGGGTGAGAAATAAAATGTTTTTTTGGAGTCTCTATTGGTACATATATGATCTACAATCTGGAAAATATCGTTGGTGTAAAACACCCCTTAATGTGGAGTGTGAAAAGATGACATAAAAATAATTGAAAACTTTCAATATTAGTGTTGAATAGATAGTTTTTAGTTTAACTCAGATGAATAGTGACACTTTCGATACCGTTTATGTCAAAGTTCAGCGTCATTAGTTTTAGGGGTGAAAATAAAATGTCTAAAATGATTGACAATATGTTCCAGCATAATTTTGTTATGCTGGAGCAATTTTAACCAAATTTGATACACATGTGACTTACAACGTGGAAAAACATACTATTGGGTATGTCACAATAGCACTTTTAGCGGTGGGGTGAGAAGGGGTAACGGGTCATAGTAACCTGATGGTACCATCGTACCTGACCTGCTATTTCTACCTGAAGAAGTGTCACCGAAACCCTTCTATTGTCTACCTTTACTGCTCCTACACACCATGTCTATTGTTAGATGTCTTGGGAATTACCCAGGCGTGGTGGCACCACCCAGTTTAGGGAGGAACATTTTCAATATTTCAGTTGATGGACAGTAGAAGTACATACCATCGACTCTATCTTGTTCATTTCATTTCAGTTCATTTCTATCTGGATCATGGTTAACCTAACCTAACCTAATCTAACCTTTCTCTAATAGTTATCAAGTAGGAAATAAGTTGAGAATCTTTTTTTAATTTTTTTGCAATAAGCAACAGTCTGTCTACCTTGCCGGATTGAATTGGAAGTGAATGAAGTGATCATCAAAAACTAAATAGTTGCTAGATTTTATATTTGGAGAGCAGAGATCAAAAATGGCCCTTAACCAATCTGGTGGTGCCATCGAAATGTTTACCTCCGATATTCACTGCTATTGTTTTGTGTAACAATGAGTGACCCTTTTCGAGTCGAAAAAGGAATCGGCCAGACCTTCATTCCTAGAATTAGGGATCCTCCTCCGATGGTACCACCAGGTTACTATAACCCGGGGTAACATATAAAAATAATCGAAAACGACCGATATTATTGTTGAATCCATTGTTTTCGGGTTCGCTAATTGGTAACAGTCCCGATGAAATTTAAGCCCAAGTTTAGTACCTCTATTTTACACTATAGATAGGATTTATTTGTTGTCTAATAGAAGATTGGAATAGAAAATACCTGGGTAACAGCGTGTAATCACCTAATAAACTACAGTTAATAGGGTATTTTTATGTTAATTAAGTATTAATTTATTAGTAACAAGTAATCATAATTTTAAATTAATATATACTAATAATTGTTAATTATTTTAAAAGTGACTAAAGTTTTTTTCGTCGATAGTAGCCTAGATACTACGCTTGTTAAAATCTGAAAAACAAATGTGTTTGAATAATCTAGAGGTTGTCATTTCCGGTAAATTGTTGGAAACTTTTTCTCCTGTTGGTGTTACTTTATTATAATTGGTATGGTGATTAAAAATTTAAAAAAAAAATTACATTTAAAACATAATCTACTCTTTGCATTTTAAAATTATTCACTTTTTAAAAGACAAAAATTGCACACGTAATTAAAGTTTACCTTAAGCTAAGTCCAAATAGGATTGAAAAAAATAGTAAAAGTCAGTTTACCTTTTTGTCTTTCTTACCTTTAAAATGATATATCCTAAAAAGTAGCTGCATATTAAATTTGGTCAGAATTCATCATGTATATTATTTTTAACCTATTTAGATAATGTTATTACAAAATTCCCTGACATCCTATGAAGAAAATTTTAGCTAGTTTTTGTATCCAGATATAAAATACTGACCTTGACTTTTACACTGATATATGCAGAGCAATAGTTCGAAAAATCGAGTTCTTACAGGATAAATCAAATAGAAATACCATAAACTGTCAACATTTTGTAATTTTGCGACCATTTTTTCAATCAATATTAAAGCATACTTAAATGCTAAATTTAAATAAAATTAAAATAATTTCCAATAATAGACCTTCTTTTAGTATTGAAGTTATGTTTCAACACTTTTTTGTGATATCTTTTTTTTTTTTTTTTATATCGTCGCGTTTGGACAACAATAAACAAAGTTTTTAAATCTACAAAAAATAAACTATCTCGTGACTTTATAGAATGTATTTATTAAAATATGAAAATAGACAGCCATTACCTACCGATATTGATATTTTAGGTTAACAAACTAGTTCTTGGAATAGTACTTAGATTACAAAACTTTTAAAAATTGAACCCAAATAGTACCTCTGAAACACACACACACACACACACACACACACACAAAACACAAGAATACTTACAGAAACACATATACATTGAAGTGTATTTCTTCAACTGATACGATACATAATAATTTTATGGTCTCTTTAGTCTGCAATCGTTAAAAGTTTGACATTAGAAATTATTTAATAAAAAAAAAATACAATAATTTAGAGATTAAGATAAAGAAAGTAATATTTTAGGATTGTTTCACATCCATTTGTTATAGAATGCATTAAACTTAACAAATCTAAAAAAGACTGTTTTTCTCTGAACAAGCTAGTGCTTTTAACTGAAGTGGAAAATAATCCCAACATTTAAATCAGCAAGATTATTTCTTTTATGAGAGCTTTTGTAAAGACACCATTAGTCCCGAACTTGTTCTAAGTGTTCCACAAAGAAGATCAATTGGTCAGCTTTTCCTCATTTCTTTTAAGAGGTTGTGTGTTAAACCGATGACTCTTATAATGCCACTCCATTATTCAGTGAAACGCCTTTTACTAACAGTTTTAGCAAATAAAACAACATTTGACATGTAAGTAGTTTTTAAATAGCCAGACGAAATATTTGGATCATTGTACAACATTTGTTTGAAGAAAAATACAATTTTTTAAACATTTTAACTAAATAATTTATGTATAGTGACTTTAAAAATATTTACAATTATAGATTATAAACATTGCTGTCAGGATATTTAATACCCAAGATGATAAAAAAGCTTCGGAAGTAGAAATTAACAGCCCCCCCAAAAAACATTAAAAACATTTACGTTTTCTGGTGAAAGTTATTAATGGATTATAAAGGAAAATTGGATTAGACTGGAGAAAGAAAAAAAGACGATGTGCGGCAGTTCATTCTACAATTAGAATTAGGACAGTGCCCAAGACAGATTCATTTGTCATACATAAAACTGTATTGTTGTACATTGTGTGTACGTCTAGATGTCTTGGAGACCTGGATGTTGACAATGATAGATAAATGTTGGGAATGTACTTTGGAGTTGAAATTGAAGAAAATACAAGGTCAGGTGAGAGGAGTAGAAATCTGGAGGGTAAAAACAACGTAAGAACTTACAGAGAGGCAGAGGACAACCAGGAAGGGCAGAAAGAGAGGAAGACCTAAGATTATGGATGATTTTCAGGACGACCTGAAAAGGTGGAGACAAAGAGGAAAAGGAGGAGATCTCCATAATAAATTGAACAAAATAGCAAAATATTGAACAAAACTTCAAATTTTGTTTACAGGTATGGTATTACAAACGCTATATATGCATCTATTGTACAAAACCACAGTTTAACTTGTAAGAAAAAGTGTAGCAAAACATCTTGTCTAACTAAATATGGCCTCTCACATAGAATTCCAAGGTCAAGAGGTTGTGACAGCCAGGCTACCATGTTCTATCTTAAGCAGTCGGAGCTACTGTGACAAGATGTAACCTTGTGACAAATACGTGAACATTGTTGAAAGACAAATTCTCTGATCACATAATATATATATATATATATATATATATATATATATATATATATTTATATATTGCTGTAATTGTGGCACAATGATTTTCTATCATTTCCGAGTAAATAAAATCCTTTACTGTGTTCTTTCTAAAAGAAAATAAGGTCTATGAGCTTTAGTAAAAATTAAAACAATGCAAGAAACATAATATATCTTGTGATGAGTTTCTTACATGTTATTTTACCTAAAGTGCATAGATCTCTAGAAGTCGCAGTACATTTCATCTCACATATCACTAAATAAAATTGTATTTAAAATTTTTCAAACGTTATCTATTTTGTCAATCAAACAATAAAAAATGTATTTTTCCTTGGCTATATTTGTTAATGATAATGGTAGGCGCAGTCAGAAAGCTTAAATATCTAAACTTTTCCTAAATTCTTTCACACCATAGTTAGTTGGGGAATGCTAAGGAAACATAAATTTAAGCAACCAGATTGCCCTAAACGAGTTGAATTTGTTGCGACAATGCTGAATTCAATAGGGGAAGGTGAAAGTTACCTTAACTGAATTTTTTCAATGCTGCATCAATTTATCACAAAAATACCTGTGTTTACTGTCATAACTGTAGAATATTGGAGCTCAACAACTAAATGTAATTTTTCAGTATATTCGTGATTCGCTTAAGATAAAAGTGTTGTGTGGAATAATGCATCATCGAGTCAATGGCCCGATTGTATTTATTGATAAAACAATTAATATGTATTTGGATGTGTTAACTTTATCTCGTCTCACAAATTGATGACGTAGAGGAGAAAAAAATTACTGTAATTTATCAAGATGAAGGAGCGCCCCGCATTACAGTCTGAATGTACAAAACGGTCTTAATTATAGGTTTATTGTCTGTTGGATTAGAAGAAATGTTCCAGTTTTGTGGCTTCCGCTGAAAAAATCCGGGATCTTCGCCAATTAACTATGAAAGTCATTGCCGCGATAGCGAATGTTACTTTTGGACTGGTCGTATGTAGCTGCGTGGGGTCGGTTATTCTAAAGTTGTTTGCCGTGATTTTATTGACACTTAGTTGATAATGTAAAGCTAAATTGTCAACTTGATTCTGTATCTTTTGTTGTGAAAATAAATAATTTACCTGAACCAAGCGCTTAGTTATTTTTCCACGCAAACATGCACACTTTTTTTTATGATCAATTAATAAGAATTATTTTTTATAGTAACTAATAATGTATTTATTATATAAACTATATCTTTTAAACAAACATTTGTAGAGCACTTTCAATTCCAGTACAAGAAAGTATAACGGTATATGTATATACAAATTAATAGTAAGGATATACCAACAGTTTATACATATTTCTTCTTGTAAATATAAATATATAAATTACAATTAAAGAAAACAATATGGTATACAGAATGTTTTAGCTAATATTTCTTTTATTAAAACTTATTTATAGCACAATAAAAGATATAAAGTTATGAAAAAAAAGAAATGAAAGGAGATTGAGAAGAAATAAAACCACTCTAACATTTAAAATAGCTCTAAACAAAAAACAAAAGTTTAACTTAAATCTTTAACTGTATCATAAAATTCGTTACAGTTTGTTTTACATTCACCACCAAAAAGTGCTTTAGAATGAATAATTTGGTAATATAATTCACATTGTTAAAAGTGGTCATTTGAAAAATAATAAATCTCAATTATCAACGTTATCATTTTAAATAAATAAGTATTTTATTAATTAGAAGTTACTTTGGTATTTCATCCCTTTTATAAACCATTGATGGTTGAGATCTATGCAAGAATATCCTTTGACAAGGTTTTAATTATCTGTCATTCAATGGCCTTTGAAGAAGGGTTATTAGGTTATGTTTTCACCCACATGTTGGCTTTAATGTTGGCAGGATAACACCACGAAGCTTGACAGCGTTGATCCGTCCAGTCTGATCACTTCATGATTAAATAAATGATACACAGGAATTTCACAAACTTTGACATTGGTAAATATGTTTTGAAATACGGTTAACTTCGAATTATCTAGATAGTTTAGGTTTTGTAGAATACAAAGTCGTGATAACAAGTATGAGGATCTGGAATTATTTTTTAAATATGATGTAAATATTTTTAGTAAACAATACAGGTAAGTTAAATAAACAGAAAACAAAAATTTTGGTTTGTGCCAGACAAGGAGATATCACACACACAAAAACAATAATAATAACAATGACTACATGTTTATTAGAGTAAGTTTACATATTTTACATATTTAGGTAGCACAGTGATTCGTAATGGCGATGCAAAGATAAAACTAACAAAACATTCTTTTATTAAAATTAAACGTTTTATAAATTAAATATAAATATTAAAATCTCTGAAAATAACTCCGAAAAAGTATTTTTGGAGTAAAATATTTTGTTACCGTGAAAAATTTGGAATAGCAGCAGAAGAAAAAGGAAGATTGAAAGCATTTGAAGTGTAATGTGTTGAAATAAGATGTAGAAAAAACTTTAAAATGGAACACGAAACAATGAAGAAGACAATTAGTTCAAAACTTTAAATAAAGACGTAACTATTTAATTATATATTCTTAAGACAAGAAAGATCATTTAAAATAATTTATGAGTGTGATATAAGAATCGTAAAAAAAATAAATTAAAAACAGAGAAAGGTGGAGTGCTTGGTTTTCAAAACTGACGGAAACCAATAAAAGGACTGAATACTTGCAAGATATATATATATATATATATATATATATATATATATAGAGAGAGAGAGAGAGAGAGAGAGAGAGAGAGAGAGAGAGAGAGAGAGAGAGAGAGAGAGAGAGAGAGAGAGAGAGAGAGAGAGAGAGAGAGAGAGAGAGAGAGAGAGAGAGAGAGAGAGAGAGAGAGAGAGAGAGAGAGAGAGAGAGAGAGAGAGAGAGAGAGAGAGAGAGAGAGAGAGAGAGAGAGAGAGAGAGAGAGAGAGAGAGAGAGAGAGAGAGAGAGAGAGAGAGAGAGAGAGAGAGAGAGAGAGAGAGAGAGAGAGAGAGACAGAGAGAGAGAGATAACAAATATATAGACTCCGGGATCAATCCCCGTAGGGATCTAAAACGCTTCACTGTTGAACCAGTATCTCAAGGGAAAGGGGTGAGTGCATTTAGTAAGGAAGACCAGAATAACGGTGACGGAAACTCCATGCTGACCACACATTATTCCACTGAAATATAATAAACTGTTCATCAGGTCTCGTATCTTAACGGGATGTTTCGCTACAGGGTTAAACTGCAAAATAATAAATGATTGTATTGTTTCATAAAGATAAACGTTAGTTATCGGATATGGTAGTAATTTATCATTTATAAAATATTATTTGTGAGAAATTTAGTTTAAAAGTAGATTGATCTTGGCAACCATGATCGTTACAACTTTTTTTTTTTTTTTTTTTTTTTTTTTTTTTTTTTTTTTGTTAAAATAAATATTTTAGCTATTTAAGAGAAAATATTTAATAAATACATATAACGAACCGTATTGGATACTTCTTTCTTTTCTTTTTATTTTTTAATTTGAAGGTTTGATATTCTTTTGAGAAATTTTGTACAAAACGATTTTAACGATTTTATGGTGCTAGTTACTACAAAAGCTCGAGCAGTAATTTTGGAATTTACTGATAAACGTTTATCAATGTCGGTCAGTTTTAATTCAATTTATTTTAACTCTAACTATTTTTATCATTTCCTCTATAATATATATAACAGCTTTAAATTTAAAAGTAATAAGGGATTTTATTTATCTTAAATAAAATTTTAGAAAAAATTCACATTTGATATCAAGTTCCTCTTCTACTTCTTCTTGAAGTTTATGAGGTCTATTTATATAATCTACTAGCTAGTTATTAAAATACCATTAATATATGATATTAGACACTTAACTATGAGCTCAGAAAAATGCCGCTAAACATGGTGTTTTTCACGATTTATAGTGTTGAATATTTTCAAATAATATCTTCTTAACGTAGATGTGAATTCATTGGAGGTTAGTAGAGATAACTCTTAATGATTTTGTATAATATTTATTCTAAAAAGTAAATGAATGAAATTACAAAGTATTAAGCCGGACAAATATTTCTAGAGATAAAGCGTGACAATTTTTCTTCAGCTCAACAAATTTAAATGAATTTTGATCAGATATTTTAAAGGTAGTTATACAGTTAAATACATTGAACTTTAACCGACCTACATTGATAAACTTTTATCAGTAAATTCCAGATTTTACTGTTCGGGATTTTGTAGTATGATAATCTAGCACCATAAAATCACTAGAAATACGTTTTTTTACAAAATTTCTCAAAAGAATATCAAAACTTTAAATTAATGAATGTCATTTGTTTAACAAGAGTCACATTAATTAACCTAACAAATTAAAAAATGTATTTAACATAATATGTGTTACCTGTATTAAAATTTGTACTTACATATACTTTATATAATTTTATATTATTTATAAATATTTGTAATACACACAATATATAATTTTATTATATGACCAACATAATTAATATAGACATAATAAAAAGAACAAATATTAAACTAAATTTTTATTAAGTAGAGATGATGATAGTACAAGCTACACAATATAATAATACCCTTATAGTAAAATTTAAATATAATTATATTGTTTTGTGAAACATAAGGTTATGTATTGATTGGTAACAAGGTTGCTTGACAAATCCATTGAAAGGATTAGTAGTGATCCATCACTCTGGCAAGCGTTGTGTTGTTAGCTGATGGCATTTACCACTTCCATATAATAATACTGAAACATCAACGCGTATCTTGACAGAGTTATTACGTATACTGTATACATTTCACATCGCAATGGAATTGATAAGCTTTTATATCTATTTATTAAACCACTTTACAGTTAATCTATTAAGTAAGTTTGTTAGGGCTAATAATGAGTTTATCCAAATATTGACGTTCATGAATTTATTATTGTATAATATGATTTAAAATTAAAGTTAATTGACGTTGTTTTTTTTACATAGAATGCTATACATTGCTAATAGGATTAAGTTCAGAAAAGTTCTAATACATGTGGTCTCTCTTTAATGGAAATAATAACATTAGTTATAAAATAAGCACTGACCACTCATAGGAGTTACTTACACAGTTTTTGGTTCACTGTATGTGTGTGTGTGTTCACAATTTTCCTTAGTGATTACAGTATTTTTTTTCCAAATCGTATTTTCAAAAGTTCATTTTCAAAAAATTGGTTACAAAAAATTCCACGGCGCAGAAACAGTTATGTCTCAAGATGGCTGATTTTGGTCTAAAGTACAATCAACATTTAGAGTTTTTAGTGTAATTTTATTTTTAGCAACTTGAATTTACTACTAATCATAGTTTCATAATTTTTTCTTTATCATGCTGGATCACACTGTAACCATTTTTGCTTAGACGATAATCGCACCTCGAATTTTATGTCCACAAAGCGAGTGTGAAGGTCACTAGACTAACAGAGTTCTTGAGTAAGTGTAGAAGTTAATAAATTTAGAATATTTGCGGATTTTAAAATTTCTCAAATGGGTTCAAAAATAACTATTTGTTTAGGGTCTCAAACGTCCAATAATAGCTTATCTAGAGGAGCTTCAAGATTTTAATTTAATAATGTTTAAAAAAAAAATGTTTTGTGGTGTTAAAGTTAGAAGAAAAAGTAAAAGTTTGTAGGATTAAAGTTTATGGTATAAGTAATATATAAAATTGTTATTACATTATATTCACACTGGAAAACAAATTTACAATTTTAGTTTTAGTAGTTTGGATTTTAGTCCAATTTAGTCAGTAGGTTAAGTTTTCTTTGAATACGATTGTTGCAATAAATAAAAGGTCGAAAGTAGCAGTCAGATGAACTTTGAATTCTTATCAATCGTATTTTTGAAGACGACGTATTCTATTAATTGTGCATTGTAAATTGTGCAAACAGTTTAACCACTGTAGTGAGTGGTACTAATTACAAGCACTAAGCCCCAATAATTATTTTGGGAAATGTAAGAGATAGACACAAAGAGACTAATGATTTTTAAAAATGAAGTTTGAAAATGTTTGGAAATGACTATGTTAAAACAGTCGACAGCTTTAATAAAATTATGAGTTTTATTGTGAAAATTTATACCATTTTATTCAAACTCGTTGAATGTTATGGATAAGTCAACTGTCGTACCGTGGTTTTTATTGGATAAATATTTATTTTTAAAATACGATCTCAAAATAAATGATTTTAAACTACCCTAAATAGAATACGAAGAAACCATTCTCGTATCAAACTTTCTTGATGAGTCATGTGGAATAAAAACGTTTATTGAAGAAGAGAATTCAAAACGTAAAAAAATGTGCTGTACCTTTGTCATGCCATGACAATCATTAATAAATTATTCTACCATTACTGTCCCTGCCATATAATCTTCTTTAACAGTTTCTTTCTCTACATGCTCTTGTCCTGAATAAATCAACCCAATTTATTAAATTCAATAATTCTGAAATTAAAGTATGGAAATTATAGCTATCAATTATTCTCTTGGGAATGTTGGTCCCTGGGACTATGAAATGTCAACTAATAATGCCCTTTAAAGGTAATTTGTCGGAAATTTACGCAGAAAGTGCACGGCATCGTTAGTAAATATTATATAAGAATAGTTCATTATGATTTTGAAGATATTGGGTATTTTCTTAATTTGAAATACTTGTGTATTTTCGATAAAGAAAATATAATTTTAAAAAATTGTAACTGCTATAACGTCCCAACAATAGCTCATTGTGATTAGAATTGAAATCTGCATCTAATAATATTGAAAAAAAGTTTAACAACTACAAACAAATAAAAGTTATAACTACAAAACAAAATAGTTAAAAATAAAACTTAAACATTGAACAAAAGCTAGTAATAGTAAATTTATGGGTAGTTGCTGAAATTTTTGGTTCACTTTAGTGAAATTTATTATCCAACTAAGGTTTACGTAATTGTTTAATAAGATATGAAAAAATGGTTGGACAATTTCAAAATGTTGGTCATTTGTTTGTTCACTCAATCTAATTAAAGGGAGTGGACACGTCAAACTTATTGTATTAGGTCGAAACCGCTGATAAAAAAAAATATCACAATGATCTGTTTGAAAGACATTACGTACTTGCAATGAGTTATATATATATATATATATATATAATAAACAATAAATAATATAAATATATAATATATGATAAATAAATATGGATGATCAGAAACACGGTTGTATTCTTTTTTGAAATTTTATTTATTTCTAAATTTTTTTGGACCAGTAAAAACTGTAAAAATTAAAAAGGAACGATCACTAGACAGAGTCGCAATGCACGATTTCCTAAATTAGTATATTTTTATTTTTACTTAACTAAAGTGAAAATTTTCAAAGCAAGATTTTACAAAAGTTTAATAATCTGTAAACAAATGTTAATGAACAGTTAAGAAATTAATTTTGAATAAATCATAAAAGAAAACATTTATTTATTAATTTTTAATGAAAGAAATATTATTTAAAGAAAATAATATTAAATTATACTACATTAGACAAAACCTATTAGAGTATGCATTATAGAAGAGATTTCGACAGACTTCTACAATACTCAGAAAGTTTCATGTTATTGTTGAAAATCATTTGATGAGTAGTAAAATTAATTATAAACCATAACTTTTAAATTCATTTATAAACTCAATCTTGAATACAAATAGTTTAAAATTAGGGTGCATTACCTGGTTTGTAAAAAGAGCTTTGCGATATATTTTACAAAGATGCATTTTACTTAATTTTAAAAGTAACTTTAAGTTCAGAAAATTTGGCCACGGACTACTATGATGACTTTTCACTACGATTATATCCGCGTAATTAATTTTGAAGTTCACTTTTACGCTTTTCAAATTTTGATCTTCAAGACATTACTAGGTCCAAGTTGTCTCTTTCTTTCTCTTTCTATGATCAACTTTATTAGACTGGATAAAACCGCCTTGAACGTAAGGATATTTTTAAAATTGACCTTGAAATCTTTGCCATAAAGTAGGATTTCAGAGTTTATGTTACAAAATTACTTTCATATGATCAAACTGCATTTTATTATTAATTAATTTATATCGAACGCAATAGGCTT
Source organism: Aphrophora alni (assembly GCA_963513935.1). Taxonomy (NCBI): domain Eukaryota; kingdom Metazoa; phylum Arthropoda; class Insecta; order Hemiptera; family Aphrophoridae; genus Aphrophora; species Aphrophora alni. The sequence goes on from OY740768.1 coordinate 120,957,438, forward strand.
TTGGTGGATATTTCTTATGAGTTTATAAATTCATTTTGTGGAACCGTTTAATTTGTACGATATAACAGCAAGTTCTGCAATCGAGTTAATATAAAACAAAACAGTAAAATAAATGTCGTATCAGCTATATGATTGTCTTACTGTAGTCTTGCACTTTTAATGAAATAATGTCACACAAGATTTTAGTTAATATTTTATAAATTATTTCATTCACAAATTATTAACTATGTTGAACTTATTAATAACTAATTCCGAGTAGATTATGTGATTGTTACCCGCAGTAATATTTCCCAGGTTCTGAGTTATTATGTCATTAGACTAAGTTACGGCGAGACTCTGTTTGACCCAGTAAACTAATTTGTTTTACATTTTAATACAATTTGCAACTTTCTCGGTTATTAATTTAGTCTAGATTGTGATAAAACTTCTTATGTAATATAAAACATTTCATAACCAGCAGTATTTATAAGGTATTTTCAAAATTATAGTAACAAAAATTTGGTTCTTTAATAATATATCTTCGATAACGTGCATTTATAAGAAGTATATAGAACAATACGAAATTACAGCCTAATAATATTAATGCTATTACTATTCACCAAATACATTTTTTTTTTAAATTTGAACATTAAATGTACAAAGCTGGAAGCTAATAAAATTTAGTTAAAATAAATTTATTGAAGTATTTTAAAAATCGAGTGGTCCCATAAAAAAAATCTCTTGTATTAACACTTGCATTTTTTAAAATGCAGTATTATAAATTTAGTTCCTATGTAACACTATAAAAATATATATTACCGAAATCCATAAACTAGAATAGTTGTATGTGTGTTTTATGGCATTTAGTTTAATTCATTAAACGTGATTGTCAATCATTAATTGGAAGATTTCATTGAAGAAACCTATAATACCTTAGAACTACAAAGACTAACAAATGTTTTGGTTGTGCCTATAAAAAACGAAAGATTCATACCTTGAAACAATTGTAATATTACAGAAATATATATTAATTTGAATATTAATTTGCTTAAATAGTAATATTAAAACAAGGAATGTACTCAATATATTGTAAGAACATTTGTTTTATAAATCCCGTAACATTTTGATTTGAACTATACAGTACGTAAAAGATTATTTTTTTATTATCTTTGGTAAAGAAACAAATACAGTTTTCGTTTAACATCTGCTGTTATTTAAATATATAAATACTTAAAAATCGCTATGGGCAAATTATTTTTCAAAAATATTTTAATTTTTTTAATTTGAGAAAATAAATATAAACGTTTAGTAAAATTCTATACTTCATTGTTAAATTTGGTTTATGTATTATGAATATCGTTGGAATGATGAAAAAAATTTATTGCAATTAGCAAATTAACTGCGCATGTAGAAAAATATAGAGTTCAACATGTCGAAATAAATGAAATTTAAATTTTATAAATGTGAAATGACAATAGGTAAATGTAATAATATATTACGTTACTGAGTCAACTTAAACATTAAACTTATTGTGTAATTTTTAAGTCCCCCAATTTTTATTCATAATTTAATTAGAAGTATGAAGTTGATTATAAAATCGAAAGTAAATTTTCAATTTGCCAGGCTTATTATAAAAAGCGGATTTTTCAACACACCTAGGAATTTAATGGGGGGGGAGGGGAGTATTTCAGTATAGATTTGATTTTACTAAAACGGCAGAGGGTTGAAAATTCAGCCCTGTATCTCAAAAACTATTTGACCAATTATCACGATTTTTTGCATATCATTAGAATTAGATAACGTGGAGATCTTAATGAAGGCACACTTTAATATTCTTACCCGCGTCAATTTGACCACAATTTAAAATACTCTAAGCTTATACATCTTACAAATCAGTTGTCATTTTCTTGAAGCTGTAAACCATTTCAAGATTATTTACCACAACAACCAATTGTTATAACTCATTAACAGTTGATTCATTAAACAAATCTTTAAATGAATTTGAGGTTAGGATAGGTAACTAGATCCAGGAATGATAATCATATTATAATATTAATAGCTCTGTTCTGTCTTATGAAGGGTTATAGTTATGTTATGATTCTAATAGATGACAAAATTCCAGCATACGTTTTTTCACAACAACAATAATTCAATAGATTACTCCAGCTGTCAGAATGTTACTGTAAATGAAAACACAAATTTTAAGGATTTTAAAGTTTTATGTAATTTTATAGTTAATTTGGTAAAATATATATAACCTTGTTTTACCACAGTCTAAGTCATTTAATGACGACCTAGTATTGTATAATATTATAAAAAGAAATAAATATAAATTATGTTATAATTATGTATGAGTCACGCTTATACTTGAAGTAGTAATTTCCAATAAATTGAAAAGGAGAGGAATAGCGTTTTTCATTTATTTATAACACAACCTACCAACCAACCATATTTCTGGACTAAGCGTAATAGCTTGCAGTATTTACAACCAAAGTATCGGTGTTATGCAGAAAAAGAGAAGATATTACGTTCTGTTTAATATCGAGAGAGCGTCCAATACCAAATAATTTATCACAAACACGGTTTTATGTTTGTTTGTTATATCATTCTACCTCTAGGCACAGTAATAATTTTATGGTGGGTACTTACTATTGATATGTCGTAAACTATTGAAGATAAACCTTAAAAGGGGGATCTTCGTTATTTTAATGGAATTTAAAGACCCGTTTTTGTGAACTTTAAAAATAACCGCGTTTTTAAAATATGGGAGCTACTTCAAAATTTATTATGGGAACCACTCTTTTATATGGTGTTTCAGATTTTACACCAACTTTAAAACTTTTTAATTCTTAGTTATTTAGAAGTTTAAGGTTTTTCAACTATAGAAAATTGAAGTTTGGTGCATATCTTTGCAAAGCATTTTGTATGTAGGTCCCATTTTCGCATCAAGTTAAAATTTGAATTAGGCATATTGTACGAAGTGTAAATACCAATAAAAGTTAATTGAAAAAATTGAATCATATCAAATTTACTCCACCTTGAGGGTTTCCGTTAGGAATTTTAAAATTTGCTGCCATATTGCAAAAAGCAGTCATTTTTATAATTTGCAAATGGGGTTTTTAAATCCCATAAAAAATGAAGGAAGATCCCCTATTTAAAACACAATATCTGTCCACAATAAAATGATCGTGCTTTATTGTGAGACAATACTACTGTGATGAGGGGGGAGGGGAGAGAAGGGATATAGAGTACAGTAATATTATTACCACAATTCATCTTGTAATGTCGTTTATCCATATACTATAGGACATTTTATAACATATATTAATTTCATATTAAAAAATAAATATGAAGTTCAAAGATCAATTAGCTACTCATAAAATATAAACTAAACATAAGACTCTCCCAAATACCAAATCAAATCAATCTGTACTTCAATTGAGCAGAGTAACATTCTTTCCAAGAATCTTAAACAACATTTTGGTAAAATAAACAAAAGAGTGGTTTTGCGCTCAAATTATAAGAACAAAAACTACCTTCTAAAATAGATTAAGAATTAATTTTCTTATCTAATTATAGTGTAATTAGCAACCCTATTTTTCCTTTGTATACTTGTACATATGTTTTCCTTAGCTTATATCCAGGATTAGTTGAAATAAAAGATACAGATGGACTAAATTCTCTTTGCTCGATTGCAAACTTCAAGTTTCAACTTATTGAAATTTTTCGAATCATTAGAAGTTTGGATCAATAACGTGACAACTCATCTAAAATTCAACTTTAGATCATTTAAAACTTGTAATTATTAGTTCTTTTAATCAATTGTTCAAGGAGAATTCTGGCAATATTTACAATAAGCAAAACAAGGGTTCCCTTCCCCGAATCACACATATAAAAAATTCTTTCAAATATCACATTTAGTCTCTTTAAGAGAAATACTCCAAAACAAAGAACACAAGAATAAAGAAACACATATTACGTTCCTTTGGAGTTTCACAACTTCAATTTAAAGTTTTAACGATGTCGTTAACCAATTTGAAAGAACGTAAGTCGATGAGTTAACTCTCGAAACAATGGGTATCATCGATTTATCTTCTTTTGTATTTTGGGAAGACAATACAATCTCGGTAATACTGGATTGGAAATGTTGAACTTAAAAACATCTTTTTAGGTTATGTAGGAATTAAACTACAATTTTTAACCGCATATTTTGTTACATTTAATGGATTTAGTACAAGGGATTGTTTGATAATTTCTTATTAAAATTTTGTTACTCTACTGAAGTAATCTGTTTTATTCTGGATTACCACTATGTCGTCTTTCTCGCTTTTAAATAAAACAACATGTTTCTGAATATAGAATACTCTGGGTCGTTGAAAAATGTTACTAAATTTAACACAATAGATGCATGGGAAACTTTTTATATTAACAAGTACCGTAACATAACAGTAATTAATGATTAAGGGCTGATACAAAATTTTATATTAAATTAATATATAAAATACATTGTTAGATATAAGATTAGTTAAGAATATCGTATTAGATGTTATTTTTAAAGTTATTTAGAATGACACCAGGCATTTGTTAACACCTTAATATTGGAAAGTAGGTTTAGCCAAGCCCCTTTAATTTTGTTTAAATACAAGGGTTAGTAGCGCAGTGTTAAGCTAGTTAGTTTAGTTAATGTAGCTCATGTACCACTGAGGATGGGAACTTTGTCGTTGAAACGCGTTTGATTAAGTAAACGTAATATTTGTGAAATCTTGTGTTCAAGTTTTATTCTATCTAACAAATTTTGTGGTTTGGGGAAACCTTGTTTATTTTATTGTTCTTTAAAACAATCTATAAAAATAAAACTAAAATAATTGCGAGGTTAAGCTAAAAATGTAAGTCTTAAAATACACAAATATTATTTAGAAATATTAATTTTAGCGATATAATTAAAATGTTCAGTTTTTTAGATCTGAGGGCTTATTTTCACATCATAAATAGATTTTGTGAGCACACAATAGTCCCAAATTTCATGTAGCTATGTAAATCATTATGATAGCTATTGTGCTTACGTACAGCGACGACGGACATACGGCAGTCGAAAGTAACTTTTTCGGTTTTCTGAGGCTTTGAGGTCGAAACGCAGAGGTCAATATGTTTTTCTATTACTAAACTTAAATTGGATAAGTAAAAACTAAATAAAAATATGAGTTATATGTGTCAAGTATGTAAGTTGGAACTTGATAATACATACACGTATGATCAAGTGTATGCAGTGGTTGGAGTGAACGCTACTGCTTGACCTCAGGGGATAATAGCAGTCATTAGAATATTGAATTTTCAACCCACTTTTGTAGTAACAAGTAACATGAGTTTTGAAAATAACAGACAGTTTAATACCTGTTGGTAGTCGAGATACTGGATACAAGCTTTAAGCTGTAAATATAACTAGGTCGGAAGTCTAAAAAAACAAACGCAAAGGAATTAAGGAATTATTGGATACTAAAGTTTGAAAATTTTCCAAATATGTTAAATAAAAATTTTAATTTAAATATATAACACATTTTTTTTAAAAATGTATTTTAATAGTATCAGTATATAAACTGTTGTCCCGGTTTTCTTCTTCTATCGGATACGTTTTTTTAATAAAAGGTATAAGTTTTATTTACACTTGTGGTTTTGAATTACATTTAGTAAAATTTAACGAATCTAAGTTCCAGATCAATATAAGTCTCAGTGTGATAAAATTCTTTTATTAAGGAAAGGACATTAAAAGTAAACATTCGGCAAATAAATGTGCAGTACATTTATCGTCCTATGAAAACCATTAGGGTAATTAGGATATTATAAATTGTTCCACCCTTACCACGCATCTACTCTTCCGTAATAGCCTCTTTCTCTCCCTTTAAATCACTCTTTTATGAAAATTAATCTATTTTCAATTACATTAAAGTCATTACAATTGAATTGCTGATATAAAAACATCAGATATTGCGGTCACTGTTGTCAAATCACAGACATTCGAGATAATAAATACGTGTGAGATATTCAGGGGTGGTAATGATACCCACCATATTGGATGTTTATTCCAATAGGAACCGTATTAAAGCGTTTCCTAAATATCTCGAATTACCCTTTTGTCGTATAATTCTACATTATATCTAGTTTTAGATAATTAAAAAGATAACCCACTTGGATTTTTTATTTTTGTTAAAAATTTGTATTGAGTTGTATTACAAATATAATAAAACTTTACGACTTTAAAATTATTTTAAAATCAAACAATTGTTTTATTGGAAACCGGCCAACGCGATTTGTAATACTCTATTCAACAGTTTTATTTTCCTAAAGTTTAAATGGTAGGGTGTGGAAACTATCTAGGAAACATGTCGCACAAGTATATGTTATAGTTTCGAATTTTACAAAGGCAATATTTTTTAAATTATAGTCTAATTTTGCTCAAATTTGGTATGTAGGTTGGGTTTTAAAAGTCATTGGACAAGTTCATTTCCTTGAAAATCAGTAGATAAAATTCAAAACAGCGATCGATTATCAAATTTATAAATCACGTTTTCGGGATTCACGTTTTTCTGTAAGTCCCTTAAAGTCAAAAAACAACTCGTTTTTTTTCCATATTTGAAATGCATCCAAGACGCTCAAACGAGATTTAGGCGATACAAAATAAGAAAGATACAACAATTAAATAAATAAATTAAAACATAAACTCAAAATAAAAGCAAAATTCAATATATTAACTGTGGCAACAGAAATTTTATTTTAATTTGAGTGAAATTTAGTTTCTAAGTTAGTCACAAATAACTGTCGGATATATTTTTTGGGATATTTTAAAATGATTTCCGTTTGAAACAGTGTTTCGGGAATTATTTCTTATCTAGGTTCCATTGAAATATGTAGCAATGTGTGTGCATCTTTACTGTGTATATAATAATACCAAACTCGGGTATACAAAAAAAAAAAATATATATATATATACACTCTCATAACTCCCAAACAACTTCGTGTCTTACATAATGGTTTTGAGTTAAAGTATGACAAATAGAAACCGCTTTATAATATATTGTTATTACTGTAATAAATTTCAATACATTTCTAAGCTTATATTTCTTCCTACGTAATGTACGTATATTGAAATATTTCCGCTAGTGATTTTAATTAAAATTTAATACTTAACTTCCATATATTCATAACTTGCTGTGTTGGGAGCATTAATAACTAATAACGAGTAGCTTATCCAATTGCATACAAATTATCCATGTAACATATCCCAGGTTCCAAGTTATTATTCCATTAAAGTAAGTTATACTAAGACTAAATCTGACCCAGTAAACTAATTTCCTTTGCATTTTAATATACTTTGGACTTTTCTCAGTTATTATTTTAGTGTAATTTGTGGTAAAATGTCTTCTATAATATAAAAAAATACACAAGGATTAGTATTCAAAATTAATTTTAAATTAACAAAATATGATATATGAAAGAAATATGAATAATAATGTCAATACCATTAGTTTATACAAAATATAAAGTAACAAAAAACGTTGAAAGCTAGAATATTTTAAAATTTAATTACAATAAATGTATTGGATTATAATCAAGACAAATATAGAGCAAAATTATTAAAATATTATAAAAAGTTACTCTTGTCTTGTTATAAAACAATTTGTTTCGAGTTTGAAATTAGTGCCCGGTATAACATGACAAAAGCTCAAAACTGAAATATTAATAAAATCTTCAAACGTTATGCCAGTTAGAAAAGCTGTATATGTATATTGCGATATTTTTTGTAATTTATATAATGTATAATCGGTAAACTTGCAGATAAACATTGACCAAGGGATGTCACTGATAAAAAGCCATAATACCTAAGAATTACAATGACTATTGAAATGGTTCCTATAAAAATAACGAAATACCCATGCCTACATACTTTAAAAGAATTGGAGTATTATCGAGATTTGAAATAAATTTTACTTAAAAAATTATATGACAAAATATTATTTTTAGAGCAAGGAATATACTAAATTTAGTTAAAACACGACAATTGTTTTTAGAAACTCTGTACCCTTTCAATTTATACAATAGATAAATGTTCTTTTTTTATCTTTGGCAAAGAAACAAATGTAGTTTTCTTTTATCATCAGATTGTATTTAAAAGTGTAATATTGCTTTAAAATCTTTATGGACAACTTATTCTTTCTAATGGAATACTTTTAAAAAACGAAAAAAAGAAATATCAGCTTTTATTAAAATTTTACCTTGTTAAAATTGAGTTATCTGTTGTATATATTGTTGCTGCATAAAGAAACTTATTGCAATTAGGGTAGTTATTTTAAAATGAACATAGTAAATTTTCAAATTATCCAACTTTTCAAATCATTGTTATATTTCTAAGTGTTATTTCAATGAGCTTACATAGATTTGATATTATGAATACGTACATTTGTTTGTCCAGTCTCCTTCGGCTTATTGCAATGTAAGCTTCTTTCTGTTGCAAGATTATTAGGAAAAGTGGAACAGAAGAATTACTTTCCTTTACAATGCTAAAATACTTTTTTAAACATCGAGTCGGAGACCGTTATAAACACAACACAATGGAATAAGAATCCTTGTATATATTGCAGTAAAATAGTGCTTATCCGTGAACCTGTGATTAAGGACGTTTGGTGCCATAGGTGTAGAAGTTGAAAGTATTATAATTTTAAAAACAGTATTAAACGAAAAATGCACGTGTAAGAAAGTAAATTTGAAAATGTGAAAATAGTTCACCTTGTAAAAAAATGATTTTTCTTTCTTGTTATTTAAAAACAAAAATATCTCAAAAATCATATTTTGTAAAAATATAATTTATTAATTAATTATGAAATGTCATGATTCCAATAGAAAAATTAACGAGAAAACAGGTTTTTTACTTTAAATAATTTAATTTAGGCTGGGCTTATCACGCAACTATTTAAGTGATGCGTAAAACATTAAAAATCTTTGACTTCGTTTATTTCACCAACTATTTATAAAATATTGTTTAATATAATTTTCAATGTAAAACTTAAAATTACCTGGTATTTCTTAGAGTGACGAAAAAAATCCTACAAATATCAGAGATAACTGGGAACGCCTTTATGCATATTCAACTTAGTTTTAGTTGAAGCTAAGCTGTGAAAATTCTAAAGAATTTCCAAGTAAGGAACAGTCGCGCTGTCTATTGCGAGAGAGTTGGTACTTACTGGGTTACTACCATGAAGGTAGAAGTTGTTAATTTGTTTTGTCATATAATAAAAAAAAAATGATAGTACTGAGAATAGGTCAATTTCGCACATATGTCATTACTGTATCAGTATTAACGTCTTAAACATTGTCATTTATTATATAATTCCTAATTTAACCTAGTTTTCATTCAAAATTTAATGGTTGAATTGATTTTCACTTAATCAAGTTTTTAACTATTTGAACTAAGAAACATGACTAAAATAACTAAGAAAATATGGGTGATTAGAAAATTGAAATTAAAATTACAACATTCCATGCTCATTGTAGAAAGTCGGATTCTTTAATTCGTCTATCACATAAAACATATACGTATTGAATAGGCCCGCAAAATGGGTTTATGGATTCAGGATAGGCAATCCACAAGGACAACTGGAATATCTTTATTATCAATAGATTATTACTTAGCTTAAAAAAGGGAAATAAATAAAGGACCTACCGAGCTGAAGCCAGGAACTGCATTTAACAGGCACACCTACTTCTGACGAGGTCAACTCTGTAAGCTTTCATTTAAAACTTGTGATATCCATTAACAATGCTAATAGGATACGGTCAGTGAGTAAGAATAGTTTGCAAATGATATTGTAAAATTTATCATTCTTTTAGGTAGAACACTTCTTGAAAAATCACCTGCAAAAATAAAACGACTACAACAAAAGAAAATTTCACTTGGCACATTTCTTTTTATGTTTTGTGTAATTTAATTGTTCATTTGGGGATTGTATTTAGTAATTAAGAAACTTGTTCCACTTCAATATGAGTAATCTGATGACGACCCAGTATTAATATAATGTTATGAACATAAGCAATTAAATAGAGAAGAGAAGGGAATCACAATTTATAACCTACCCTCTCCCACCAACATTGCTGGGCTAACCGTAATGTTTTATTTACAACTAAAGTATCTTTGTTATGCAGAAAACAGATATTACGTTCTGTTTAGTAATGAGAGAGCGCACAGTGCGGGACAGTTTTTAACTAAAAATGCTTATTTGTATTTTTTTATTATTACATTCTGCCTCTAAACCTTGTAATCATTTTACGGTAGGGCAATAGGTATATCGATTGACTTTAAATGTGTGATCTTAATTATTTTTAATGGAATTTAAAAACCCTTTTTTCTAAATTAAAAATATCCGACATTTTTCAATATTTCATCTAACTTTAAAATGCCTTACGGAAACCAATATATTTAATAGTTTTTTTAATTTAACACCAACTAGTATAAAGGTTTTTTAGTATTCTATCATAAATCTACTCGTTTAGAAGTTAAAAGCGCTTGAACTATAGAAAAAAAACGAAGTTTGGATAATTTCGAGAAGCAATTTTTCTTGTTGCATGAAATTAAATTGATTTAAACATAATCTAGGAAGTGTAAATACCAAATGGAGAACTAAAATTAAAATAAATAATTTGTGAAACAGTTAAATAGTAACTCAAATATCCTATTATTATGGGGTTTCCGTAAGGAATTTCAAATTTAGCGGCTATTCAAATTTGTCCATATTGGAAAATGGGAGTTGTTATTAAGTTTTAAAATCGGGATTTTAAATTTTAAGAATTTACTTGTGAAACAAATTCTTTTGCCGGTTTTTTCCTTCTATTGGATGTCATTATAAAAATATACATATTCTATTTATACGTTGGTTTGATTTACTATAATGGGCTTATCTTTTATACATACAAACCCCCCACACACAGTATATATATATATATATATATATATATATATATATATATATATATATATATATATTGTTTCCTTAGCCAACCTGGTCTCATCTATGCTTATAAGATTGAAATTCCTCTTCTGCAGATTATTGGAAAAAGTGAAGTGGAGGAATAAGCTGTCTTTACAATAAAAAAAAAATTCTTCAAAACACCGAATCATACAACGCTTTGAGAATAATTTAATATATTCATGAACATATTCCAGAAAAATTGTTGCCTACCTGGTCAAGAATCTGTGGCTAATGCATCAAGGTTTGTTGCCATGGGTATAATGGTTGAAAATGAAAAAAAAAAAAAAATAAAAAAGTTAAACGAGTTAAAATAAAAATGCTCGTGCTAGGTGGAAAATTCATCATTTTATGTGTTCAACATGTGGAAATAAATAAAATAATAATTAATTAAGTATCACATAACAATATGGAATTGTCTCAATATATTTTATTATTGTATTAGTAACAACTTAAACATTTCAATTTATTATGTAATTTAATCCTGTTTTAAATCAAAAAGTCTGTGAAATATAGGTGTATTATAAAGCCTGTAAATATAGTTCCAATATTCTAAACTCCCTGTAAAATATCTGGGAAATATGCAAACTAAGCCTGATAATGCAATTCACCTACGACATAAAAATATAAGAATTTGAAAACCCCGAAAATAGCTTTATGGTTTTGGGATTACTGTACGATATGATGACAGCTGGAATATCTATATTTTCAATATATAAAGTAACTGAAAGCAGAAAATAGACTACGGATCCACCATAGCTGAACCCAGGAATTGCATTTAACAGAGATCGATATTACATAACGACCTGTGACTGAGTCAACAGAAAGCTTTCATTTACAACTTGTGATTTCCATTAACAATGCTAATAGGTACACGATCTGTGAATTAGAGTTGTTTTGAAATGATACTGACGTTTGACTAAACACATGCTAATGGAATGGATGTAAGGCATGAAGACAAATGAAATTACTAAACAAAAGAGGTTTTACAACTTATGTTGGTAAAATTTAAAGATTACAATTATGTTTTACGATAACGTTAATGCTTTATTTTCATTTATTATTTTTAAAAAATCCTAAGCAAGGAGTTTGAAGAGAGTAAAGACGTGTATATATATATATATGACTTTACTGGAGGGTAGGAAATTTAATGTAACCAAAGTTGTATCTCAAAAACTATCTGACAAGTCATCTTAACAACGTGTTGGTCTTAGCAAAGATGAAATTTTATCTTTTGAGTCCACCTAATATGACTAAACTGTTTTAATACTAAGTCCACATCAGCTGTCTGTTTCATGAAAGTTTATACCATTTCATTTTATATCATAACAAGGAATTGTTCAAATTTAATATTAGCTGTTTCATTTTAAATAACTATAAAATCAATTGAAGGTCTGGTTAATCAACTAGATCCATGAATAATAATTATCATCAAAATATATAATATTTTTTATATCACTTGTAGGCTTATTGCTATGCTATTCCTCTTTTAATTCACAGATCTATGGTAAAAGATTTTCACGAAAACATTTATAAGTAGACAACATAAAAAATCTTCAATAGACTAGTCCTGCTGTATGAATGTTTTTAATACACATTTAATTACATTCTATTACTAAAAAAAATTAATAATTTTAAAGGATTTTTATGTTTTGTGTAATTTAAATGTACATTTGGAACCAATATATAACAACTAAGACACTTGTTTATACCAGTATAAGTCATGTGATGTCGACCTAGTGCAGTGTAATATTATCAAAAAAAGCAAATAGATATTATCTTAGTTTTATGTTTGAGCGACGCCAATAGGTGAAGTGAGAAGGAAAGGAATAGTAATTTGTAATTATTTATAACACAAACCACCCTCTCCTATCCAGATTGAATGGTTAAAGCTTAGAATATTTACAACGAAAGCACCGGTGTTTGCAGAAAACAGATATTATGTTCTGTTCAGTAACGAGAGAGATCTCGGTGTCGGACATTTTATTACAAAGATAAGGTTTTTTTGTTCGTTTGTTATTACATTCTACCTCTAGGCACAGTAATCGTTTGATCACAGGCACTATTGTTATCTTGATTCCATGAAAGACTTTAAATGGGGAATTTTTGATGGATTTTTAAAACTATGCAAATTTTAAAAATTACCGCCAGTTTGTAATGTGGCAGCCAACTCTAAAATTTCTAACGGAAATCATTATATTTTATTTTGTTTCGAACTTTACACCAACATTTAGGATTTTTTGATAAACTGATCCTTTATACGGTAAGTTATTGGCGCTTAAACTATCAAAAATTTGAAGTATGGTGAACAAAACTAATGTTAAGTTTTTGCATGTATATAATTGTTTTGAGTTAAAAAAGTGGTTTTTGAAATGATGTCTGTCTGTCTTTCATGTAGTACTCTACTGAACAAACCGATGGACAGATTTTAATCAAATTTGGTATTGTTACATATATTTGCCAAATTTCTTTCATTTTTTAATATGTCAAAATTTGAGGATAACTCATATAATAAAAAAATACTAAATTACAATTTTTTCAAATAAGCAATAACGATTTTGAATAATTTTGTACAAACAAAATCTATTAGTTGCCATCTCTCCAAAAAATACTTAATTTTTAAAAATCGACTCTACCGATTTCGTTCAAATTAAAGTGAAATTTAAAGATTAATGATCCAAACTGTGAGTAAAATTGCAAGTTAAAAATATTAGAGGTTAGGAATAATAAGAAAAAACTTAGCTTCCGTCTATAAAGCTGGATTAAATCAAATACTACCTAAAATGACTGTGTGTTATCGGCACCATAGAGCCATGTTTAGCTTCTCATGATGGCGTCCATGGTACATTTTAACTTTTTGATTGACAACTACCGAAATGATATTTTTGTTGACGATTAATTTTGGTTTGTTTTTATTTGGTTTTGGGAAATTTTGTGCTACTGTTTTGAACAGGTTATTTAGTTATAAATATCGTGTGTTTTATAATAGAAAATAAATCTAAGCGTTGTCAAGTCTACATTTTAAATCTCCACAAAATGAAATACACACATGCCCGCGCACACTAAACAAATTATAATTATTAAAAATAATAAGAAATTACTGTCATCAGTAGTATTGTTAAACATTTTAGTCTCGGTTCGTAAAGGAATGTGTGGGATTATTTCAAGTAAAAACATTCCTGGGTAAAACTAATATACTTGGTCCGTATATACGAAACATAACCTAATAAATGCTACCTGCTTTCACCACTATATTGGACTGTGAAGATGTAAAAAACAGAGTGTAAAGCGTGTAAATTTAAGTAACACCGTACAGTAGTTATCAATAGTGTTGATCATGTAATCATTTCTTTATAAACCACTTTCAAACTTTTATTTACATTTAATTTTACTATATAATTTAATACAATATATGCATTATCTCTTTATAAATAGATAATAAAGCGATTATTTTTTATTTTGGTTATCAACGTTACACTTCAATACAATTTGATCGAAAATCCTTGTTAATTTATAGGAATAATTTTAACTTTAAAACCGATAATACCATCTCTATACTTTATGACTGCCTTGGGACTAAAACATTACAATTTTAATTATATCGTTAAAACAAAATGTTAAAGTTCGTTTCCATAATTGTCTTCAGACTTGCTAGGGAATATATCGTTAGTTTACTGCAAAAAGGGACCAACTAGCAAATAGATAATTCTGAGAAAACAAAGTTTTTATTTTTCATATGAGTGTTAAAATTCTAATCATCAATATAAAATCAAGTAATCTATTATAATAGTTATAATATAAATTACTTAGGCAGTTTTAGCAGACAATTCTTAACACCACGCTAAGCAATATTGGAATATTACATTACAAGCTTATTTTTGGAGATAAGTGCACGTGGGCACTTTGTAAAGTAAACCGACGATATATTTATGTAATTGAGTACTTAATACATTGAGTCATACATTTCAATGTTCAAATGTGCCCTGTCTGATGGTATTAACATGTTGGGGAAAACAGTTGTAGCCCTATTCAATATTATAATGGCTTGTTCTTAAAGGTAATAAGGTATTTATATAAATATAATAATTTTCTATTTTGATCATATGAACTTTTAAGTAGTGAATTACAGTCTTACTAAATTTTCAACATAACCTCACATTTTAAAAGTTTTTGTATTCATTGACTTTAAAAAAAATTATAATTGATAAGTTTTAAATATTCTAAGTTTTAATTTGAGATTAGTTTTTATGTTCTTAAACCAAATTTCTAAATTTGAGAATAAATACAAAACGTAGATATATTAGGCAGCAAAACAAATTTGGCAAATTTATGTACACTTCGTTTTAACCAAATGATGAAAGAGATTAATGCTATAAAAACATGAGGTGATAATATGCAAAAGTAAAATATGGCTACTGATTACAAGCCCTAACTCTAATTAAGTTAAAACATGTAATAGATAAACACATATAAAAATAGTAGTTTTGCTTACTGAAGTTTGATAATTATATGAAGTTAAAATAATCGAATTTTCGATATTAATTGTGAAAACGTTCACGGTTTCCGATAGTTCTTTCTATCTAACTATTTTACAAGAACCTTCAATAGATCATTTTATGAAGTTTGCAAATCTGCATAAATTTGTACCAATATCGAGATCGTCAAACAAGTGATCATATAAAAACACAAAAAGAATTACGGTTCTTATCATGTCAATTATTCAAGTTAACTATATAATACATGCTATACGTGCGCTCAGAGGTTGCCGTGCACGCCACTGCTTGACCCCAGGGTATTGTAACGGTAATTATGAACTTTGAATTATCAACCGCACTTTTGGAGTGACAGGTTCCATTAATCTTGCAAATTACAGAAGCTTAAGTCCTATTCGTAACCGGCTACAAGGTTTACGTTTTAAATATAAGTATGGAATAGTTAAAGACAAATGGTTTTTGAACTTGGAAACTTTTTACTATGATAAAATAGTCAATTATTTAAATAAAAATTTGAATTCGATTGTAAAATATATGAAAATATTTTATAATATCTGTTTTTTCTTCTATCGGATATGTATGTTTCATAAAATTCTGTTTACGTGGCTTTGTTTTACCTTGTTTAAAATGAAATGAAATTACATAACGAATCAAGACGAGCCCTGTGAGATATAACGTTTTATTGAAGAAAGGACTTAAAGTAGACGCAATGTAAAAGAGCTGTAGGCCTACTATTGTCGTCTTTTGAAAACCATGTGCAATTCGCATTTTATAAGTTTGTCTACCCTTATTGTTCCACGCAGCTACTCTTCCGTAGTAACCTTTCACTCTCTTTGCATAATTATCTTATATAAATCAACACATTTTCAATTACATTATAATCTAATTGCTGGTATAAAACTTTAGCTATTGCTGTTACTTTGTGAAATCACCAACACCAGAGTTAAATATTATTATAAATGTACATTATTTGTGTTATTCAGGGGCGGAAATTGTACCATTCATACTGGATTTCTAGTCTCATAAGAACTACAGGGTTTAAAATATCGCTTTTACTTTTTACCTTAAAACTATAAATTATCTCTAGTTTTAAAGATAATTGAAAACCGAAGAAAGTCCGCTGTTAAATCTGTTATTTTTTAGTAGTTTGTTTTATTAAGTTGTATTACAAATATAATAAAACTGTTAAGACTTTGTAATATTATTTATTGTTTTATTAGAAATGTCATTTATCAATTCGTTTTTATACTCCATATAACGGCATTTTATTTTTAAAGTAAGTGGTGTGGACAAAACTGAGAAATACGTCGCGCCTGTTCTTGTTGAGTTACGGTGATTACCGTGTCATGTACTACAGTGAAGTCTAATTTACTGAAATCTAGTAAGTAGGTGCTATTGTACAAACCGTTGGACTAGTTTACTTCCCTGAAAATAGTACAGGTAAGTTTTAAAATGGCGAGTGATTGAAATTTATAAAACACGTTTTCGGCGATAACTCTTCGTAATTCTTCTAAAGTCTGCAATAATTCATTATTGCAGATTTCAAATGACTCCAATGACTCTATAAAGACGAAATTTCCTTGCATTTCATTGTCTAAGTTCGGCTTAACTAGTCGTTAACTATGATAGGAAAACAAATGGTCTTAATATATCAAAATAGCGACGTTTGACACAATTTTCGAAAATGATATCTTATTTGGGTTCTGTATAACTATATAGTTATTATTTTTGTGTATATTTTTAATATGCACATAATAATACTAAGGAATGTAGTAATTCGGATATAAAAAAGGAAGTTGTATTCATTTAAATGATAGTCTATGCTTTACGTCATATATTATGGTTTTAAAATATTAATTTAATTACTATAATAAATATCATTATATTTATAGGCTTATGTTTCTCCTAAATAATATACATAAATAAAATATTCCTACTAGTTGTGATGCTACATTCATAAATTGTTGAGTGTATTAATAACTAAAAACCAATAGCTTATATTGGCTGTATGATTGTTCACAAATTACTCATAGTGAGATATCCCAGGCTCGGAGTTATTTATTATTCCATTGGAGTAAGTTACTGTAAGACTCCACTTGACCCTGTAAACTAATTTGTTTTGCATTTTAATATACTTTCAACTTTCTCTGTTAATTAATGTGGTGTAATTTATGCTAAAAGTTCTTCTACAATATTAGAAATTTCACATCTATTAATTACTTTATAGTAGGTTCTTTGCCGGTATTAAGTAATTATTATGGCGTTGATATTAAAATAAACTAAAAATATGAAATGTAGTATTAACAAAGGAAAAAAAAACGCGGAGAATAAAAAACAATAATGTCAATACCGTTTGTTCATATAAAATATAAAGTAAGATAATATGTATATGTATTATAAACATAGATGTTTACAAAATGTAGATCAGAAAATGTTTTAACTAATTTCATGAAACTATACGAAATGGTCTCTATTTCAGTGATAAGGACTAAGTTTAATTTATTATAAGCACATCTGCCAGTTTTAAATTCTTTTGATTTAAACCATAAATAATACTGAAGGTGGAGGGGGGGGATGATTGGAAAACCTTCTACCGCAATGTCATAGTGTACATTTTCAGATGCATATTTATTTACATATAGGTTGCTATTTTATAATAATTACGAATTTTAAAGAGCAAATTTAAAATTTACTATCATTTCATTATGTATCTGATCAAACTTTGAGTGCTAGTGAGTAAACACAATACAATATTTGTTCTTATAAAACAACCCTTATTTGTTATAAACACTATAGAATATGTATAAAACTATGTTTGGGTAAGATTGTAGAATTTATTTGGAAACTCTGAGGTTTATTTCATTTTTTGAATAGTCGAGACCCATATGAAAAGGGTTTTGAGAGGTAAAATACAATTAAATAACAAAGTAAAAGACGAATAAATGTTATGCAATATTGAGATTTACTTGACACAGTTGACTATTGAAAATGTACGGTTTCATATCATCCCGAGAAAATGTTTGTTTTTTTATTTAATATTAAAATTATTTGGACTTTAAAGGATCGCTTCAGATGATTTTAAATTTCTTAAAGTATAAGAATGTTCTCAAGATCATTTAGAATTGTTTTTATGTTGTAGTAGAAGTAAAGTGAGGACAATATTAACCCTAATGTCAATAAGTAAAGAGGGGCACTTAGAAGGCTTATATTTAGGAATTATTTCAGACATTCTTAAAATATTACAGTTTGGAATTTGAAGCAAACCAGCAGATATTTTCTATAAACAATACTTCAATTCATGTCATTTAAGACAGTGAGAAAGATGATGATGAATTTTCCTACTTTTCTCTTTCAGATTTGCTATAATGTCAGAGATTGAGCAATATAAAGATTCTCAAGTGAAAGATATATATGTGGTTATATTGTTAGTCGTTATTGTTAATAAATTAATTTGTGAAGAATGCTGTTATTTAATTGTGAGGAAACTTATAATTGTAGAGGTGAATAATTCACGTCCTTCAACTCACTTTACTGTTTTGTAAATAAAAGAAAGTTAAAAAGGTATCTGATGATCTATTACAGATTGTAAAATTTATGTACAAGATATTGATTTTTCAATCAGAGCGTAGAAACGTCGACACAAATCATATTTCTTTATTCATATTCTTAGAAGAATAAGGTTTTTAAACGATATGTAACTAGTCCGATTTCGAAGAAGATACCCATGAGTTCACACTCATTAAATTAATTTTTTTTTTCTTTCCAATAGTGTATAACAATTTTATTAAGAAAAACCCACAGCTGTTAGTTTGTCAAATCTAAAGAAACAATAAACAATAATGGAAAGGATTAACACCAAAACCACAAAAAAAAACACTAACAACACAAAAACTGTATAGTTATGTTTATTCTACCTTATGTACATTTCAGTTACATAGTTACCATCCTCAGAGGTTGAGTATTAAACTAACACTAAATTTATAAATTTTATAAACATAACTATAGCCTACAGTTTTTGTGTTGTTAGTGGTTTTTTGTTTGTTGTGGTTTTGGGGTTAATCCTTTCCTTTATTGTATATTCACTACAGTGCTCTAGTGATTCTATGAAACAATAAACATTTAATAAATTAATTTTTTTTAGCAATGTCTAACTACACATTTGTTCTATATGTAATAGTCGGTATTTTTTAAGAAAAATAATAAAAAGTATCTTTGAGATAAATTTTGTAGTAAATTACATTCAAGCAATCCAAATTTTAGATGTATACTTTTTAAACTGTTCAATTTTAAGCCACTAAAATAAATGTGTAAATATTATAAATTATTGAGCTACAGTATGTGAACTATTAAATCACCAAGTTTATCAGCATAAAAGGGTCACAGGGGAAAAAACTGAAACTACGTCTGCTTCTGTAGTCTCTCTTAACGTATATAGTGATCGGACCGCGATAGGATATCAATCCATTAGTACATTAATCAGTGTTGGTGAAGATTATCAGAAATAGTATATCTATTTACATTTAAAAATTTACGTTTAAAAGTAAAATTTAATTTTGAACTATCTCTTCTTCATGTACTTCAAACTCCTAAAATCTAAATCGGTTCACATAATCATTTAGTGGCGAAATATCTAATTACGTAATAAAACACTAAATTATTTTGTTTTTAATAATCGAAGGCTCGGTTCAACATAGTGAACCAAACCTTTCCAAAAATTAGTGTACATAATAATAAACTACATGTTATGCAAAGTATTAATTAACAATATATGTGTTATTCCAAGTAGTATAGACTATAGCAGTGAGATGTTTCCGGATAAAATTTTAAGGAAGGTTGCATATACGTACAGGAGCTACCGTGCAAAAAATGTAGTCCGTCACACCCTTGACTGTACTCGAGTCTCAGACTGTACTACAAGGCATCCTCCCACTAAGATTAGAGGATATAAATTTGTCATTCATTTTATGATCATTTTTCTTGTAGAAAGCCATTGAAATACAAATTACAACCACGAGTTTTGTATTTAATGAAAGAAAAAGAAAGATCATAATGGTGTTTGTGACCGTGGAAGTTTATCTTTCAAAAAGAAAAAGAAAAAGATAAAAATTTAAGAATTCAGATGTATTTGTAGATGGGGAGATCAAACACTCGTCGTTTTTCAATAGTTTTCGTGGGATAAAACTTGGTAAACAAATTCTTTTGATGTTCACTTGTACAAATAAGAAACGAATACCATAATGATTTTTTTTTAATAACTCTCCTAATTTAACAAAGTTGTTTAAGAACTTTAGTTACTACAGGTATAACAATCCCGATGGACCTAGCTGGGTCACCACCTTTCTCAATTTAATCCTTGATTATATTTCTATCGTTTATCTTTCCTTTTAGCTCTTTTTGACCAACTTGGTAATAGCATTTCAAAACTTAACGCTATTAAAATATTCATCAGCTAAGTTCCTCTATTTTATGCTCGACGAAATGGTTTTGCCTTTAAATAACAAGAAACCAACAACACAAACTCAAATAAACAAACTTTATGACAAACAATATGTTAAATTTTTAGGACTATAGAGAAGAAATGCTTTCGATTGTTAACCTTTTGATTTTGAATGTTGATTTGTGTAAAAGTTAGTGGAACATTAACACACAACTATGATTTTCTTCGTATTTGATCTAAGGAAATGCAGTACTTAAACATTGAAATAATCACAATTCAAATATTTGATTTGATTTTGTTGTATCACGGAGTAATTTTACAATTAGAATTAAATTCAATTATAAAATTTGACTACTGAACGTCAACCATATACAAATGTTTTACTATATAATTTAAAAAAGTTCTAGCAATGTTACACAATTATTTCTAAATATTATAGCCTATAACTTTGAGTGATTGTTAAACTATTCACATTAGAAAAGAAACTATGTCCTATTTCAGGGATATTTTGTTCAGTATTTTATCTGATTATAAATTGTCGTATATAAAAATATAATGTTACAGATAGTTTTATCGGATTTCAAGTCCGATAATATTATAGGTCTATCTTAAATTTTTAACAGACAACATCTGGACTACCATTTTAGTCGGACTTAAAACGTACTTTCTTTGATTTATTTATTGGATCTAAGTTCTCTTGGAATGGGATAGAAATATAAATAAAACCATCGCTGTATCTCGCAAATACTTGGACAGATAGTCACTGTTTATTGCGGCTTTATGAAAGTGAATTTTGAATTTTTTATAAATCAAAAGTAAATCATGTAATGTTTGAAATGGGAACTCACAAATCAGTAATTTGTCCCTTGAAAGTTTAAACCATTACAACATTTGTTATTATAGCAATGATGTTAGTTTGAATAACATTTGATTCCATAAATTAACTTCATAATAAATTTGAACTTAAGTAATCAAACAAAATCCTCGTAATATTATTTAAATGTATAGTTTATGTTGTTTTACTTACAGGCTTATTGATGTTTTTCTATCGAAAAAAGACAAAGACTTTTACAAAAAACTCTCATAAAGAGTTAGGAATACAAGAGTTCAATAGATTACTCCAGCTGTTTAAATTTTAATCTACATTTTATTACTTAATTCTGTGAAGGAAAATGTTTGTACGCTTGTCAAATAATTAATTGTTCATGTCTATTTAGTTAACTATGAAACCAATATAGGTCCTTCTATATTATAATTATATCAAATATAAAGTATGTTTGAAAATATTACCCATGTCTCATAAACGCTAAGTTACAAATTGTAATAAATTGGAGAAGGGAGTGATCCCAATTAGCAATTATTTACAACCCAACCAACCCGCTTCCATCCATATTGCTGTGCTGAGCATAACAGCTTATTTACGACCAAGATATCGGTGTTATACATGAAACGGATTTCATGCTCTCTGTTCACTAATAAGAGATCGCTCTGTACCAGACAATTTATAACAAAGACTCGGTATTTGACATTCTTGTTCAGTATATAGAAACAATATGATGAGAAAAAATATCTAATAGAATATTATTACAATTTCATTATTGATGTTGTGACTTCAATATATTCAGAAATATTTTTATTTTCATATAACAATTTATAATTTTATGTATTTTAGAGCGCAAACTTTATACTTGCTAGAGGTTCTTTAAGTTCCAAAATTTCACCAAAAATCTAAATGAAAATCTCACTCGGTTGATAAAATTCTTTAATTGTTAAGTCCAAAAAAGTACGTAATTAAAAAAACTAAAATAATTTTAGTGTACAATTTTCAAATCATTAAATGACTTAATACAGAGTGTCTGGAAAATATAATCTCAAATTATACCAGGCTATTCTTAGAAGATAATAAGAACAAGAGTTTAATAAACAAAAGTCATGAAATTTTTAGTTTTTGAATATCCGCCATTTTGTTTTTTTACTAAATACTTAATATCTTTGGAAATAGTAAAGACTCTGAGCTCAAATTTGGTAAACGTATTTGTTACGTAATCTTTTATCCCTGCACACAAAATCATGTTGTTCTTTTGTATATGTTCAATGTGCCGGAGATATTAAAATTTTAATTGTCAAATATCTCTAAAACTGATAACTTTATAAAAAAATTTAAGGAAACAAAAAATTACGTTTTTAGTAAAAACAAAACGGTATATTGATTTTTTCCGTAGCTCAAAAGATAATCGAGTTATCGACTAAAAATTTAAAACATATCATGGTAGTTGTTAGTTAATACAGAAATTTAGTGTAGGTTCAATATTAAAAAAATATATATTTATAGGTATTAGAATTTCTCAAAAATGTTAAATTTTACAAGAAATGCCTAAGACATAAAACGTTTTAAGAATGTAATAACAAATCTAACTACCTTAATTATTAATATCCGTTCATAAATGACGGAGAAACTATTTTACAAATATTAGGTATGCCCTGATAGAGCCTTTTCAAGACCAGAGTTAAAAATCATTGTTTAGTTGTTACATAAAAGCTGATGAAGTAAGGACTAATCAACTGCTTTTTGTCTATTTTGCATTAATATTATGTTGATGTCTAATTAATTGTTGACAATTTAGTTTACCATAAACCATTTTAGAGAGTGAAAGATATTTCATTATTGATTTTAAAAATGTATATTTGTCTAATTGTATGAATTTCATTGTTATAAAAATTATGGCAGGTAATAATCATGCTTACATAAATACTGAAATGGTCGATTGTATTAAGGTATGGTCTTGTGGGGTGCAATAGTTGTGAAGCTAAACGGCTGTATGAACTCTTAACAGAATCATTGCATGTCACAAAGCACTTTCTACTTGCTCGTCTCTGTGGATCTGGAAGCTTTTGTCATAGAAAAAATAAACCAGGGAGACCAAGATCTGTCAGAACCATTCAATTGGTAGTCAATTTTCTTATTGAGACATTAACTCATACAGAAAAAAAGCACTAGGGAGTTGAGTTTACAATTTGAGGCTTTTAAGACACTTTGAGGAATATTCAGAAGGAACAATTTCGTCCATATCATGTCCAAAAAGTTAAATTAATCTTACTAGATCATTCTCGTAGAGTAAGGTTTAGGTAGTGAATATTCCAAACAGAAAAATGCTATTTACAGACGAAGCAAAGTTCACTTGAGAAGATATTGTAAACTTAAACAATACGCACATTTGGGCGGATGAGAACCCACATGCCATAGTACAATACTGCCAACAATAATATAAATACTTGGGTCGGTATTCTTATTAGACTCGTAATGGTGAGTTACATGCACTTCTTGACAGGTCGTTCATGGTTCATGATGGATGGGGCGGCCCCACCCCATTTTAGTGTGGATGTTAGAAATATCTATCATGAAAAATGAATTAGCCAAAGAGGTATTTAAAATACGCTTTACTGTTGTATGAGGCTCGGTCCGTTTACAAACCAAGCCTTTCCAAAAATTTTAATATAAATTAAAAATAACATGTAATAATACTATAATGGTAGTAGTGCAATAGTTATTATAAACTGTATAGATTATAGCAATGAGAGATATTAAAATATTTTGCCGAGAGAGATTCCCAACTATTGGACGTAATTTAATAAAAAATATTTCAGTAACATTTGGATAATGTAGCTATGATATAATTTATGTAAACTATTTTCAGTTAGATTAAAAATTTGCCGTTTCATTGTATTTTTCGAAGAAAATACTGAACCTATTTCATTAAAACTTGGTAGGAACATTCCTTGGATGATAAATTGTACAAATAAGAAAATAAAAATAAAGTTTTTCCCTGAATAACTCTCTTAATTTAACAACGGTTAGTGAGATAATTTTAATAACTTAATTAAATCTATTGTTAACGTGATTTAATGTGTGCAACATTTTAGTTTAATGGCATTCAGTCAACATCACTTAAAAAAAGTATTGTCATAGATAATTTAATCTAATATCATAATCATAATCGTAAATCATAATTTACTTATTTATTTATTATTAAGACTTTTGGTATTAATTGACAGATAAAAAAATTATGATTTTTAGTCTTGTTTATTCCTACTTTTCAGCCTATGTTAAATAAATAAATAGGTAAATTGTATAGCGAAAAATATATAACTCACACAAATATTTATTAAAGAATTTCATTATTAGAACAAAAACAAGTTTTTATTATAAAAGTAATAATAAAAAAAAAAAATAATAATAAAAAAATATTACAAAGTTGTAACCTTTTACATCATATTTGGTTAACTAAGTGCGTTAAAAAAGTTTTTAAATGATTTAATAAAAATATATTTTACCAGTTACTATATAGCTTTCATAGTATATTTAGCCGGCTACGGTCCGAAATATGTTGACCATACTAAAAATACGTTCTATAGACGCATTAGTTTTAGGGATACACTAAACAAACTCAAATATTTCTTTAATATTTTCCACAGTTTTGTTTTTTATACATTGCTTTATATCCAATGATTTGAAATAGCAGTTTTGTTGGCATCTACAATGGCGTGTGTGTCTCTAAATTTTTGTTCAATATAATTAAGGATTTTTTATGATGAGAAAATAATCTAATTCAATATTCAGCATCAATATATTTAGGAACTTATATTACTGATCTAAATCCAATGAAAGTTTTATTTTCGTTACCGATATGACGAGTCCAATTAATAACACAATTGTTCATGCGTAAAAAAAAAAAAAAAAAAAAAAAAACTTTATAAAAGAAAGATTTACATTATATAATAACGGATGACAATTATTGGAATACAGATTAGTTTTTTTTAAATCCAGCCAGTTAAAAATTGGGATAGTTTATAACTCGAAATATATTCCTAAGTACATCGAAATAAAAATATTAATAAAAAAGAAGAAAAATCGGAAATATCTAGAAGAAACGGGACATCTTGTTATTGACAATAAATATACTTATTTGTACGTAAAAACAATTGGCCTAATTCAAGAAAGCTGTTGAAGAGTGCATAAATTACATATTAGATATGTAAGTCTTCAGAAATTATTAAGTTTAATAAATGAACAGCTAAATTTTCAATCAAATTCGCCACTACAATGCAAATATAAGATAACGAAGGACTAAATTAGATATAATTGGTGCAAACATGAAACCAGTAATAGTCAGCAAATCTTACACGGTGCGCATCCATTAATGTTTATAGTCAGTGCGCTACTGTGAACAATGTTACCTAAATATTTTTATATATTTAATGTTATCAATGTATTGACACCCTGAGTGATTTTGTAAACTGTGATAATAGGTAATAACAAGATATTATTGTATATGGCGAATTTTCTAAATCAAAATTTATTAATAAAAATTGATAAGACGATCTTGGTTGGAACGCTTTGAATAAAAAGAGAAATTTTCTAACGAAATGTTTGTCAAAATGTTTCAGCGGTTATAAATTCTTAGAAACCATTGATTTTTCTTTAAGACTGGTTGGTGGAAATAAATTTTACATTGAACAACTGCAATTATTTATTTATGATCCAACAAATCCTAAATTTGTAAATCTATTTCCAAACGTTATTTTGAATAACGTGTAAAACTAATAGTTAATTTACTAACATTACATTAAATATCTATTAATATAACACAATTAGTATTCTTTATCAAATTTTTAAGTTCTTAGGTCATACATTAGGGGTGTTTTTTAGGTATAACGCTTTAATTTCTAGAAGGTTTAACACGTTTGGACTTCACTGAATATCGATTTCGTGTTTCATATGCAGTGTGTCATTTTTTGACGTTGTATATCATTCCTCAAAACATATTCTTAAAAACCTATTGGTGGTAGTGGAAAATTACTCCTGAGGGTAGAATTGTTGAACATTTCCCAGTCTCGAGCCGTAGGATTATTTCTAGCAGAAACTTTTCCTGGTAAATATCCTTGGACTAATATACTTCGTTCCGTATATACGAAAGATAAACTAATAAATGCAAGTTGCTTTCACCACAATAGAGCCACAATATTGGACTGTGGAGATGTAGTACACACAGTCTAAAGCGGGTTATTGCTTAATTAAACTTAAATAAGGTGGTTTAATACACTTCCAGTACAATGGTTTCCACAGGGTTAATTTTTGTTTACTAGCTACGTTCAAATGATTATATAATGTTATTTGTTTCACGTTTTAGAAAACTTAATTTGAATAAAGTCCAGTTTTATAAAACCATATTTGTGATATTTCAAATAGTTAAGGAACACAATTTTATAAACCGTACAATTTTTATTTATAGGTTTACTTTAATAAAATTTATAATATATATTTTAATGGAATTAATCTTTGAATATGACATCGGGTGTTACATATTTTTCATTAGAAAATTTTTAAATCTGAATACTCCCATCGTGCTAAACGAGTTTCACCCATTTATTTATATTTACATTTACTTTAAGAATATATATATATATATATATATATATATATATATATATATATATATATATATATATAATTAGAATAAATTATTTTAACATTTGAAGATTTATTTGTGTGAAAGTTAAGCGTTATAAGAAAAGGGGAAAAACAACCAAATAAGGAGAATTGAAATAAAAAGAGAAAGAAGAGAAAAGAATGATTGAATGCCTTTATTATTTCGAGAGAGATATATAGAAAGAGAGAGAGGGAGAGGGAGTGAGAGAAGAATGACAATAAAATTCATTTGTGGGTTATAATAGTGTTCTTTCCTTCTTAGTTAAGAGGAGTAAGTAAATAATTATGTATGTATTTATAATGATAATAATCCTTTATTTTCAGTTTACAACAACAACAAATTAGGTACTTTTTTGTCCAAAAGTGCCAGGTTAGATGTTACTGTTATGCTGTAAAGAAGAATGAAAATAATCCATTTAATAAGTTCCAGTATTACTATTTTTTTTATTTTTTTATTATTTTTTTTTTTTTTAAACAAAGAAAACTAACCACTAAGGTTTATTGACCACAGCGATAAAACAGCATGAACCTCCTCCATGTCCATTAGTCATTTTTTAATTTTCTTATAAAGTGGTATTCTGTTTGACATATGTCACATGGTAGGCTACATAATTATTTTTAATTATTAAGAAATTAATTTTGCAAATTGTACAAACAAAGTGGTTACAGCCCTAACCTTGAGTTATATTTATATTAGGACTGTCAAAGATAAGCAAAAAAGAACTAAACCGTTGATTTTAAAAACAGTCAATAGCTTTAATGGATTTTTAAATTTTACATTCACAAATCTAACGGTTTTTGGGAGTTCTAATTTAATATTTTTACATGAGTCTATATTAAATCTTAGTCATTTGCATATATTAAAACTAAAGCAGATATCGGAAAACGAGTGGTTATATAAAAAGCAAACATTTGCGTCTTATAATGTCAAATATTGAAGTTGGAACTTCATAATAGATCAGCGTTTGTGCACGTGTGCTCAGTGGTTACTGTGCACGTCGGGTTTGACCTTAAAAGGGATCGTAGCGTCATTTGAAGTTTGAATTATCAACCGCACTTTTGGAGTGACGGGTCACATTAATTTTGCAAATTGTACAGATTGCTTAAACTCTGCAAGTACTAGAGGGACTCATTAACGTATATTGCTGTAAATATACTTGTCTCATAAAAAGTGGATATAATATTCAAATGTGAGTCTGATTTAACCCTAAACGTTCAATGGCCTGATAACTTAATTGTCAAATACACGCCACGTGGAATAAAAATGAAGTTTACCAACGATATCCCAATGTCTTTAGACTACTTGTATTCAATAATTAAACTTTTGGAAGTTTGTTTAATTTAAATTTAAATTCACGACCTATAAGCGTGAATTATTAATTATTTGCTATTAATGCTATTAAAGGATCTATTAATGGTCCATAGCAATAATAAACAAGCGCGCAGTTTGACAACAATTCAAAAAAAATTATCCTAATATTATACACTTACAATGATTCTAACAATGCTTTTAAAAAGTCAACTGTTATAAATTGATTATATTATTTTGAGGTTATTTTTAGATCACTACTGAAACAAATGGGAAATTTTTTTACTCATTACCATAAATACGACGATAATATGTACCAAGTAAAAAAGCTTTTATGTGCCCTGTGTGATAAAACATTTTATTAAGGCAAGGAGTTTATAAAAGTAAATGTTATGGAAATGTGCTTAAACATTGCCGTCCTATGAAAAATATTAGTGTAATTGCGATATTATAAATTGTGGTTCCATTCCTCTATTCTTATCTAACAGCTACCACTCTCCTTACAAAACTATCTTTCATAAATAAAACTATTTTCAATTTTATTAAAATTATTATTACTGAATTTCTGATCTAGAAATTCTAGCTATTGCTAACAGCCTCGTGGACACTGTGACACTAGTGATCTTGTGTTACTTATACAGGTCACGATTTTGATATGTTTTGTCGTTAAATGAAAAATAGAAGAACAATAGTAATGAATAAAATAAAATAAAAATAATCAGATTTAAATTTTACAGTTATTTGATTTACAGGTATAATTTAGGGTTTTCAGTTTTATTTTATAAATCATTCAAAAATTTCATTTACTAGAAAAATTGTCGGGTAAATATCAAAAGGGAGACAGATTTTGGAAATTAAAAACCTTGTTTTTAGAGTTATATTTTTTCTGTAAGTTCAATATTGTCCAAAAATAGTTCATTTTGTCAAATTTTTAAAATACAAACAATGGTACTCAAACACGTACTGTAAAAAAAAAGAAAAAAAGAGAGTTAATATGTAAAAAATGAAATTGATTATAATA
This sequence comes from Aphrophora alni, assembly GCA_963513935.1. Taxonomy (NCBI): domain Eukaryota; kingdom Metazoa; phylum Arthropoda; class Insecta; order Hemiptera; family Aphrophoridae; genus Aphrophora; species Aphrophora alni. The sequence continues at coordinate 120,987,176 of OY740768.1, forward strand.
TAACCTAAAAATAACACATAAATCAACTGTACAAACTGGTATTTTGTTTCATATTAGTTCAAATTTAGTAAGGTAGATACATTGATTATGTTAGAAACAAATAATTGGAAATTTTGAAATCTCAGTGTTTTGGAACAGTTTTTCGGTAGTTCGTTTTTTTAGGTTATATTGAAATCTATAAGAACTTATTTTGCACAGCATTGTGACATGATAATAGCAAGGTCGAGATCAGTAATAGAGCAGATTTATAATACACATAAAAATTAATTATTGAATTTTCATTCGTTTGCAACATCTCGAATATTTTTCATGTTATAAAAGAAAAGTTTAAACGATTTTTTTGGCATTTTTCTAAACAGCCTAGCTTGGCCAAGCTAATCAACAGATCACTTAGCAACGAAACACTGCTGAATTCTGGGAGTGGGGGATCAATATTGTATGAGCTTGCTTTAATTATAAATCATCAGGACTGATTGTAAATTTAATACATAAATCGTTATTAAAATAAAACATACTTGTAAGTTTATATCTTTAAAACCAAAAATAGTACCTCCATAATTAAAAAATTATACACATTTTAGCTAATTATTTGTTGTTTAGAAAATGAGTTATTGAACTTGAACTATATAATCTAGACCACGGAATAAAAATGTTTAAAGATCGGAAAACCTTAGAAAGATTCATTATTTTTTGAACTTCTAGTACTTAATAAAGTACGCCTTAGTCGAATAGTTTGATTAATAATATATTATACGCATCTTATATATATATAAAGATATGTTCGGAATTCTTTTTATATAATAATATACTACTGGATCTGTGAACTGCAAACTTCCCTCTTTGGATGTTTAATATAGTCTTTAAATCGTATTAACCCAATGTGGTTCTACCAAGCAAGCGACTTGAAACACAATAGTATTCATAGAACAAGGAACAGAAAATAATACTATAGCTACTGTATAAGTTGTGATTTTTTATTAATTGTTATATTCAATTTTAGCAATAAATACTATGCTGTATCTTTCGATGTACGATAAACACAGAAATGATGACATTATGAGTGAAAAAAAAGGCAGATTCTGAAAAACAGAACTTGGTTCAGCTCTTGGTGGCTAGTGTACCAGTTCGTTGGAAGTATAATGGCTGTTGCTATTTAAAAAATTTTATTATAATTAATTGAAATTGATTTGTATACTCATTGCATAATAGTTATATCAAGTAATAAAGAAAACAATAAGATGCAAAAGAGTGTATTTGTTATATAAATAACAATTTATTTTATGTATTTATAATCCAATACAATTTTAAATGGTTTTAATTCGCATAAACAAAAATATAAAATTTAAGAATATCTATTATTTAAAATTTTACTTCTTCGTGTTTATGTTCTGTATGTGTTTAGTTATATTTACCACGTAATAAAAACTGTCAGTAAAATCCATTTTTATTTTTAATATTAAAGGTACTGGTTGTTAACTTGTCTTCAACAATAAACGCATTTAATTAGAACCAAACTTGCAATAAAAGAAGGTAAAAATTTTATCCGTTTTACGATAGCTATGTCGTTATAATAACTTCCCCATTATTATTGAACATAAAGTATTCTATGAGATTTTGGGACTATGGATATTGCTGGTTAGAAATGTTGATATGTTTGTATTTTCAAATTGAAGTAATTCAGTTCTTTTATGATGGTAATAAAAATATATTATTTAACATAATATAATAATTTTTTTGACAATTTAAAAGTTTTTTGTACAATGGCATCTATTTTTTTTCCCAATCAAAATATTTATTTTAAATATGTAAACTAATTTAGAAGCTTGGAACTCAATTTATTTGGTTTCTAACAAATGTTCTATTTAACTATTACTTATAATTTTACTTTTTAATACATATATATATATATATATATATATATATATATATATATATATATAGTATCATTTCACAATGTAATAAGAACATACAGAAAAATTATTTAGTTATAATGTTTAATGGAACTGTGGTCAAATTGTATTAAACCATAAAGGATGTTGTGATGGAGCCATACTTGTAATGAAAGTAGGTTTAAAATGTACGCTACTTTCTTACTCGCGGTAATATTACTCCACTACCAGTATTAAATGCAAATTATTCTATAACATTACCAAGTTATAGTGTAACTAGGACACCAATAGGCTTTTAAAGGGCTTATTGCAATATAGTCATGACTTTAGCAACCAAAAAACCCTTAAAGTAAAGTGTTATGATAGTTTTTATAGGTGAAAGAATATTAGTTTTTAATTTTGAATTGTTACAAATATCTATATAATTACGATTAATTCATTAACTAATTCATTCATTAATTTATGTCATTGTGCTGTATAATACCTACTGATTCGCCCTTCCTAACATTCCTCAATATCTAAAGAGTTTTGTTTTTCTTGAAAAAGACGAAAATTCTGAAAATTCAATATAAACATATAAGTAATGTACAAAAATACATTATTAAATTATTATGTAACAGATTGCGTGGATGGGGGAGATCAAACCATGAAAGTTTTTTTTTAGAGGTCTTGGAATAAATCACTGTGAGAACCTAAAGTCTTTTCGCAGTTGACCAGGAAAATTGAGAAGCTAGGATTAGTAGTGCATTCTGATTAGGAACGCTAGAATTACGTCAACGAGAACAGAAAAGACCTTGAATCTTATTGCGTAATTGTATAAGAATTTTTTTTAGTTTTAAGGCGAAAAACCATTTCGATCATTAACACCGTGAGTTGTATAAGAATATATTTAACAACTTAAAGTGAGTTCTGAAGTAGTTTTGAACTCATTAAAGTAGTTTCGAAGCATTGGTTTTCAAACGTATGTAATTACAAATCGCAGACTGATTCTCAAATTTTAAATCGGGCCTCTACTACACTGTGTAACTGTAGAAGTCAAATGGCGCCAAGAGAGTCCTTGGCTTGGGGAAATATAGCATACTTTTGTCCTACACATAAAGAATTATTATAGCTAACACTTGATTTAATTTTTTTAAATAGTAAAATATAAGAAAAATACAGATGAGTTTAAAATCCAATTATTCATTTTAGGTCAATTATTTTAAATGGTATTTATATAAAAATATTTAGTATTCATAGAATTCAAAATGACTATAAAGTCACGTGAAAACTTAAATGTTAAGTGTTTAAAGTAATGTTGAAAACTTTGAGAAACAGATCAAAACTGCCCCGCATTTGACCTTTATTAGTCATCAAATTGACGTTTTGTAAACAAATTTGTTGTATGTAATTTTTGTTAAAACAAGGCCTCTAGTACAAAATGTTTGTCCACAATGCATTTGATAGGAGCGTTCTAAGTATCTCTTGTTTTCTTTGAAGTGAGAAAACTATTTTATTACTTTAAAAATCCCTCAGTAATAAAAACAATAATCCTTCAAATTGGATTGCTTCAGGATTACTTGCATAATACGTCGATCGATGAATATGTTGATAAAAATGTCTAATGAAAATGCATATTAAGTAAGTAGAACGCACGCACTATGGTCATGCAGTTTTTATAAGTATTCATAAATTACAATTGTGCATGAAACCTGAGGTTAAGGAAGAATGTAATTAAGATTAATGTTGGAGATTTGCTTCATGGTTATTGGTTAGTTCTATCCTAGTTTGCAGCGTTATATTTGATTTACTTCTTATTTTTATTTCGTTTGTATTGGCCCCAATAATTAAAACATTAAAGGGAATTATTTTAATTACTTTATTACATCTGTCAGTTTTCCTTATTTGTATTGTCCAGGAAGGTCGTTTCGGTTATTATTCTGTCATTATCACGTGGTTTGTAATTGAGTTATATATAATTATTTTAAATACATTTTCATGATTTCCCAACATAAAACACACAGTTAAAATAATTTCGTTTCAATTTTTAGGCCTACCTATCCATCCAGTGGATTCCCGTCTACCAACTTTTATTTGTTTCAAATCTCTTTACAAGATTAAACAGAACATTTGATGGGAATTGCTGTTGGTCGTTCAATATATTGTTTGGTTCTGTCTATACGTGTTTATATATTTCTTATTGTTCTAAAATATTCATGTATTTTCCTTTACGGCAAAATTGTAACATTTTCATCTTTGTCTCCATATCTTTACAGTCGTGGTTGTGATTTATTGTAAGTGTTCAACAAAGCTTGATAACAAAACTTGTTGTCATATTTTACATTTTTTGAATTTGTTATTTGTTCTTTAAATCTTTGAATGATCTGCCCGTTTGGTCGGTTTAATATTTTGGATATTCATTACTTTTTAGTATGTAAATTCCATTTCTTAAATAATTGTCAGTTTTGAGCACTTTGGCAACAGGTTTTGAATGCGATACCTACTCCTTGAAATATTAATGTATTGCTTGCTGTCACATTGTTGTATATACTGAACTGTACTACAGTGTATTTAGTTTCATTATTTTTTTGTTTTTGTATGTATTTCGCGTTCTCTTCCTCTTTTGTTTTCTATTTATTCTGTCAATTATTCCAACAATGTTTACAGCTGTGTTTCAAAATTTCAATTCATCCTTTTTGTGGTTGTTAGTCATAGGTATGTTGAGCATTCGATTGACATATCAAATAAATGCTGCCATTTTTGTTGCAATGTATGATAGGAAGTTTGTGCATTACATGATCTGCCTAAGTTGGTTTTCGAAATATTTTTAAATTATGTCATTTGAACTGTTTACAATCATTAGGTTGAGATAATTAAAGACCATTTCGTAAATTAATTTTAGCTTTGAGTGTATATAGTTAAGATAATAATTAAAACTTCTAACTTTATTTTTTATGAAAACACATATACTCTAGTCAATGTACTATAATAGTTTAATAAATATTTTTATAAAGTATGTTACATTCATTAATAATGAGGTTATTTTCTAAGTTATTTAGAAAAATTTCAGTTGATATGGAAGTGAACGGCGATCCCATATTTTGGTAATTATTTTTATTTTGGTTTTTTATTTTGTTTGTAAAATTTGCCATCAATAGTAAACTTTATGTATATATGTCATAAAATTAATAATCAAAAATCTTTTCAACTTCCATATTTCTTAATTTTTGTAAAGTTTTTTTTAATGATGTTTGAGTCTCTATTATCGATACGTTTGTGTACACACTTATGATGAATGAAACTAGTGTAGCTCCGGGATTATTTTAATTTCTTTTATCTTATCGACTTGGTCCGTATTCTTGAGGTTGAAATTATTTTAAAACTTCAATTCATTCTGTAGAAATTTATCCGAATATTTCGTGAGTTAGCATTAAAAAAATTTCTAGTGGCCTTATAGTTTGAGTTTGTTTATGAATTTTTGGAAATGATTTAAGTATTGGAGCAGAATAAGTTATTAAAACTTCCAGTAAGACGAATATCAAATATAAATCTGGAGGTAAGTTGATATATATTTATGTTACACTTCGCTAAACATATTGTACAATATGTACAAAATACTGAAAATAATAGATAAACGTCACAAGAATTCCGTTTTGTTATCTATGAATGAGCTTGTTATCAACATAAACTTTCACAAAAATAATCTATTGTACGCTGATATAAATATGTTAACCATTGCTTTACAACTGATTTAATTAATCCATTTTAAAAATTTCCCAGATATTTTTGCGTTACTATAAACCTATCTAACGAAATAGTAAAATATGGATTTTAAAATTTGTCTAAAAATACGACTATGCTAGTGCTGTTGATAGTTTTTCTTTTAATTCTGACATCGTGGGGTTCATAATTGAGGTGTTAATAGTAACGTTTATATTACTATTTCATATAATAAATGTATTTACAATAAAAACGTATGACATTAAACAAAAAATGCTAATGTAGAAGCAGGATACTATTGTGGGACTTTGTAAAATCTAAGGGTGAAATGTTATTCCAGAAAACCTATTTAAATATTTGTTATTCGTTTTTTCAAGAGAAGTTGTTTAAGTAATTATAAATAAATCGTTGTAAATTTAATGAAAATAGGAAAAATAATTCCCTTTAAAAAAGTAACGTAAATTAGTTTATATATGGATAATCTATAACCTGAAATATACATTTAGTTAACTGTTTACCCGATGTCTGATTTAAATAGTATACAATCCTAGTTAGTTATATTCAGTTTGAAGTTTCGTATTTTGAAGTGGTACATTTATATGTGTGTATTGAGTTAATATAATTTTATTTTGCTCAAACCATAATTAAATAATTAAATGAACAAAGAAATACATATCCTTAGAAAAAAATAACTTGAAACAGTGTGTTTTTAAGTAAATATAATTTTTATAATATAAATAAATTGTATTTAAATTTGTCTAATCTGTATAAGGAATATAATTATGAGATACTACATCAAACTTAGCCTACAATAATTTCCAATGAAAGATCTTAAGACTTAGCACAAACTATAAATATCCAACTTTTCTGCTGCTGACTCATAATCGAATACTAATTATGCGTAAACAATCTTAACGATAGGTCGAATCGTTTATGAGGTACAGCTATCATTATATTTTTACATTGGTTCTATGGAAAGGAAGCTTAGCTACTATAATATTTGCATACACATCATCAGTATAATCTCTATAACCTAATTAATACTAATTTTAATGGGAACATAACCTTTGAATGTCTTTGTAATCCTTCACCTTATTTTATACTAGGAAATAGTAACTGACGGCTTGTAATTACTGTGTAACAACATGTGTAAACGGTTTATATGACTAGATTTGTTTATCATTTCAAATTTTTTAACATATTGATTTTATTATGGTATAAAATAATTTTAAAGCTTAAAATTATGTTTCGTTTGAAATGGAATAATAATTATCAAACAATCATGTAAAAACGTATTGTAAAAGATAAAAACAAAAATATAAACTATAACGTGTAAAAAAAATATATATTGACATTTCACTGTGTTTTTATTGATATTACAGTATTAAATTATAGTGAATAATAAAACGAAATGTAATCGTAAACCTCTTTTAAAACATAAATAAAAAACATATTGTCGTGGTCGTAAACATTTGTTTTAACATTAAATCTGTTTATACCTTTAAGTAAGGTTTAGAACGACTTTACAACAAAAGGTTATTTCATAATTATTCAATAAATGCAGAAATATTTTATTAACTTCCTCAGTCAGTCATACACAAAAGTCAGAGTTTAAATTATTCACCGTAGCTTGAAACGTGGTATCTGTAAAAAGTTTAAAAATAATAAAAGCGCAATGAGAGTTTTGATCAACTAAAAATAAGCCTAAACGATATCAATAAAAAAAAAGAATATTTATATAGTAAAATAACGTACCCGTACATGAATGGAAATTTTTAGTTTATGATTATTTTGAAAAAATAAAAAATGAAGGTTTGTACTCGTGACCAATGAAACCGCTTAAAAGTGCTTTAAAATTTAATAACCCGATACAGCCATGTAAGACAGAGACGTGAAATTTCCTTATAAACAGAAATTAAGTCAAGTACTAAGAAGGTTTGTTTATACGTAACAACTGTAGACGACTACGTCGACATTGAAATGTCGTATTGATTTAATTTTCTTTAATTTGTTAAAAATTTAAATTGGTGAGTGAACATTGGTGTACGAACTTGAGACTTTTTCTACTCCACTTGCTGTGAACATACAACAGCACTCTGACTGTCAAGAGTAATGATAATTTAGGAGCTCATATGCTTTCAATTTTTAACAGATCGAAATATTTTGTGTTAATTCTTCAAATTATACTTTAAACATTGTTACCTTTTTCTCTTTTCAGATTTGTTACTGACCACGATAAAAATCTACCTTTAATATAATTTTTCTTCACCAGTGTTTCCTTTATCAATATTTAGGAGAGTAGTATTTGTGCTTTGAAATTTCTACGTTTCCAAATTGATAACTTCCTTCCAGAGATTCCTCCTCATTTCTGAAAACCTAATCTTTATAGTACGTCCCAAATATTTCTCCTGAACTGAGTTTAAGATTTTGGGTCTGTAATGTCTTCTCCTTCATTCTTTTAACGTGACCATACCATCGGATTTTCTTTGAACAAAATTGTTCTATAACTTTTTGACCTTCATTTGTTATTTACTCGTTCCGAATTTTATATATCCTTGTTTTCTGTGAAACTGTGAAAATATCTTATTTACACTGCCAGAATGTAAACACACACACACACACACACACATATATACAGTGTGAGTCAAAAGTATGGATACACCCTGTTAAATTTTAAATGGATAAAGATAGAAAAATGAAACTCAGAACACCTTTCTAGGAAATAAAAGTGAACTTTTTAGTCACTATTACAACTTCGCCCCTTTCCCCAAAATGGGATTTTTGGGGGGCAGCTCAAAATTTTTAAATATAAAGACCCATTAAGTGACACCTCATTTTAAAGTCCTTGATTAAAGAAGAAGAACAGTGGAAACCAGAGCTTTCTATCTCAACCCAGTGCAAAATGGCAGCTCATTGAAATTAAGTAAAACTTCATTAAGGCAAAATATGAACATCCACATTCAGGTGGTAAATAACCCTAATAGACAACCAATGAGCTGCCATTTTGTACTGGGTTGAGATAGAAAGCTCTGGTTTCCACAGTTCTTCTTCTTTAATCAAGGACTTTAAAATGAGGTGTCACTTAATGGGTCTTTACATTTAAAAACTTTGAGCTGCCCCCCAACAATCCCATTTTGGGGAAATGGGCAAAGTTGTAATAGTGACTAAAAAGTTCACTTTTATTTACTAGAAAAGTGTTCTGAGTTTCATTTTTCTATCTTTATCCATTTAAAATTTAACAGGGTGTATCCATACTTTTGACTCACACTGTATATAAATTATATATATCGTTTTTAAAATTTAATTTGGTTTAAACCTAAACTTGTGTATAATTCAATAACTCTAAAATATACGTGTTTTAACAAAATTATATATATTTCAAAAGTCCACATTTTGAAAAAAAACTAATTCCATCAAATAGTTTTTTATAATCTAGCTAAACGATTTATTAAATGGTTAAAATGTTGTAAGTGTGTTTTTAAAACATCTTGAACATCACGTGCCATTAGTAAACAAGGGATATGAATTCGTATACAACCAAAATCCCAACTTAACCAAAACATGCTAAAATTACCAATAAAACTTGATTGAAAAGATAAAAAGTGTTATCAGTTAATGGAAAAACCAATTCATGTTAATAATAAAATATTCCTTGATGTAAACTATTGAGACTTCTAAATTTGAAGAACTATGAAAACCGAAAATGGTTTTACTTGTAATCTTATGTACATCAAATGGTACAACGACAGATCGCAATTCACTTTATTTATAATTAAAATCTTTAATCTAACTAATAACATTAACTACAAAAGAGCAAAGAAAAATAATTCTATCTTCTTGATTAAGATACAAGGAATGGAAATGTTATAGGCTTGGCAAAATCTTTTTGAAGATTTTAATATACAAATTTCACATTCATTTTTGAAACAGTTTTAGTCATCATAATTAACACCCCAATAAATCAGAGTGTGTATCTTGACAAATATTGTAAGATTCCATTATAGATTTCAATCTAGTTGTCTTTATTTATTACGACATTTCTTATACAATGATAGAATTCTCAAAGATCTCCAACTATATATAAACTAATTGAATATTTAATGGCACTGGGTTGGATAATTATTTTGCTAGTTTCGGTTCCAAACAAATAAATACATCCTTAAAAACATACAAAAACGTTTGTAAATTTTACAACATGAATACATGAATTTAAATATCCTTATAATTTGTGTTCTTTATATATTCGGAATTATAAAACAATAAGAATCCTTTATTAGAGCCAAACAAACTAAATAGCAAATTTTTAAGTAGTGTTTTAACCCAAATCCAATATTACTATTATTTATTATTAACAGGTTAGAATTTTTATTTTCTTCAAATGATAGTTTGGATGTTTCTGAACAATACGCATCTATTTATATGAACACCATTGTATATTTTAATTTTGCTAAGAAAGATTACAAATAGATGCTTAAATTTTTCCCCTGGTAATACTCACTCTAAAGTACTCTTCGAAGTCTTAATTTTTATCATTATAACTTTTATGATAGAAGTAATACACGAGAGTAGGCCTACTTATTTTAAACTTACATATTTTTACCAGGTTATGCAAGGAAAAACAATAATTACTGCGTTATATTCACTTCATTTCTTTTAATGATAATTGTGGACCAGAAAAGATATTGACGTTTGTATATCAACATTATTTTGTAGATGGTTAAACGTATATAAATATATATAATTGCTATATTAAAAATCATGATAACAATAATAAAATGAATATTTACTGGAATATCGATTAATATTTCTAATCATGGTTTTCTGTTGCAGGTGGGTACGCCATAAATTTGGGTCTGTATCTGTCACATACGTATTCTATGATTTGGTTGAACATGAGACTGAGTTTCCTATTGGTACGTCCTCTTCAAATTTTAGAATGAAATTAAATGTTGTTTTGAGTAGATATTGAAATAGTTTCTATGGTTTTAAAATTTAACTTTAATTATTTTTATATTACGCTTGTTTATTAATAATGCAATATTTATGGCTACACGGTTTATAGTAGAGTCTAAATTTATTGTACGAAATATTACACAATTTAACAAACAAATAATGTGGTTAGCAAATAATTTTCCAAATTTATACATTCCAGCAAACAATGTGCATTAATACAAATTTTTAAAAGTATTGATTTTTGACTTATTAAACGATTTAAAAATGTATATATATATTTATATATATATATATATATATATATATATATATATATATATATATATATATTCAGTCCAATTTAATCTCATATTCCTGAGACAATATTTTTAAGCTGTTAAATTAGTTATCCCAAATGTAATAATTTAACTGAACATCCACGACACCTTAATCTATGGTTCTGAGTTAATTATTTCTGTTCGTTTTTCTAGTAGATATTACTCATATTAATTATTTTTCATCCTATCTACTTTCTTTACATCCCTTACTCAATTTAATTCATAATCCAATCATATCTTAGAACTTAAATTCAGTATTTAGGCTAAAAATCAGTTTTTTATCTATCTCTGTCTGAAATTATTTTATGTAAAAATGGCACAACCAATGGTCAGATTTTTTTTTTTTTTAGATGCGCAAAATGTCGAGATTTGTTAACAATTTCGACATTATTTGAGGGTAACAGCATCACAATAATTACTATTTTAAAAGTTAATTATTATTAAATGAGTAATAATTAGTTTCTGTTAAATCTTTTTACACTAATTAATTCGTAGAGGTTTCTTAAATTTTTACTAACTATTTTCAATGCTGTACTGCCCTATAACGTACTTATCTACTTTAAATCTAATTTCTTATCACTAGCAATCATTATAGGTATTGTTGAGAACTTAAAATTGGTGTTTTCTACGAATGATTGAGATGATGTTTGTATACAAATCCCAACCTATTACATCAATTTATCTTTATGCATTGCTAAGAAAGTAGTAATAATGCAGATTGATTTGGTTTTGTGATGATATTGGACACTCTTAAAAACTTTTATAATAGAAATAGTACAAGTTTGCAGATTGTGGTATTTTCAATTAAAAATTTGAATGAGTGAATATAGATTATAAACATAGAAAATTCTATTGTAAGTCGGATGTGGGTGTTAATTATGGGCTAACTGTGAAACAATGGAACTGTAATACGAATATAATTCACTTTAACTACCACACCTTAGACCATTAAACTTTCCCGGATTGTAAGCGATATCTCATTGCTTTGAATCATACTCAAACACTGCAACACAAGTGTCGGTTTTGATAGATCAACTCGTGTCTTTAATGTACAATAAATTAAATAACACCAACAATTATAATTATCGACCTGTGAAACACAGTCTATCTGAAATACTTCACGTTTATTAGTAGTTGAATTAAACTTTGTGTTTTAAACTAATTAAACTAAGGTGCAGTCTAGAAACTTTGGGTTACATTAATAGTCTTAAGTGCATACAATTCAACGACGAACATGTTCCATGTAGCCGTCTTCGATTGCACTACTTCTTTAGTGAAATAAAAAAATTAATGTATGCAGTGTGTGAGTGTGTGCGTGCGCGAAAGTGCGTGTGCGTGCGTGTGGGTGCGGTGCGCGTGTGTGTGTAGAAAATTCACATCAACTTTGTATCGATATCATTAATATGTACTAATATATATAAACATTCCAGTTACCCCAATAGAAAGTTTATATAAATATAGTATTTCTTTTTATGATATTCATTATTCAGATAATTATTCAGAATGTTTAAATATGATGCTCATTTTTTTTTTATCGGATGTAAAACTATTGAAATAATATAATATTCAATATAGATTTTTTTTAAAGTATGTGGCAGAATAATTGAAAAACGAACTATAACAAAGAACAACGAACAAATTTTAAATTTTTTATTATAAGGAATATAATTATCTGTGATATACTTATAATGTGTTTTAAATGATATATTTCTTTACTTTCTATGTATATTAACATGAATTTAAATAATAAGAAACTCCGTTGCTCCTGACAGAGCTCTTCCTGCATACAAATGAGTCACCCAACTTCTGCGTCTTGGATATAAATCCACCGCGTTCTTAATATTCAGTTGTTGTGTTATATTTTCTATTTAAATTTTCATTATATAGATTGAAAACTTATAATTAGTGTCAAAATTAAATCCAAGAATTACTAATGTGGTCATGTAAAACCTTAATTTTTGTCCATAGTTAAATACAAACTGATGAAAATACACATTCAATTTCTCCCTATAACAAAGTAAATATTTGTGATTGATCAAAATCGGTTCAATCCATGCACACACTTTCTTTCAAACGTGAAGTTAAAATCTAGTTATTATTATTATTATAAATCTGTTTCCAAATTTTTAAAATAAGCAACAGTCGAACTTCTACACTGGTGTAATAATACAGTCAGATACAAAACAACGAGAGCGATAACAAGAATCGCCTCATAAAAAAATATGAGTCGCTTCACTCCTTAGCTTTCAGACATTGCAGTGAGCGGCATTTATATGTATAGAATCAAACATATTTGGTACGATTTTTTAGAAACCTCAAATTCATTCGGAACCTAAAATGTGTTATATTTTTAAAATGTCTTAGTTTAACGTTTAACTCATAAAAAGTAAATACATTTTTATTCTCTAAGCTGCTTATAAATATATAATAGCGTAAAAAATAATGGAGAGTTTTAATCATGGTAATATATTTACAGATTCAACTAGTGGAGATTTTGTTAAATTTTATTTATGTTAGTTTCAGCCGTTTAAAAAAAAATGATAAAAACAATGATGAGTCCATGTAACAAATTGGCGGTCGTCTCTACGCCATAAACTACTGAACATATTTGCATAAACTGTTCTTCATTCTTTTGTTTATTTGATGTCTGTTAAAATGTAGTTAATAAAATAATACTTTTATATGAGTTGTTTAAATAATTAAAAAAATATTAGTTAATATAAAAATACATTTATTTGGACATCGAAAAGAGTGTCTGTGATTTAGAGGTAAAATAGCTTAACTTCATTGTTTAGTTTAATTATTTAGTTTTATACTAAAATATACAGAAAACTATCAATTTGTTTACATTAAAATAGTAAGTTTCAACTAATCTTTTCCAGTTAAGAATTTTAAACGCTTTGAATAACTAAATTGGTGTCTGTCATTGCATATTATCGTCGACCAGTAACTGTACAACTGCTTCCATGCGGCTGGTATTTAGAATATCTAAGCTTCTACGCAATTATCACACAATAACAATAAACCATATAAACAATTACCTTTTGTCAGGTGTAGACAATTAATCACAAAATGTAAGCGCTATAACGTTGTACAGTAATTAGGTAATATTTTCGTGATAAAAAAAAAAATCAGACCAAATGGTCACACATTAACAAAAACACTCCTAAACCCTTTATTTTTCCGAAATGTAATTTATAATTACTGTTGTAAATTCTCAAAAATGAAATAAAACTTATTTGTGAATCTATAACAGCTTTATCAAATTATTTTTGTTCTAAAACAAAACAAAATTTTCCATAACAGACTTGTTATTTAAATGATAAATTAAAGCTAACCTAAAAATAATTTAACACAGCTGTTGTACATTATTAAACAAAACAATAATATAAAATTTATTTGATAATCTATAACAAATGTTTTAAATTAATTTCGTTGTGAAAATAGTTATTTACCCATAACAGACTTGATATTTAAATGATAAATTTATTGAAAAAAGCGGTTTTTAGTGTTTTAGGAATGCTATGTTCCCAACTACGATCGACAAAATTTTTGTCTTCGCAAACGTAACTGTCTCAAACTGTTTATTTTCATACGATGTTTATGGTCGGCCTGGAAGAAGCCTGATTTGGCTTAATATACAAATTTATAGTATCATTAAACTGTTTACACCAACGAATAATGGTCTCGTCTGTAGGTGGATCTTGTCCGTTCGTACGTCGAAAATTATGTTTTACTGCAACCACTGATTTAAATTCAGCGAACATAAAAACACACTGACCTTTCTGTTACACAGTCTCCATTACTAAAGTAACTACAGCCGGGTCACAAGTGCTTCAAAGGCAACACAACACAAACAGCATAACTCCCAATGCATAAAAACAGTTTGTCATTGAAATCGAAAATGATTTGTTGATTATTTACTATGGAAAACTATTCAAAGACCAAATCGTTAATGATTAATCACTTAATGTATGTTAACTTACATTACATATAACAAGTATATATTTTAGCTCAATTACAAGAAATATAGTTCAAAATTACACAGTTTTGTTTGCTTCTTTTAAAAATAATGTACCTTCAATGTTTTAATTATAAAGTATTGATTTAATAAAACTCGATTTTTTAAGTTTTCTGGAATGCTGAACAGAGTTTGTCAATAGTTTGGAACTGTGTTTAGAAAATATTATAATTTCTAATTTTTGACTCTGAACGTTTTATTATTTGTAATTGTGAACCGAATTTAATGTCACTTAACTTATTGTTATTATTAAGCCGAGTTATAGTTTATTAGTAAGGAATTTAGGTAACGTAAGCAAATTATAAACATGTTTTAAAATGAATAACAGTAGATTATTGAATACTACACCTGTCGTGTTCTCTTCGAAAAATTATTAATAGAAATTGTAACTGAAGAAAGGAATAAATAATAAGGAGCGTGATTAGAATGTATACAGAAGAATGTTTTTTATGTAAAATATTGTTTAGGGAATACTTGTTAGTCTTCATTATGTTGTTATGTCATTAAAACAACCTTCTCAGAACAAAGTATTGGGTCCTATTACTTTCCAATTACCTTCTACAGAAAGCATTATAATGATACTAGTATTTCGATGTCACGTAGATGATTAATATGTTGGTTTCTAATGTTTCCAGCACTGAGAATAATATATGAAACAATTTAAAAACATCTCTATCAATCTCTTTTTAAGGAATTTCTGTCTTTCATTTTCCTAGTCAGTAAATAAAAACATCTAGTTAAATGTAAAGTTAGTGTTCTAATAAATTAATGATTTTAGGGTACATTGATTATGTTCAGGGAATCAAAATATCAGAAAGGTCATTGTGACTCAGTATCTTGAAAACAGATGTGATTATTGTATGTGGTAAAAATAAGGGTTGAACCCAAATTTGAATATACATATTGATATTGGTTCAATATTAACGATACATTTTATTTATGTATATATAAGTGCTGAGTTATATTTTTTTCATCAGTTTTCTACATAGTCCTATTTACATGATCCTGTTAATATTTAAAACAAATACAAAAATTATAAATTATTTTGATGATTTATATAATGCACATTATTTTTATGGCGCAGAGTTCGAATAGAATATCGAGTCTTAAGTACGTATTTTTGAAAGTCCTCTATGACATATACTTTTTTTTTCGATACTTTAAACTGAATTTACTTGATAGTTTCACAATTGAGTTCTTGTTTTGTCTCAATATAAGTTACAAAATTATAATAATAACGAATCAAAAAAGAATTTAATTTCCATTCTAAAAAAGAAATTTCATCATAAACATTTCTTTTATTAGCGATTACGTATTTGATTTATACTTGATATAATATTTGGTATTTCATATTTTTAGAAAAATTTAACAAAAACGTTCTAGTATATTGTATGTGAAATGCTATTTTGCATTTTTTAAAACATTTCTCATATTTCCTTTTAACATTTAAGGAAATATTCTACTCTATGTCGTTTCTGTTTAATGTTTAATAAAAGTAATTTTCTTTATAATACAAATAAAAATACAAAATGGAAACGAAAAGTAACAAATTTTACAGAACCTAATCTTTATAATACCAACAACTATTAAAATTTATTAAATACTTTTTCAACTTTTAAGAGCTGTCTCAAAATATTTTCTACTTTCACGGACGTAATTTCAATCTTCCTTGAATTCTAGTGCAGGAGATTCTGCGGAAACATCAATTTAGAAATTCCTTTTAAGATTCCGTGTCAGATTTCTACCATTTAGTTGACTCTTGATACTCTCAGACTGTTTCATAATTTAATACAATAGTTCAATTTTATTTTAGAATTACCTATTTGGAATTAACTGTGAACTATTAAAAGTGTATTTTTTCCAAGAAGTTTAGGTTTTGATTTAATTATAACTTTGTCATGATAGTCAATGATTTTACTTCATTCTGTTTGTGTATTGATGTTTCTTACTTATATTCAACAAGATATGAAAGTATTATTTCTAACCTCTCATCGACTGGTATAACCTTGTTTGGAAGTGAAATAGAAACAGGTAATCAAGATAGTTGGCAAATTTGGATGATTGTATCAATTTTCACAATTATGTTGATATTGTCTATCATACAAACAATATTTGAAAGTGTGTCTAAAACTTTTCAACCGCTTGTTATTATTTTCTTCTAGGGATTGCTAATTTTTGCTTACTTTAGCACTCTATTAATGTCTGGCATTGCAAAGTCAGCATTCAGCTTAATAACTACCCAAGGGTTTGAAGATTTATTACAACAATTGGATTATGCAAACTTAAATTTATGCAAACTCGAAAATGCATATATAAATCGTTTATTTTGATACCATTGTGTCATACAAATTCTGTTCCTTTTAAAGCAACTAATAACCTTTCAGAAACTACTTGTATTTATGGCTTTCTTCAATTAATGCAAGCATTGCAATATTACCTTTTCTTGTATCTACAGTTAGTTTTACAAACATTGTTGTTTGCTAGAGTAATAGGAATGATATTATTTTAAAATATTGTAAATTGCAAAAAAAATTATGAATTTCATTTTCTTTACCTTGCTCAGCATATTTATATATAACATCTGTAAAATATCTTATGCTAAAAAACTCATTCAAATATAACACTGCACTTTATTTTATCACCAAGCTTAATCTATCTTGATATATTGTTTTTGAGTTAGCATTATAAATTATTTTTATTTATATTCATTAACAATTTATAAGCAAATGGAAGATGTTCAAACACGGTACATAAACAACTTAGAATATATGATAACACTTAGAAAACATTTCCTGGTAAGTTTTTTATTGTAAGTATTCCAGCAAAATGTAACACTCAAGATTTGGTTAAGTAAAGGTTGTAAGTACGGATTATGTAACAATTGTAAAACTGAATAGTCACCTTTTGTGGAAAACCAGAGGCTGTGGCCGATATTCAATAATTGTAGCCGTTAAGGAATCAGTATCAAAAGTCATCACACCAAGGTGTAGTAAAATACATTAAAAATATATTGTGTTTTAATGTAATGTTTCATTCTTTCAATTTGCGAATATTGTATAATTTGTGATAAACTAGAGAAGGACATAAGACGAAAAGGAACAAATAAATTACTCTAAATGGCTTTTGTGAATAATCGCTGATATTAAGTTAGAATTGAAGCTTCATTTTATGACTAACTAACGAAGCAAGGTTATCTATCTATCTTTATTGGTCTTGTTTTACATATCAACCTCTTTAGAATAAAAAATTCTGGTGTGTTGTTTCTGTAATCAGATTGTAAGGCCAATTTTTTTGACATATATCACACAAATCTAAAAGACGATTTCCATGAAATTCTAATCGCGAGTATTATTTCTCTCTATAACATGGAGTAACATCTCTCGTTTCTCTGGTTTACGTTTATGAAAACTTCACAGAAGAAAGAATTATCTGCACAGATCTCTAAGTTTATCTGTGAATATCTTAAAGGATGCTGTTTATGAAGTAATTCTAAACTTTCGACAAACTAATATCCAATATTCAAACTGTTATTGAAACCATTAACTTTACAGATTTGCACCGTGTCTTTCAACATAGTTACTCCAGAAAAAAATGAGAGTACTCAGTCCCAACATATTTAAAAAAACTACATGTGTAAACTTTAAAGAATTCATGTAAGTATTTTAAAAACTATTTCGCGTTTAAAATATGTTATTTGTAAAAGTCAATGCCTTGCCTCATAAAAGACTACTGGGGTAGATTCTCTTCAGGTTTTATAATGTCCTCTCTGTATATACTTTTTCTAATCTTTGGGCTGGTGTGATAAATTGCGAAAAATGTAACCTGAATGTAATAAACAGTTTAAATCTTCAGTTCTATAAAAAAAAACAGCCAGAGAATCCCTGACAGACTGACAGATGGAGAAAATGTAACATAATGTTTCCCAAATTATCCTATAAATCAATATATTTGTTTAAATATTGAATATGATATTCCACTGATATAATAATTTAAAATCTACGTTTTCGTGAACACTTCTTATTTTTAATTACGAATGATATAAAGAAGGCACTAGGATAGAAGAATTATTGAGTAAAGAGACTCTTCCAAATGACAGTTTCTATTAAATATGTAAAAAAACTAATGTTGATTTGTTTTAGTTTATTAATTGATTCATTAAACAAAAGGATTCATTACATTAATGATTTGACGGTAGTAATCGTATAACGCAATATCGATCTTCCCAATATATTATGTATGTAGATTGCATTGTGGCGACCCAGCTGAATGTATCTGGAGATTCGAGAAAGTTGTTTGGGGAAGCGTGAAGTCTTTGTATTCAAGTATTTTAATGTGAATTTCACATTAGTGGAATTACACAAGAAAATGTATGTAGATCTAAAAACATAAATACTTGTCCTCAATACCATTCTACCAGTTTCAAAGGAGTTATCTGGATATGATTTTTATAGGTTGTAATAGAAGAAATATTTGAGTATTATAAATTGTATAGCTTCCATAAATTTAATGAAAATGTTCATTTAAATTTTAGGTAAATCTTCCAAACTATATATTTTTCAAATTAATTCATCCGTTTGAACCAAACTACAACGAATTGGTTAAAAAATGTGGTTTATTAAAGAAACGTAATTTCTGAAGATTGTAGACATATTAATTAGATAATAACATTGTTTTTTTTTCTGCTGAGAGCGTTGAATAATCTAAATTGACAATTTTAAAATTAATCATTATACCTATAAAATGAGTTTAGTTGAATTGGTAGTAGAAAACATATTGTGAAATTACCTTAATTAATTAATTATAATCAACCACAACCACGTCAGGTAATATAATAATATGTGAATCTCAGTTTCAGCCAATTAGTAACATTACAGCTTCACATATCAGTTCGTAAGCTTGACAGTTTGACCTAGATAATGTTTGGAGCAACTAGACATTTCAAAACATATTCTTGGTATGTTTGTGACATTATAATGACCAGCTCTTGAAAGGTGTGATAGGTTGAAAGAATATAACTGTGAAAAGTGTAAATTCATTTGTAGATTAAAATGATATTTTAAAGACATTGAACAGAGATCATTTAAAGAGTGATTTTGTTCCTTGTATTCTTTAGTAATTATAAATACATATAACTGCGAACAAAAAAATTTTTTTTTATTAAACACGTAGTTAAAAATTTCGTGGAACGGATAAAATAAAGATTTTATTGGCCCAAACAAATTTCGATTCGAGATGATGTTTGAAATATTAAATTAACTACTTACCCATTGCGATTATTACTCAAATACATAATACAATAGGAATATGATGATACTGTATTTGGAGATTAAGTTCATACATGAAGTTGTTTGAATAGAATATTTTCATTAGAATTAATAATGTTTTATGAAAGTACGGCTTGTTCACAGTTACTTCTAGTTTTAATATAAATGATGAAATAATCTTTAGACGTGATTGTGAACTGTGGGTTAGTAAATAAGTGCGTTATGTAGAGAGTGAACTTGCACTCAAGTATGTAACAATATTTACGAAAACATCTTACCGTAAATAATAAGTAATAATTAAAGTGTATTTTGAGTACTTTTGATCGAATATTTAATCTATTGTATCGAAAAATATATTAGGTTATCTATATTATATAACTATATAAACAATCTTGTTCGTATTTTCAAAATTATACAGCTGAGTAGAAGATAAGGGCTCATATTTTGTAAAAATTTTACACAATTTTCATGTAATAATTAACTCATGTACAAAACTTTGCTTATATTCCATAAATTATTTTCATCACGTTTAGATGAAAATTTGTTCATATTTGTAAATAATATATAGTTACAAAAACACAAAACAATGTTTATATTTCCGTAAAGATACATTTACATGTAGGAGACATTATGTGAGCGATACTGAACAAAAAGCTATTTCACTGCGTGGGTGGATTGGAACCGAAGAAAATCAATGCTATAAATTGTTAACAACTCAGTTTGAGCCACTTATTGTGTCTATTGTTTCAAAGAAGAGAGTTCTTGCAGTTGTCTTAATGCAGCGTACAACCTTTCCTTGTATCGAACAAAAGATAAATGCAAATCGTTAAAGATTGATACGGCGCGGCGATAGTACCACTTTCAAAATGTCATTCCATTAAATAATTTACAATTCCTTCTTAGAGCAAGAGACTGGATTATAGTTTGTAGAATACTAGAGATCCTTCTAGACTTGTATATTAACTATTGGAAATGATCGCATTCTTAGATTGTTGTCGGATATTAATGTAAGACGAAAACAAAGAAAAAATATGTTACCCTGGAAAAAAAAGAAATTATTTATGAACCTCTTTACTGTTGGTAATTTGATCAAATATATTTCGTGGGTGTTATAAAATTAACGCAACTTGATATTTCATTACTTATAGAGTTTTAAATAAATTTCTCTTTATACTACTGTATACAACATCACATTATATACGACAGAATGTCCGAGTTGTACAAATAATTTATAATGGGGGAAAAAGACTCATTTATAATGTAGAGACTCGAACAATTTATTGTGTCAAATTTATAATAATAATTTCTGAAATTAATAAATTTAAACCGCAACTATATAAATTATTATTTAATCAATCTCTTAGTAAAGGCAAAATGACAGATCAGTGACATCTATTAATAACAGTTTTCACGATATTAAAATTAATCAGCTTATATAAAATATACAAGTTGCAAAATAAAAATAGGTTTTAATGATAGTATTTTCTCATTATTGTTATTTATAAATTATAATTTATAAACTATTGCTATTAAAACAAACAAAATATATTTAATTTATTTATATAATTTTTAGTACTCATTAATCTTGTATCATAAAAAACAGTTTTCTCTATTATTTTTAATGCTTTTAGTATGAGTAGGTAAAACCAAGGACCTTTATAATTAAAAGCGCTTACCTGTTTTATGAGTGGGTTATCAAACACATACTAGAAGTTATTCTGATTACGATTATGTATGTTTATATGAATAGGTATGTATAATGAACAAATTAATATTTTGACGCTAGGCCTGTTCAAAGACAGTTTTTTGGTTTTAGCACAAGTTTAACACTTTTATTTTTTGGATGCAACATATAGAAATATTAAAAAGATTATATATATATATATATATATATATATATATATATATATATATATATATATAACGAAATTGTTAATTAAGATTAACAAGTTGATGTAATAAATACTTAGAAAACTAAACACATTAAAGCCTACTTAAAATATATATAGTTAATATCAAATTAGACTATGATTATAAAATAAAAAAATAAATCAAATTGTAACTGAAATTCAATACATTTCTATAAAATCAAGCAAACAACAATTTTGATTTATATTTGCTTTATTATTAAATTAATAGTTTTTACCAGGATTCTTAAGAAATAATAGACACATATTTCCATAGTAAATAGTTATTACATTGATGAAACTTTAGACTTATAAATACAAGTCAATTAGTGTTCATTATAAGTCTATTATCGGTAACACATTATTAGGTTTGATTTTAAAATAAATCTAGCCATTTAAATTTTAAAATTTGTTGTCTTAATAGAAAATGGGATAAAGTTTGCATTATTTTCGTTTCTAATAAATTAACAATCTATTCTCGCAGAGTTATTAAACTAAAAAGGCGTAAATGTTCACCCACAATGTTACTTTTAATACCATAGGATTGCCTTACTTAAACCTTTAACAACTAGTTAATTTAAACGTAATAGTTCACTTAATTTGAAATGAAATACCACCATTTAATATGCAAATAACATATTTGCCCAAAATGTAAAGATCTTCTTTAATCTCATCTGAAAACCAAATCCCCTGTGTTGAGTATTTTCTTCAAAGTTATGATGAAGCTATTACATTTAAGAGAGACACTTTCAGGTTATTACTCGCTAACTCAAAGCACGAAAATGATATAATTAGAATCTTTAGATACGGTTTTTATTTAGCATATATATTACTTAAATTACATTGGATTAGAAAGAGGTTTTATCCAACCGATGGTTTTTAATAGGTCACTAAGTAGGTCAATGTATAGCTCTCCTTGTCTAAATACAAGATTCTCCACGTTCAACTGGATCCTAACACCAAATATTTTTTTTAAACAAAAAAAAACAGTGATCTTTAAATTTCATTAAGTTAGATTCAGTGACTGGTTTAATGAATATAGATTCAAATTATCACTTCGCCAACCGGCCAGCCACTTACTGTCTTAAAAACTCCTATATTTATTTTTCCAAAGAACGTCATTTATATTTTACGGGAAAGGATAATGGGGTTGTCGAAAGCATTACCAACTAGGTTTGATTTAATGATGCTATTTTGCAGGTCCATAAATTTAGAAGGTGATTTTATTTGATTTACAAAATCAATTAATAATTTCAATATAATGTATAATATGTATGTAGTAATATCAATAAATATTATATATTGATATTAATTTTAAATATTATTAACAGTTGAAATTGTAGATATTTCACTAAAAACATCATTTTTTATATTCCCACAAAACCTTAAGATTAGGATTTGAAACTGTATGTACGGACGATGATTTGTTATGTTAACGTTAAGTATGAAAACAATCTTATCTTACTTTTATAAATAATTTGACAATTTGTTATTATTTTAAGAAATTTAGTCCTTAAAAACAATTACATCTGTGATTTTGGCCATAAACAGAAGCCAATTTAAAGTTTAAAAGTTGTAAAACAATACCCTTGGGAGCACAGGAATTCTCGTTACAGGCACGTGCAAAATGAAAATGAATCTAAGACTAGGTGTTTAAAGCACATACAAAACGTATTCATTTGATTTTATTATATAATTTTATTCTATTGTATAGTTTCGTGTGAACATGCCAGAATATACTGTAATGTGTTTTATTTAATTTAAGAATACCAATTTAATTATCTCTGAACCGCTTAGTTTATCACTAGTTTGTGATAGTAGTATTCTTTACAAATAGTAATAGAAATAAGTTACTATAGTTGTAAAAATTTGTTCATTTTATTAACACTTAGATACAATAAAGTATCATTATGTAGCTTTATTTAACTACAATTAAAATGGAGATAATAATTTTTTTTTTTTCAAAAACGGTTAGGTTAAATTTATAAATTTAAATAAGTAATGTTTCAGTTGGGGCAAAAGTGTGATTTAGAGCTTCAATTCTCAATGTGTTCGAATTTTTCCCCTCTCATTGTAATTAAATATCTTCTCTTATTTAACGTGAGCCCCGGCTGGTCTAGTGGTTAGTACTCTCGCTTTACGAGTGATGGGTTCCAGGTTCCAACCCTGTGGGGGCTCAAACCTTTAGTTCGCTTAGTTTTGTGAGGAAAATTGGAAAGCTACAGAGTAGCAAACTCTGTTAGAGATAGCTAAAATAACGGCATCAGAAATTTTGATATGCTAGCCATAAATTACCCTACTGAAAAACTATGTAGAAGGCTCTTCACGGGCTGCAATTTTCAAATTTGAAATAAGTAGAACCGGTAAAACAGCAAGTGGTCCGACAATGTAAAACGTAATGATCTGCTGTATGCCTCTGTATTATTCACTTTTATTCTTTTTACACAAACGCACATACCAGTTATACATAACGATGTTATTACTGTCAAACGACTTCTTGCTCTATGGTACAAAGATAAATTATTCTTTGAGACACAATATGTAAAGATTAAATTCAGAAAAGAGAAACAGCGATCACTAGAGGAATAGAGTTAACCTTAAAGTTATTCGTTATGCTACATATCACGTTATTTTATTACATTTCTTATTAACGCTTTTTTGTTAACCCTTTGACATAAAACGTAGGAAAACTGCGTAGAAACTATTAAAAATAATTGTTTAAAATTTGAAAATAAACATCAATATAATTTAAGAAATATTAACTACACTGGAGTTTCCATTGTAAATGAAATCTAAGTATTATTGGCAAATATATGTAATCAAGGGGTTATTATTTATGTATTTAATAAACAATTAAAAGAGAATCAAATGACTAAATATACAATACACGTGGACGAATAAATCATACAAAGTAACAAATAAAACATAAAATAATCAGCTTTTATTTTATATTAGGTTATGGTTTTTTATAGGTTGTCTACTTTTTTCGAAGTAAAAACATGCAATCTCTATTCGAAAATGTTTACAAAATAAACCTTAAGTACAATATAATGCTGAAATATTTATGAAAGCTTTAATTAGCATAATTCAAAGATTGCCACATGTACAATTCCATTTTAACATGAAACGCATATTATCTTGAGGAAGGTATAATTAAAAATAACATTAACTTCATAAATGGTTTTAACGCCACTGTCGTTGTATAATAAGTTATATCTTAAACAATAGGCTTCCTTAGTAATTTATCTCTTCATTAATACCTTTTCCTTGAGGCATTTTATGCAGTAAGGAAGAAGACATCATTTTTGGTTTTCAACGAGAGTAATAACTGCAGTACAATGAAAGTAGTAGTTAGATAACTGTTCTCCTCGAAAGAAATTTTGGGGTTATCTTATTTTTTAAGTCGTAAGTTGAATTACGAGGTTTATTTGTTGTTAAGAGACCTGGAAAAAATCCTTTGAACCTGGTCATACATTTATGTCAGCCGATTTATTTTACTACTATATTGAGCTTATTATTAGGAAAGTAAAATCTATGTTACGTGGCTTTAGAGATTTATAAAATTTTGTACCAAGTTAATTCTGATAAACTCAATGTTTGCATCAGGTGTTTTACAATGAAAATCCGATAATTGTTGCTTGTCTAAAATGAGAAAAATGGTGGTCTGTACTGTATCTAAGAAACATAGTTCGATTAGAAAATTTTGTTTTTTGTTTTTGAGGAATGTACAGAGTTCAGTGTTTTACTAACCAAATTGGCAAAAGCCATAAATGACGTGATGCACTTTTCTCACAACACCTGCTAGGTCACATTACCAAAACAGGTCATCAATCATTCCTATTTTTCAAAATACGTGGGCGATCCGGAAAGTAACAGGCATTTTGTCCTGGCGCGGCAGTGGGCGGGGCTAGCGCCACCATCTTGGCGTCAGAATGTTTCTACACTCAGTACGCAACCAGCCGTGGTAGCTAGAGCATCGTTCCTATTGTATTTTTTAAACAGCGGAGTTTTAAAATAAGCGCTGTGATTGAAAATTCCGCCAGTTGTGAAGTGTGTGGTGTTGACCTTCTTAAACGTGGCCAAACAATCAGAGAGGTATTGTGAAACACTCCAAAAATTAAGACGCGCTATACAAAACAAGAGTCAGGGAAAACTTAGCGGAAAAGTTTTATTTTTCCACGACAACGCCCGTCCACACACGGCCAAGCGTACCCAATAGCTCTTGGACGGTTTTGGATGGCAGTTTTCAATAATCCGCCGTACAGCCCGGATTTGGCGCCGAGCGATTACCATCTGTTCATAGTGATGAAGACATGGCTCGCTACGTAACGCTTTGACACTGACGCTGAACTCCATGCAGGTGTAAACCAGTGGTTTTCTACAAAGAGGGCATTGAAAAGCTTGTAAACGTTATGATAAATCCCTTAATTTATACGGCGATTATGTAGAAAAATAGCTTAAGAGTTTACCTTCAAAATGTATATAATAAATAAATTGGTTTTTTTTTTCCCACTTTGTTTATATTTTATTTCAAAACGTCTGTTACTTTCTGGATAGCCCTGGTATCTGTTCACTATCCTGTTAACAGACTAATCATATTTCTCAGTTACACCTATTCAACACAAAAACTGCTCTTTCTCTACCCTTATTTTACCCTCTCACAAATCTATTATACTTTATGTAATCTGGCTATACTTTGGTGCCTTTTACTAACACATGCCACAAGTAGTCTCTTTCACGAAGCCTCTGATATAATCGTCATTTTGGGTAGTGTACCTTTCTATGCCAACTTTTCAGCTTTCTTGTTCTCCACTCAAGAGCGTATTGGTGTCCGTCTCAGGCTCATCTGTATTCTTTCACTAAAATGCCCGTTTGTAATATTTTCAAGCCAACTCTAATCAGTTTTCATGACAAGCCTGACTTTCAGGAAAAATCACTATCTTATTACTATTACATACAAATTAGTAACTATACGTTTTAAAAACTATCTATTTGTCTTTAGTTAAATTAAATGTGCACACTATAGCATATTTACAGACCTCTTAATGAAAGTTTATTGCCCCAAATGGAAGACCGATAGATATACCTCTCTAGTTACTACTTTACACTCGATTTTAGAAAGATCTGTGTAAGATCTGTGTTACACACCTATAATAGTCTGACCTCCCTTCCAGGGTACCATCAGTATTCAGGAATTGTTTTAAGATATAAGACAAGCCAGAAGTTCGGCATTATACTAGAGATTAATGCAAGAAAGAAAATAATAATAAAAGTAATAAACTCGAAATACAGATAAGAGATAGAATGGGACTATTACAGCAGATACTATTTACATACAGTTCGTTTTATATATTTGACGTACAATCATTAGTCGCAATAAGCATGTCGAATATCTATTATACATGATTATACTGAGCTACATGTTCGTTTGGTCGTAGTAAAATAATATATATTTTAAGTATTTTTTGCGAAATATAATCGAAATCACAAATTTACGAATACAATTCTCTTGGTTTTGTTATCCATAGTTTCATTGTCATAAAATATACCATTATATTACTTATAACAACTTCCGGTATTATTAAAACTTAAACCTGCAGAACAATGGAGTCACAATGCCTCGCTTTAGAATTTAATGCAAGGGACTGTTCATAGGGAAGAATAGGTTAACTTTTTAAGGGAATGCTCTATCTGAATGACCTACTAACCTCCTATTGCCGGCTAAGTTCGGCTTATTATGAGGTTTACATCTCACAAGTCAGCCCTTTATTTTTAAATTATTTAATTACTATTCAATCAATATTGTTTCTCTTCTTGTATTACTGCAAAGTGTAATGGTTATTATCGCTAAAATGCAAATGTAGTAAATTAAAAATTAAATGCATTGTTATTTCATAAGTTGTTCTGTTTTATGCAATATAGAACATATTAAAAAAAAAATAAAAATTCACTGTTACAGTTTAATATATTTTACAAACTTTACTCTCCATGTTATTGCATTTTCCATTGAACACTTCCATTGTTCAATAATTTATTTTATTTTGTGCGAACACCGGTAAACAAATTTAAGACTGAGTTGGAGCTCACCAAGATTGGAAAACGGTTGTCACGTCCTTGTTGCATTAGCATCATCCACTCGTAATAAATCGGGAGAATCTGGTGACCATTCTTGCTCTTAACACATATACTGATAAGACGTACCATTAAGAAGTTCTGTTTGGCCTGAGTTCTGTAGCGTTGGGTGGAGTATTGTACGTAATCTTTGGTTGTCAAAATGTAATCTCCTTTTGAGTACAAGTTTTAGTATAAGTTCCTGATGATGTATATGTTTTTTTTTGCGGTAAGTTTAGTTTGTTGTGAATTTAAAATAAAAACTGTTTTTCTTTCAAGAAACACCAAAAAGAATAATAAATTTCAGTTCCTATACAATTTAATTTGGTTTGTAAAATCGATCGGATTTTAAATTTCAATGGTGTGTATGTGATAACTAGTTTTCTTCTTGTTCATGAAAGGATATTTAAACTGAACTGATACTCATTTACAAGATGACAGGTTAATAATCTTAGTTTTAGATTTGATTGCGAATATTAAAAAAAAGTATATTCTTCGTGTTTAGCTGTGCAACCGTGTGACGGAAGATAAAAGAAGGTTATCATCATTCTACTTTGTGATCGATGAGTACAGTACATGCATTTCCTTCCCGTGATGAAGCGTTTACTTCTACTTACTTCTCTTATTCTGTTGAGTTGTAGCGGAGTTATCCTTCACTCCGGGATATGACTCCACAGTATTATCGTGTTTATAACGCTTTGCTATGTGTTTGAAAGACCTCACTCACAATTCTGTATATTCACATTTTTTAAGTTGTTATGTATTTTGTTCTATCTACTTAATAAAATTAAAAGAAGTAACTAACATCTTCTAATCAGAAAGTAAATCTGTCTAAAAACATCTAATTAAGAAACGTGTGCAACATCAGGACGAAAATGATCCACCAAACAGTCGTCAATCTTATGGAATCGTAACGGTAAAATGATATAATAGGCTACAATAATTAATAAACATTCGTACCATCATTTGTTGATAACATAAAATTTAAATTTAAAATAATATCAACTAATGATATTTTTTATAGATGTAGTAGGCGAAAACTACTTTGAGCTGATTTAGTAGAATACCACGCCCGTGATGATTTTCTGTTTTTTATTAATGGTCCAAGTGCTCGCGTACGATTTTTACGGATTATGACACATATTATATTCAGTGTTTCATTTCTATATACGTTTACACCCTAGGAGAGCAAATGAATTAGTCGGTAATTGTACAAAAATGATTATACAAATCCTTGAACAAAGTAACTTACTTATTGGGTAATGTTCCGAAGAGAGCAAAGTAAGTGTGCTATAGTGTTAAAACTATACTGACTATTACATAACAAATGACGGGAAGTTTTCTACCAAATCTAGCGGAGACTTAATTTAGAGGCTTGACAATTATTTCATTACAATTTTCTTTATAATTGTTAGATTTTAACATTTTATTTTATCAAATTGTTTGTTTAAATTATATGGCTTTTTGTGCAATTTTTTAAAGTGTATGTACTCCAAGTATAATTCAAAATTACATTTTATTGTTTGTATTTGTATTGTAAGACGAGGTTTGTTTGTTTATTTCAGGAAAATTATTCCTATTCACATTATCACTGAAGACAGCTACGAGAGAAATGTGTCACTGTTTGTACAGCTGGGCGAACCCATAGAGTGCGGTAAGTATAAGAAACGCCGTGGATAATATCATAATATGATGTTTGTGTGAAGTAATTTATTTAAAAAAGGAGCGTATTTAAATCAAAATTAATTACTTATATATTTGTTTAGTTAAAATATTTTATTTTCAATACACTTTAAAAATCAATTAGGTGATAAGCGTCTTCAAACAGATGAATGTAACTTATTGTTTTATTGTTTACAATAATTTGGAATATTAACGATGTGCAAGTTTCTGTTACGTTTATAGTAATATTAATTTAATGTAATATTAATAATAAATTGTCCATTATTATTATTTTTAAATTGAAAAACAAATATTGACGCTTGTACTATAACTTTAGTTATAGTCACTCTCAGGAACATTGCAAAGGGTGTTCAGATTATTTTTAAACATAGTGAAACTGTTTCATTGAGATTGAGGAAGGAAAAGTACACGCTTAAAAAAAATTATTTTTATTTTTAAGGGAACAAGAAATTAAAATTAGTGCAGTATATTAAATTTTTCATGCAATATAAAATATATAACTGTTTCTTAATCTTGCAAAGGTACTGTGGTATTTTTCATGACTAAATAATCATTATATTTTTCGAATTGAACTTAAATCAATCTCATCTTCTTTATACTGATAAAGAGTTTTTCCTTGGCTTTGACAAAAACAATTTAAGTGTTAGTTTTAGTCAAATTTAGTTCAGTATATTTCTGAGAAATGTATGAAAGTAAAAACATAACTTTAATTAACAACGGAGATTGAAATGTTTGCAAATTCTCTTAGGAAAACCAATCATTCTATTATTTATCACGGAAATAAAATTGTAAAATTTATTCATCATAACACTGGATTTAAGTAAAATAAAAAGATTCTTTTGTAACCAAACTAAGGGGACTTTTTTATCAGTAACTGAGCGATTGGGACATTGATATCTTTACATTTAAAAACCGGCGGAAAATACGTTTTATATTTTTTAGGAACAAGCTCTATATGGAACCTAAGTTTTGGGACACATTGGAGTTAACCTAATCAAGAGCTTCTCATTGATGAGTTTTTTACCTTCCTACGTCAAATAGAAACTGTGATATTGCAATATATAAGGGACATTTGCCCAACTCTTTATAAAATAAGAATTAGTAATTTTAATTTTAATCAAATCATTTAAAATTTAATTTTTAAAAAATAACAAAGCTATGGTTGGTGTTCTAAAAATATGAAAAAACTAAGTTAAAATAAAATAGATTTAAAATATCTATTACGTATTAAAAAAAAAGTTAAACAATCGGTTTGGCAGTTAGAAAGTTTATGAAAAACAAAATGAAAATTGTGTAATTCTAGACAATTGTTATTGCTATTGTTCTGAACTTGCTTATTACCACTTTAATGCCATTATTTAAGTGTAGACATTAACACAGAGGTGAAACTAGCATAGCAGCATAGACAGCATAGCATTAAGGACCACTCCAATGTTATGTTGGTTACTTATGCTAAATTTATTTTAAATTTTAGATAAATGCTTGTAACGGAAAATTTCATAGAATAATAAAATTTTAATTCCTAAAAAAAAAACAGAAACACATAATTACTAAAATTGACTGTTTTAAACTACGTAGACTCAAAGACTCTTTGTCCTATTTGTATAAAAATAAATTAAGTAATAACATCAATTTAAATTTTGATTTTGTAATCAAAACATTTCTGTAAGTTGTAAGACTTTCTTACCGCTGTATGGATCGGTTTCGTCTTGAAACTATAAACATTTAACTAATGGCAGTTTTACAAAAACTACTTTTTACAAAACAGTCAAACTTCATAGCGCATAATTAGAATATGAATAAAAAAAGATATGAAAATGCCTTTGGTTATTCAGAATGTTGACAGGAATATGAATTTGAAAAATAAATAAAACATAACAATGCAGTAATAATGATATACATAATAAATTACTAAAACACATTGAGGAAAAGAAAAGTTGAACACCTATCAAAAACGGATGGTAGTATTACATATGCAAACGAGCATCTTGACCACCATTTATTTCATATTCTTACATTGATCTGAAAAAAAAATACTAAGTTTTTAAAATTGCAATTAACATTGGTGAAGATCAAAATGTGAGTTTATACTTCAGCCATAATGGGCTTTTTATAACCAATAGACAAGAAGAGAGAGTAGGGGTGTGAAATTGGGAAAAAAGTGGTATTATATCAAAGGAATACTCCTGAAATCCTATTCTTTTGTTCGGTTAACAAAACATGTAGAGCTTAAGGAGCCAATTGAGGCCGTTCCGGATAACTTAGTTTGTCCTTCATGGAGCTGCGCTACAAGGACCATACAATCCGTCTAATGTTTTCTCTGGAGCTCTAAGAAAGCTCCAGAAAACTTCCCTTCTTCGGTCGCGACCTGCTCAAAGAAGTTACGTAATATCCTGCCAACATTTTATTGACTGCGTAGTTTATGTACAGGGTGACAATAGTTTGCTTTTTCCTAAAGTGAATATTTGGAATAATCCTTACACTGATGTAGAGATGAGCATTAATAAATTCACTAAAACAAGTAAACACTGTCTCTAAATACATTACACAGCCCGCATAGTAAGTAATGAGGTGAGGAAATTTTGCATTAAACTTTAAATTATAAATAAGAGAACTTCTACAAGTGCCTAATACTCGGTCCCTATTAATTTTATAATTTTCAATTGTATAATTGATTCTAATCGACATTGAAAACAAATATCAATCGTACATTGAAGCTGTTATTATAAATGGCGTTATTAAAAATGATCACGTTTCAAGGATATTTCACAAGGCTTAGAATATAAACAAAATTATAGATTTGGGCAAACATTTGGGGACACCAATATGTCAAAAGTTACAGAAATTAACCTTTTAAAGAGATTTGACGATTTTATCTATATTTACATAATCAAAAAAGTTTTTTTAACATATCGCCCAAGTTTGAATGATTTATGAATTGAATTGAAGGAATGTAAAAAGAGGAAGATAAGTTAATTAAGATACATGTTCCTTAACATATATGCACAAACCATGGCGTGTGTATAAGGTAATAAGTATTTAATGTTCAATGCTTGCAAAATTCTCAACTTTTTTTCCTTCAAAAATCTGTGTGTAGTTAAAGCTTAATTAACAACACCTTCTCATTAATTTTCACACAAACACTCGCTTAAGAAGGAGTACTCTTAGAAATGTAATATTTCTGAGTCATCAAAGATTCTATTTTTTCTCAAAATCGGTTCAAAATAAAAAAGTGAGTGTTTATGATTTATCAATGTACCAAATTGTATACAATAAAATAACTAAGTAACAAATACGGTTACACAGTTTTTCAGGGCATTTTTGGCGTTTTACACTTTTGAATAAGGATCACTCACCTATGAGTAAAAATACAAATAAAAATGAAAAATGAGTAATTTAAAAAAACAAATTTTTTGAATTTGCATAGATATTTTTGATTTATAATATTTTTCATATTCAAGTTGTAGTAAAACATAGTTTAGGTGACAAACGAAAAATGGCAGAGAATAAACTGGAACTATTTTTATGCTACGTAAATTGTATTTTAAATTTTAAGTTAAACGTTATATATTTCCAATAAGTAGTACACAAGATATTTATGAATGTGTGGGGTAATAATATAGACAATCTTTTAATATAAGATTTAAATAGCAACACAATTTTTTACTACCGCATGCATAGATTTGTTTACAAAAATAAAACCTGTGTTGATTTATTCTACAACAAATTAAGCATTAGTTTTATTAGTTAGAATCAAATTAGGTGTATTTAATAATTGGCGTATGTAATTGTGTTATAAGGAATATATACAAATTAAAAACAAAATCCTATATTTGTTTACAGAGTATCAAGTAACATTCAGACGTGGTATATCTATTAGTTCCGCTGCTAAAATCTTATTTATGTATAAACTGCATGTAGTTACATGAAACTCCACCATTGACGTCTCAATTTAGTGGTTATTAAAATAGAAAGAGAGTTTTAATTGTTGGGAATGATTGATTCAGACATGTCTATGCGTATCCGTTCCTTGTGATAACACGTACAAAGATTCATATTTCAGTTCAGTATCATTACATCAGTTTGTATCTGTGTTAATTTCTATTCATTGATCTGAGATGATCGTTTTATTGTATGAGCGATACAAAATATTGTTTTGTTTGATATAAACTTGACATACAAACAGTACAGTATAACACAGAACACAATTCTCACAAAAATACGCCTACGTATCAGACGCGTTTCAACGACAAGGTCGTCCTCTTCAGTGATACACGAGCTACACCAATCAAACTATAACTTTATATACGTTATAGTTTGATTGGTGTAGCTCGTCTATCACTGAAGAGGACGACCTTGTCGTTGAAACGCGTCTGATACTTAGGCGTATTTTTTGTGTGAATTGTGTTCTGTGTGTTTGTCATACTGTATAATTTTTCTCATAAGTCAAGCTCAACATTTAATATACAAACAGTAAATATTTTTTTGTGGAAAAAATTAAATCAGTCTGATCACAGATTTTGAATAGTGTAGTTATGTTTTCTTATAGCTTCCGATCTTAGCAAAATCCTGTTATGATTCCACCATTAATTTGTATGTATGTTTGTTTCTATGTTGCCTTAATTACGCAGTCACGGGCAAACGTTATGAATAAGGTTTTTTGCAATTAGGCCAGGCGATGTTTGAATAAGCTTTTTGAATTTAATTTTCCGTTTTGAAATGACGGCTATACAAAAGAGTTATTGCATCGTTGAATGGCATGGACGCAGATATTTAGACAAGGAATAAAGTATGCGTTTAAAACCGTTACTTATAAATGAAGTACAAGTTGCATATTACAATAAAACTGACAACACAAAATTTAATTTCCACAATTTTCTAAAACTCTGCCACAGGAACTAGAAAACATTTAAGAAATCTACACACGTTACTTTTGTAATGTTTTCATTTATATAAATAACTATGTTTTATAGTTTTGTAGGAATTAAAAATTATTAAATTAATTATTACTTAATTAACAGTTAGACTTCTTTTTCCGCTTCGATTTCCTCTAAAATGTGACATAGTAATTAAGTAGGTTGTTATATAATATGTATATATTGTTAAGTGGGATTGATGACTGCTATACCTGAAGGACGATATTTTGGATACATCGCTGGTGGTCCAATTCTTAGGAAGCTTGATGCAACCGAATATTGTTACGTTTTATTCTATTTTTCATTAATTAGATATATTTATGTATAATTTGAATTAGAGTAAAATGTAGCAATAGCGGATCCAGTAAGTTTCTGACTAATTAGGACAACAAACGCAGAGCCCACTAGCTTGGTTCCAAATAATCGTTTTTCACTTATGGCAGTATCCTTCCCAGGTTTATAAACATTTATTAGAAGATCATGATATTTAGTACTACTACTGTCTCAACTAACGATATTCACAATTACAATGCAAGAAGCAAGGCATACGTAAAATATTTACTATTTTTTCTTTGAATAAGGTTTGTTTAATTGTATAATAGCTGTGATTATTTGTTATTACTTCTTGGTAGTAAGTATTGTTGTACGTCACGTCGCACCCACATAGGTTTTACAGGTGTGGTTTTAAACAGCAACGACATCTACTGTTCACAGAACCATCACTTTAAAATTTATGACAATTAATAAAAATTAAATATAAAAAGTAGCATAATTCTAAGCTTTTATTTGACCACTTATCAATAATAATAATAAATAATAATAATAATAATAATAATAACAATAAATGTATTTATTATAAGTAATTTACAATTTTTTACAAACATTTTCAAAATTCTTAAAATTTTTTTTTGTCAAAGAGTTACAGAGAAATTGTCATTCGAAGATAAACTACTTGCTACCCACGGCAAGAAAAGAGTAAACTTTTTTAATTTTTTTATTTTCACTAATATGTCGAAATTAAAATGTAGAGGGATCGGCCTTCAGATAAATCCGTACATGCCCCAAGTACGCAACGAACTTCTCTCTACCTTCCAATTAGTTTTCAACGTCATTCTAAAACAAGACTTTTAAAACAACTTCACCGTTCTGATGCTTCACATTTTCTGACTGAGTGTGCACAAATTTGACCTTTATTATTGTCGGAGCTAGGTTTCTGTTTAGACTAAGGATAGTGGTACTATCGTTTAGATATCTGAAGGGCTTCGACAATATGTGCATTCTGTAGGAAATAACCTGTTAGGAATTTAGAAAGGAGTTCGTCCCGAGGGGATCAGCCTTCAGACAACGGAGGAGGTGGTGTGCTGCCGGGATCAGCCGACAGACCACTCGGATGTTTGGAACGTTCGTCTAGGAGGGATCGGCCTTCAGATAAATCCGTACATGCCCCAATTACTCAATTAACTGATAATTGTGTCAATTTAAATTCTTAAAATTTCTGAGATGTGTAATTTTTAGAGCAATTAATTTAACATCATTTTATGTAAAGTCAGTTAAAGTTTTAATATAAAAATGTTCAAAAATTAAATAATAAATAAAAGTATTTTTGTATGTTACAAACAATCCCTTTAATGGTAACTTAAAATAAAATCCTATATATATGTATATATATATATATATATATATATATATGTATATATATATATACATATATATATATATATATATTACTTACAATAAAATACTTTATATGTAACTTACAATAAATTTGTTTATAGATAACACTTCAAACTGCATAACGACAATGAACAAGAAGATTGAAGATATGACAAGCGAAGAGAAAGTCGCGCTTGAGGGACGTCCCAAACTTGGCACCGTATCCAGAGTTCAGATTAACATCAGAGAAAGTGACGAGTTTAAGGTAATGATGTGTAAATATTTCCTTACAAATGTGAGTATTTGTATCATATCATTGCTGCTTGACACGTTTCGGATAGATCTCATCTTCACAAGAATATGTCTATAGTCATCAGTTTTCCATACTTCGTTTTTACATAACGTTCTTTCTATCATTAACTTGTTTACCTGCCCTTGACCCTCTCTAATAACAGAGGTTATACTTTTTTCAATATATTTTGATGTACAAGCTTCATATCTAATTGTGTATCAGTTTGTACATTTGTTTCTTTCCTTATTTTAAAGTTATATTATATATTTTTATAGACGTTCTAATATATTTAATCATTTGGCTTTATTGACAGAATGTACTAATTTACTTTAACAAGGTGTTTCGGCTATTAAGTGGTTTACAGAGTTTGAATATTTTAATGTTATCCTTAATTCTCTTTAAAACTTAGTTTTTTATTGAAATATGGATCTTTATATTCACAATATTTATATTTTAGTAGATCTTTCTTTTCTATATTTCGGTTGGGCCTATGTAACCAGTTTAGGACTTGCACAAGGAGTTGATAAATCTACGTTTGTCAATTATTAGATTTAAGCAGTCGGATATTTGTAATTATCCTTAATTTACTACCATACTGTCCTAAAGTTTTGTTTTATATGCTATATCACAGGTTTTGAAATGTTTTAGTCAGTATAAATTATTGTTTAAAATAATTTATGTTATAGAATACGGTCGACAAACTGGTTCAGAAACGTGGTATCTCCGCCGTGTCTGTGTCTACGTCGTCATGGGGAGAACAGTTTGCCGATGCAATCAGGGTCAATCCAGGTTTGGATATAATAAATAGTATATTATAACATATAGTAAATAGGTTACTGTGTTTTAATTACTTGCGTTGTTGAAAAAAATATTGATAACAACCATAGATATATTTTGAAGTAATATACTTGTTTAAAATGCTGAGTTTTCAACAAAATTAACTAGAAAGGAAATGAGGTGTTATGCAGAAGGTTTTCTATTATCAGTTAAATTAACTGTACATATACAATTAAATTGGTTTCCCAATTTTGAATTTGTTAATGCATAACATATAATTTGTACTACTTCAAAACTCTAAACTGACTTTAAAATATAAAATACAGGGTAAGTAATTGTAAATAATTAGGGAAAAAACACAACATTGGAAATTGAATTATTGTAAAGTTTCATGTATTGATTGTGAATGTGAATATATAGAAAATTTAATGAAACATAAATGGCAGATAAATCATAATTAGAATTAAGGAAGATGTACTAAGTTGGAAGTATGGTAAAAATTAGATTCCACTCTTATTTTGCAAATACTTTTACAGAGATTTGAAAGACGTAACACTTTGAAGCCTAAACTTATAATTACATTAAGGAAAAAAAAGACAACTTGAAATGTCAAGATATTTTTAAAAACTCATACATCTAACTTTAAAGAACAGTTTCTCTGAACCAATTTCTCTTAGGCCAGTTGTTTAGGTTTACACGATCCACAATGTCAATTCGTTTTTTTATTTCCTTGGGTATAATCGTCAACCTTGTTATTGCCATTCAGAACCTCACTTTAACCATTGTTATTGTCTCATACAAATGTTAGATTTATGTTTTATTTCAATAGTTTGGTAGTTACAAGCTATTTCACGTAAACTACTCTATTTATAAATTTATTTACCTTTTATTTTTTTGATCTAAATACTCATAAATCAGATTTTAAAAGCTGAAAACACGGTTATTGGTTGCCCAAACTGTTCTATTAAATTTGTGTGCTTTTGCTGAAACACTTATTATGACTGATTTTTACTAACAATTTTCTTCCATCAGATGCAGAGGAGGGTGAGAATGAAGACGGACTACCAGAATCAACTGGTTGTGGGGACTATGTAATTCATTATTTAACCCTATTTTGGAAGTTGTTATTTGCTTTTGTCCCTCCATCAGGTAAATATAGACACAGTGTTCTGCTTGATTCTTTAATGTTTGGTTTAAAGTAACTCCAATGAATATACATTTGTATTATTTGTAGTTCAGTTTTTATTAACGATGTAAAACAGTCCTTATGTAATATTATTGGTATAGATTATTTACATATATCCCATCATTTGTTTACATAAAAATTAGTACATAAAATTTCGAGAGTATGAATAATATAACATAAAACATAACCCAAAACATAAATAAACATGTATACAGCTATCATAGCCTGGTTGCCTACAACTGTGTTAAAACTAAAAGACGTAACATAAAAAGGAACCCAGGGCTAAAGCTAGACCTGAGCGGACAAAAAAACTAAGATTTTATTATATACAAATGTGATTAGGTAAACACAAGGTTCTACTCTGTATTTATAATATTTTAAGTTAATGTGCGGTTTTTCACATTACATCTGTATGTAGACATAATTGTTTTGACAGCTAAAGCCTAATTTTAATTCTGGCTTCCTTTAGTTTGTTACTAGTATCTATTGTAGTCCTCTGCTATTAGATAGTGCTGACTTTTTCCTATTTTATGTTATAGAATAATTTCATAAACTTATTATCGTAATTTACGTTTGTCATATCGTAAAAGAAAAAAAATTCTAAATAATAACAATAACAATACAATTGTTGACATGGTAATAACAGAAATGTGCCATCATTCGTGTATATAAAAGCTAATACGGTACACTAGTTTCGAGAGTATAAATCAACTTTCTTTATCAACTGTCATCCTATTGTAAGCATAGCAGCCATGTGTACACTAAAACTAAATCTATAATCCAATAAAAGGAATCAAAGAAAAAAACTAGGCCAGAGAAGTTTAAAGTAAGACTAAATTCAAAATTGATTAGAAAAACCACCACAAACAGAACTGTATTACACAAAGAACGCATACAAGTGACAAAGGGGTGGTGCCAAGGGGAAGTTGCTCTAACTGTTTATCGTGCTAAACAACCTATCAAAAGCTTACTTCGAGATCAAGTCACTATTCCTATCTCAGGATTAAGCATCAAAATTGATAATATAAATAATCAATCATTAACAAATAACTTTAAAACCAGAATACAAATAATTGTTTTGCAATTTTTCTTTCTATGTAAGCCTAAGGACTTACTGTTCGTTAATGAAATTACGCGTAGATCTAAATCTCCAAAATTTTACCTAATTTAATCCGTTGCATGTTAGATTACTGAAAAAAAGGGAAAAAACTATCAAAAAAGTTTTTAAAGGACGACATTTGTAATTTCACCGAATATCAATATTTTCTAATATGATGACATTAGAGTCCCACTGGAAGTGAAGGTGTGGCTCAGTAGGTACAGCCGTAGCATATTTGCCGACAGTACGAGTTACGCACTTAGTGGAATGGTTACGGCTGGTTGATGACGTTGTTTTTCCGTTTGTTACGTTACTCCCTCTTCTTCATTAGTGTAACAGTACAACGTAAATTTTTCGCACATACTGTACCGTTCGGGAAAGGGAAATTTAAAAAAAGATTGAAGTCGTGCTGAGTTCTGAAATACCAGAAAATGAACGGTCATGTTCAGTGATGGAACCTTTAGGTTATGTCGGTTCCTGGGCTTACCTGATTTCACTATTTACAAAAAAATAAATGACAAAGCAGATTAACAAAAAATAACAAGCTAATTTATTTTTCTTGAAAAGAATATATATTTATTCAAAAAGTTAATACGCCCTTAGATAATAATATTTTTTTTATTTAATGAAACCCTTAATAAATTTTGTTTAACAACAAAGAAGATCCCACCCCAAAAAGAAAAGAAAATTTAGTGAACCCACACTTTTATTTAAGATTACACAGTTACTTATTTTTTCTTAAATTAAGTAATAAACTAACAAAATTTGATTTTAAACAAAATACATACAAGAATAATTAATACAACAAATACAAGAAATGCAAATAATATATATATGTCCCAAACTAAAAAAAAAAAGTCTGATTTGCCTTTATAATGATTTCACATTTCACTCACAGTTAGTTTTTTTTGTAGGGCGAAGACCAAATTTCACTCAGCTTCTTATAATGCACGTTAATGTAGCCTCATTTTTCGACCAGTTAAGAACTGTATTCACAAATAGAAAGGCAGACATTAGTAAGGCAGACAACTTGATTTTTCATGTTTTAAGATGAAATTTAAGTTCATGTTAGGCATTGCTTTTTACAAAAAAAAAAAAAAAAATGCTGAAGCTACGTTACAAAATTTTGATTAAGTTGTATGACAAAGATATTTCTATTATAAATTTATAAGAATTTTAAATTGAACTTAGAATACAAATTTTACATGAAAACAAAATCTAATGTAAGAGAACAAAATCTTACAGCTTAAGTCAGAAATATAATTATATTATTTAGAATAATGAACTCAAGATGTAATTTTTAAATATATTATGGTTATGAATTTAGCAAGAGAAATTTTGATTACCTGGAGCAAAGCGAGGTGGTGCCTAAAATTATGACGGCCCTGACGGCACTACGAATTTTTTTAAATTTTATTTATTTATTTATTTTTTTTTTTTCACATTTTGATTTTGAAAAAAAAAAGAGTTCGAAATGAAAATGAAGTACACACACGTTAATTTTAGCTCACCTCTGAGGTGAAGACTTTTAAATCACATTAAACACTTTTGTTTTATTTCTGAATTTCTTAGCAAGAAGAAAACGTGTGTCAGTCAAATGTTGTTAGACGTAACGTACAATTAAAAAGATTTTTGGCTTCGCAGTGCCGAGCGCATGCGCTGAGCCGTATCAGCTGTTTGCTCTGTTATCTCTCTCTTGCCTTAGGCAGTCTTCACAGACAAATAAGTACATTTCTAGAACTTATTTGTGTATGCTACCGTTTTAAATTGAGGTTTCGTTTGAATCAGGATGTTTACGAATAAAAATACTTAGCGGATTTAAATAAACGCTACAATACACACACAGACTCAAAATAAGAAAAGAAGAAGACCCCATGTCATATTTACAAGTCCATACCTTAGTTTTTGTCACAGTTATTATGATTACGAACAGACAACAACGACATCGACACAGAACGTTATTTTGTATATATTTATTTACGTTGCTATTCATAGATTAACTACATTAATGTTAAATAAAAGTACTCTCAATCCTGTTTTATAATACATTTTCATTCCACAATTATTATTTTTAAAAAAATCATTGTTATTAAATGTTTCCATCCAATGAAGTTTCAATCCTGTGTAGTTACTAAAGCACATTATACGTTGTAATGAAATTCACTAAAACTGAATGTTATAATGTATAAACTTTGCACATAAGTCATGAATAACAGCGCCAGAAATATGTTTGATTAGCTTTAACAACGTTTGTTGAATCCTGTAACTAAACATCCAGATAAACATTACTGCTAAAACAACATTTCGTTGCTTTAAGTCAGTTAAATAAACAAATATTAAGTATTTAGAAGTTACTTATTAAAACCAAATATGAATTGAAATACAAAACGTAAAAACAATTTTATACTAAAATATTAACATGAACATACTCATATCAAAACATCACATATTATTTTAAAATTTGATTAAAATGTTAGTATAATTACAAACAATACTATACAAACACAAATTAGCAAGTAAAATGTCTTCCCCACCCAGTTTTAACACAATTTGTCATCTGTCAACTATGATTTAAATAAGCAGAATTACAAAAAACAATAATAATATTATTATATTCTTTGATTCCGTTAAAATTTACATAATTATGCTGCGCCATTATAATTGTGTAGGTGACCTACGTTGCTGTTTCAAGGAGAGTGTTTCAGATACAGCCAAAGCAAAAACAATCCCTCTTGATACAAAGACATTACGTATTATTAATGTATTTACAAAACTGTTGATTTGAATGAAAAACAAAAAGAATTTATTACTTCATAATACAAATTCATGCAATTTAGTTCGATTTCCATACGTTTTAAATCATTTAACAACTTAACTATGTGTTTTTTATTAAAACACAACCAGAATGTAGACCATTATTTCTAATTAACTGAACATATAATATTAAAGATACTGTCATACTCGCCTGTAATTTAACTGTTAAAAAACAATTGGAAAATGACATACGTTAAAAATGATAGACAGAACCTCTCTAAAACTCCAGGCTAAGTGCTTGTGTTTTAATTGGGAATACGCTTTCTTCCTGTGACAGAGTTCATTGATTCATGGTAACAGTCGCCAGAGGCACAGATTTAGTAAGCCCACTGTACTTTGAGTACGGTGTTCTGCCAACCTTAGCGTTGGACTAATTTAAAGTGCAATATAATATAATTACATACAAATACTATATTTTCAAATTTACAGTACTTTTTTCATAGTTAAGAATTCGCCATGTGGATTAAAATTATTTTGTACCATTGAAAATAATATTTTTTAATAATTTCTTAATACAGTATAAGATTTTTTGTCACATGTAAAGCCCAATTTGGCTCTGAAAAAGTAGTTTTAAATCACAGAATTTTCTGTTTTAAGGCCTTAACATAACAGATATTAGTCTTCTTTAATTAGATAAATAAAAAATTGGTGATAGGTAATTGTAAAATTTATTAATTTTTTTATTTTAGAAAACAGTTTGAAAAAAAATCCGTGTTGTGAATTTATAACAAAACTAATTTTATCCATCCTTACATTTTTGTAAACATTTACATTTTGAAATTTTTAGCTTTTATTGGTGAACTCTTGCTTGAAACAGTAAAACTGAAATTGTCATCGTCCGAAAAAAAAAAAAATAATAAAAAAAAAAAAAATAGACTTGTACAGTATTTCCAGAGGTCATTAGTTAATAGGCTGACTTTATATTTATAAGGATTCCAGTAATTGGATGAATTTTCTTAATTTTCACACCGTCTAGACTCCAACTTTTTTTGATCAGTTGATCAGTAAATGTAAATTTTTCCTTTTAATTTGACCTAAAAATATTGTGAAATACCTTTAATGTTAAATTCAAGGTGTTTATCAAGATTGTAACTAATACAATTTATTCTTTTAAAATATTTATAGCCTTAGGAGGAAATAACAAATACATAATGTTAGTTATTATGTCCATTGTAATCACCAAACTGTTCCAACCGTCTTTCTGCGACACTGAACATGAAATAGATAATATATTGTTTTTTACATGGTTTATACAACAATTAATATAACATTTTATACTTGCATGAAACTAAATAATAAATTTTATAATTATTTTATTCTATGAAGAATTATTTATAACAATATTACTAACAATAATTTTAGTTATTGAAGTATGTAATATGCAACTAACAACACTGTTTTCTTCACAGATATGTGTTCTG
This sequence comes from Aphrophora alni, assembly GCA_963513935.1. Lineage (NCBI taxonomy): Eukaryota > Metazoa > Arthropoda > Insecta > Hemiptera > Aphrophoridae > Aphrophora > Aphrophora alni. The sequence goes on from OY740768.1 coordinate 121,031,178, forward strand.
GATATCTATGTTTTGTGTTTTCCATATTCTGGATTGGCGTATTAACTGCTATCATTGGAGACTTAGCTTCCCACTTTGGCTGCACTGTGGGACTTAAAGACTCGGTTACAGCGATCACCTTTGTTGCTCTGGGTACGAGTGTTCCAGGTAAGTTAAAGCGAAGATTGTCGACCAAAGGCAATTACAAATTTACTTATGGTATCTTATATTGAAGCAGATATTTGTCTACATGGATGGAGTATTGTCATGTATTAAACTGATAGTTTATTAAAAGGAACAATCAGTACCCTACGCAAGTAGGCTGTTAGACTCGTTGCAAATTTTCAAGAATGTATTTTATTGTTATCCAAATGTTTCAAATTTTAAAGATGAAATGATTTAAAGGTTTAGTGTTTCACGGTATGAGGGCAATTTGACTTAAAATATGAGTATGGTGGATTCAATTAATTAAAAATCTATACCACTAAATTTTATTTCTGTACCAATAAGTTATATTTCGACCATTTCGTTTGAATTTGAATCTAGACTCTCTCCTCTCCAATCCGCTTTTCATATTAACCTATGCATTGGTAATGATTAATAATTATTATCCAAAATTTCAAACTGATAAACATAAACGGTGTTACATTTGTATTAAAGCAAATAAAAAAAACAAAAAAAAAACAGATTCTAAGTTATAAGGTTAAAATAGGTCTAAAAAAAATACCAAAGTGTTCCTAGACCGCATTCATTGAAAACTCGCCTTTATTCTCACAGCCTCTTCAACTAAATGAGATGTTTCGTTCGTCATAGAAAATATAAGAAGAACTTTTTTGTGACTTATAAAAACGTTTTTCTAAATAAAAGCTTATGTCTTTTACTTTAAAGGGGAGATTGAAGTCTCTACTAATTAAAAACAAGCTTAGAAACTTTAAAAAGGTAGGAATTAAAATGACTTGTATTAAAGTTTCAAATAAGTTCTAAATAAAGTTCAAAACATGTATTTGTTTCGCTACAAAGAATGATTAGAATATTGTTGTTACGTATTGAAGTTTTAATTAAATTTATTTTGAATTTATTATGTTTTTTGTTTGGTTTGTTGTAGGGTAATCTTAATAGATATATCGTACAACAAGTTCATTATGCACTCTTGGTAGATACTATATCTGCCGTATTTAATACTGCACATTATCGAAGATTATTTATAAGTTATTACAATAAAATAAACATATGTAAATCAGAGAGTTGATTTTTATTTACGCTATATCATTTATGATATTCCATCAGTACCATATATTTCCCTCTTAAGGGGTATGTGGTGAGCTCTTAATATAATTAAACAACAGTAGTTATTATTTTAGGTTCAAGTATTTTTATAAATAAAATTAAAACACATAAATGGGGTGTCAGGATGTTAGAATGAAGCTATTATAAAGCTCCCCAATTCATATATTTGGTGGTTTAATAAATTTTAATTGAGTAACTGGTATAGTGAGTAATATTTACACATTGCACTTATGACTTTGAGGTAATTTAAAGAATTATCTTTTACCTACTGAGCAAATAATTCAATCCATAAATTTGACAAAAATCTGTATAACAATTATCTTGTTTTAAATAATACAGCTGGAGATAAAATAATAATAAGCAACTGTACACAAGTTTTGTCTAACAATTAGCAATACTAATGTGTAAAACTATTAAATATCAACTTAACTGGTAGAAAATTTTATCACCTTCAAATATTTCCCTTCGGAAGTCACACACTTAAGGAGACGTTTTTCAAATTCATTGAGTGTTGGAAGTATCTAATTTTAAATACATTTAACTGGTCGGTTAGAATCTTTTGGATGTTGTCAATACTTTCAAAGTGGAGACCGATGTTGTGTTTTCGAGGTTTGAGAGTGGGAAATACATAATTACATGGCTGAAGATCACGGAACTAAAGGACTACCGAACCACAAGAGGTCCAGTTTTGATAACAAATTCTCTCATAAGTAGTTCTGTGTGACAGGGCATGTTATCAGAAACTTGAGAAATTCCATGAGTCAACAATATCAGGTAGGAAACAAATCAAGTCTCTCAACATCCTTATGGTAGTAATATGATTGCATTTTTGTCTCTGAGTCACAAATTTTCTATATACAAAGACTCGACAACGAAAAAGTAATGTGCAGCGATTTGATTCTGGATTTATTTTATTTTTTGAAAGTAACGAATGTTTGTATGTCAAGACTTAATTTAAAGTTTTCTTTCTGGATCATACTTAAAAATCCACGAATCACCACCCATTATGTAGTTTAACATTATAATCTGTATCATTTTCATCACTCCAAAAAATGTAAATTTACAAATTTTTGTGGTTGTAATTTTCATTAGGGACAGATTCTTCAAAACCTTTTTCTTCAAATTTAATTTTAGCATGCTCAAATCCTTACCGTTAAGCGTCTTACAGTTGATGTGATTTCTCATTTTTGTTTGGTCGCTTTAACTTAGTCGTCAAAAAGGGGTTCAAACTTCACGGTTTAAACAAAATGATTTGTAACGCTCTTCAACCTGCCTTCATCTCTGTATGCATGATTAACTTGTTTAATTTGATTGTTGTGTTGCATTCAAGTTTAAAACAGAGTTTTATAGCATTACGTTGCCCAATATTATTGAAGTTTATTTGTTAAACAAAACAAATAGAGCAAAACACTTTTTGCTTCATTAGCTTCAACTTCCCATTTTTTTAGACAAACCTATTGTTAATAAGACAACATTAAAAGATAGTGACAATAAGTTAAATTAAAGTAAAACTAATATATTTATTTTCTGGTATATTTATACGATATAACAAAGTTTACATGCCTTCCACAATTATTTATTTCTGAGTATTCTTCTACGTTGTAACATATAATAATGGTTTAGTTTATGTTATTAGATACATTTGCAAGTAAAGTGTCAGCCTGTCAAGACAGTACAGCTGATAACTCAATTGGCAACGTCACAGGGAGCAATGCTGTCAATGTATTTCTTGGTATCGGCGTGGCATGGTCTATAGCTGCCATATACCATGCATACCACGGAGAAAAGTTTATAGTCCCTCCAGGAAAGTAAGTATAGCAATTTCAATCATAACAATAAGCTCTACATATGTAGGGATAAGGCATTCAGCTAAAACTTTATCATGAAAGAAAACTATCTACTTATACGATTTTTTATACCCCCCCTAATTATTAGTATTATGTGCTGATCATCACGCTGTAATAAATGCATTACTATAGACTCGTATAGAATCTAGAAAGCTACTAAAAAAACTATTTGAAAACGATATTTATCAGCCATTTTTTAAAACAATATTTAACAACTAGGTAAAATAATTAAGTTATTAATTTTGATGGAATTCAACAAACATTTCGTCTAATTGAAATGTTTTATGTATAATATTGTGGTTATGTTCATAACTATTTTGTTTTTGATATTACTTCTTTTATTTATTTATGCTTGTCGTGTACAAAACTTTCATTTTTGCTTCATTGAATGTAGATTTTAAATATGTATAAAATGAGATTTTGTGCTACGTTATAATACATACAGGTAAATAGTTATCATCGAAAAACGATTTTTTGAAATTTTGTAATCGGTCTACGATTTAAACTTTTTGGCAAATTTCTTTCTTAAATCATGACAACATCCCAAACTTAAACAAAATTGTACTAGAGCGTTTACTATTATAAATATACACTGACTAAAAATAGACAGGTGTGAAATTAATAGGATCGGATATTTCATTCGACATGGTTGGAATACGAGCAATTCCCTAAAACAAACATAGTGGCATTTAATTAAATTTCGGAACTAATTATTTACAGTCTAAGTGATGACACAATGGTACAATCTAATGTATTTGAATATTACTTCCAACTGATTATTCCTGTTGTTCATTAGACATTATTAAAGGTTTGTGCACCATGAGAGTATTTTAATCAATGATTTAGAGTTACAAGTGTTAAATAAATCAAACATAAGAGATGAAAATATGGATAGATAGAGGGATTCCCCTAAAAAGATACATTCTATTGGTATCGATTGGATCTCGAAAAAGGGTTGGTCTGATGTTGAAACCTGTACAAATTTTATATGTTTGTCTTTACCTTACTGCTACGTATTCTCTTGTTCATTGTAGTAGTAGTAGTGATGTGGATGTGAAGTACATTGCAAGATCTAGAGATCTATTGTGTCCCCTACTACTTCAGGACAGGCAACTACATTATATTTATCTCCAACTCCTTTGGGACGGTAGGAGGTGAATGGTTTCAAAGGTAGATATCTTCTGTATATAAACCTGGTACCCTTTCAGACTTCTATTCCTTTTGTGCATTACTGCACCGCATTCAATTAATTAATGGATGGAGCAGCGTATCTTTTCCCTCTTGGCAGAATCTTCAGGTCTCATCCTGTTGCTACTCCGATCCTTCTAAGATGTGTCCTGATTATATGACGATTTAATAGAAACGTTGCTTCTTTCGCTCCAATGTTAACTCTGTTTTCCTCCGGTGACTTACCCTAAGCTAGTATTTGCGAATATCATCTTAATTTTGCGACATTAAAACCTCTTTTCAGTGAGTCATATATCTAATCAGGTAGTCCCTAACTGGAACTGTATGTTACTTCTTCCATGTTTCTGAGGCTTTTCTTTTCTCTCTTCCCCTCTTTGAACGATGTTTCTTAAATCAGGAGAGGGATATCTCACGAGTGACCTGTTTGACCTTTTTCTACCATGTTTGTTATCTTCGCGTTGTCGGGGAAATTTCGACGAAACGGAGATTCCCATGCTAATAGTCATCTCATAAGCCATGCTCTATTTTATCAGAACGTTTACCTACAGAGCCAACCTAGGTTGGGCAAGGAAATATACTGTGAGAGTTCAACAAATACTCCACAAGCTCCTTAAGCGACACGTACGCCAGATGCCATTCACCCTATCTATAAGGGTTGTTTTTTACTGTAAGATTGATCTGAAAACAGAAGAAAAGGGAAAATTAAGACATAGTAAGGAGGATTTAACGTGGCAAAGGGATTACAAAATAGATAAAAAAAGATACACTTCTACGGTGTAAGACTGAGGGAAAGACTGAGGTTCACAGATTGAATGACTCAGATTGAATGACAGGTTTACAAAATTCAATATGTCTCGTTAGATGATTTGACAATATTGATATTCCGAAATTAATGTCCATAACTTGCACACTAACACAGGAATTAAACAGCAGAATGATACTACTGGACTTACCATATCGCTTGAAAGTACTTAAGAACTAATTTCTAGTAAATTCATACACATCTATGCAACAGTAAGTTAAGAAGTAAACTCCAATTTATTTCTAGAAAACGCAATTTCTTATGAATATTAGATATTTTTATTATATAAGTTTTAAGTAATGTTTACCCTCTTAATAACATCATTGATAACTGAAAATGTGTGTTTTCTACAATTAATGTCTTTATTATTTGTGTTAATATGATTAAGATTAAAGTTAGGTTAGAAACTGATTAGATTACAAAGCCCACAATAATTGGATTCGTTCAAATGTGTTTTTACAAATGACGATCTTAATGTTAATCCCCACATAACATCAGTTTATGTTTATAATTTTTATCAATGTTTTCCTGATTCTCCACACCCTTAATACATTTTTGAAGTAGTTTGACACAGAGAAACACATGCAGAGAAACACAAAATCGTAGTTATACGATTTGTTAAAACTAGATACAATTACAAAATATTTAGGTTTTATTGTGTATTTTGAATAAGGTGACCAATTTTTTAATTGAAGTGATTAATATTGACAGTAAAAATTATTATACTACAAATTAGAATGCAAAATGATTTCTTTATGATTAAAATAGAATTATACACAGTCTAATACAAGATGACAAAAAAGTATAATTTACAAGCTATTGTTTTTATATAGAATATTATTATTAGTAATAAAATGTGCTCCAAGTATTTTGCAAAAAAAAAAATAAATAAATAAAATAAAAAATAAATGTGAATTTATAAATTTGGTTTGACATTTTGTTATTAAACACATAGAAATTTAATTATTATTTCGCAAAAAAAGTATTTACTTTTGAACATATAATTAAAATTTTGCTGCGTTGTTTATTAAAGTAAACACATTGCCCAACTTATTTTTATGTCTTTAAATGTACGAAAGTTGGCTTTAAAATAATTATGTCAAAAGTTCATTAAGTTTTCTCAATTAAAAATAATTAACAATTGACGTTTTCTTATTTAAACTACTTCATATATTTCAGTTTGGCATTCTCAGTGACGTTGTTTTGCACAGAAGCTGTCGTAGCCATTGCTATTATCTTGATAAGAAGGAGTAAGTTTTTTGGTGGAGAGCTTGGAGGCCCCGTTATAGCCAAGTACACCACCAGTGCGTTCATGTTCAGCCTCTGGATTGTATACATTACTCTATCGACACTTGAAGTGTACGGAGTAATTAAAGGATTTTGAAAATGGAAGAAAGAAGAAAACAAACCAAAAGCTTTGTTATTTTTTAAAATATAATTTTTATACCAACTGTTATGTTCTAAAATTCCATGTCTTCATCTCTACTGGTTGTCTCTTTAATGTACAATATTTACTTCTCTAATATATCAAACATATTAAAGACAAAAGAATTCATTTTTTTAAATTGTGGAATAATATTTTGTATATTCCTGTAGTCCACTATTCCAACACCACATATACTTATAAATAAATAAATATATATATATATATACGTGTGTGTGTGTTTGTGTGTTTTCAGTCCAGACTAAGTCCATATATTCTGCGATTTCCAGGTGAGTGTCTTAGGACGTTTTCTTTACCCAGTTTACATAGTAGACTGTCCAAAATCACAAAAATCCACAATTTTCGGTACGTACGAATATTGGTGTTAGAATATTATAATTATGAGCTTAGAAACTACAGAATGTCTTCCTTAGAAGTGATACTTTGAGTAGTAGGAAGTCCAGATGAACCACAAAAAATCGTAATTACTCAAATTCTCGTGTGAAAGGATCTGACTTCGAAAAGAACAGTAACCTCAGAGTAAGGTACCTCTGCCTAATTCTGAACAGAAAACAACGAAGCAATCACATCTCATCAACAATATATGAAACCGAATCCACGATATTAATAATCCTCCATTTACACTACAAAAGACACTCATGAAACCAATTTGGCAGTTCGAATGTTTCATCTGGAGATCAGGTATCAATTTTCAAATTTAAAAAAATCTAAATTCTCCAGAACAAGATAATGAGGTTTATAACAGATGGGTCCTTGAACGTTTGGAATTACACCCTGCTCTCACACCAAAATTTGCCGAAGTGAAATCAGTTTTTCTTCTTAGCTACTCCAAACTATATGGTTCTTTCATTCAGCACGAAAATCCACTATATCGACAAATCACTAAGAACACACCTTCAGATCAAAGAAAACCCAAAAGAAGAAAGACACTTCGATGTAAAAATGTATGTAATTATAAATTTAAAATTGAAATTAAATTATCTTAGCTAATAAGTTCAGAGACGACTCTTAGGGATGGTAGCTCGTACACATAACATATTTAATATGTTTTACGACAATTCACTTTATATATTATGTAACACTACCTACATGTACTAATTGTTTACAATAAAGTTTACAAAAATAAATAAATACTACATGTTCAAATAAATAAATAGCGAACAATAAGTATGAAAGTAATTTGGTATATTTCAGTTTATGATTCCTCCAATTATATGATATATATTAAAATTATATGATATATATTAAAATTATATGAAAGAAGTGATCCCTTAAACGCAAATAAAACACTAAAGCAATTAAAGTTAGAAGGTTTAATAAACTCTTATGCACATTTCAGTGTCATTCCTTTGTTACCAAAATGAACATAAGGGTTTATTAAACTTTCTAACAATAATTGTGTTAGTTTTTATTTTCGGTTTGGGGATCACTTCTTTCAAGCTGTTAATAACCACAAAGCTCATTCGATGTTTTATATATAAAGTGAGTCAAAATTGGTGTCAAGTTAATACAATTTTGGTAGATTGGTGGACGTTTTGGTGTTTCTGGTGCCAGTGTTATCTTAAGAGTGGTCACAATAGCCACAATTTATACATTTCTTTAAAATTTAGGCAGTCATGGACTAACGCACTGTGGCTATTCAATAAAATCTCTAATACGTAATAGACTTGTTCAAAGAATATTTATCTTTAATTTAAAAAGAACAAGATATTTCTAGAAGCAATATGAAATAAGTATACGGTCAAGACAACTGAACAGTTGAAAGAAACGTAATTGAACAGGGGCAGTGTATTAGCCTGAGGCTCACTGGTTCTATTTAGCTTCACAGGTCTAATCAAATTCTTATAACCTGCACCACTGACTCAAGAGAGCAATACCTTTCTTCGAGGAAAAATATCTTTTGGGCGTTTATTTTATGATTCTTGAGAGTTGGAAACGGAACGTTTTCAAAACGAAAATTAGTAATCGTTTCATAAAAATGTTGTTTAATAATCGTATACAGAAATCATTGAGGAGTAAATCTATAATAAATTAAAAGTAAATTTTTATAATTTGTTTATACGCTTGGACTTCAATTTGTAATAATTTGCTTTAAGTATTACCAACTTATTTAGACTCTTGATAAATAATGGGAGGAAGAAAAGATGTTATTGGTAATAAGTTCTCACAACCTATTCAGTCACCAATAATAAATTTCAGATTATCTACTTCTTTCATTCAGTGTTGACTGGAATAGAGATGCTTAGGCCGTAGTATTAAAGAAAATGAATTCGTCATAGTGACTCTTATCAATGGACATGCATGGGACAATATGAACTAAACAACAAAGTTAAATAAAAATGCAAGAAAGTAAACCCTAATTACAGTGGGAGCTGATAATACGATTGTGGTTCTGATCACGATTTGTTCATTTTCAGAAATAAAAAGAAAAACTTCACAGAATTAAAATGTAAAGGAAACAAATAATTATTTGGCATCCAAAGATCTCCCTTAAAAAAAAGCACCCTTAGGGGCTCACAAGAGCGCAGGATTGGCGATCTCGAAGGTACCTAGTTGGATCCTTCATCGTGTATTCTTAAGTTAGATCACTCTCTTACATCTTCCATGCTCGGACTGTCTTGTTATTTTCCAACCCTGACGCTATTAGAGTGTTTGAGATCTAGGGGTTGGGGGGGGGTGCTTAATTTATGATTTTTCTAAGTTTTTATAAGACGACGATTTCCGAGAAAATTTTGGCCTTTAAACCACAAGGGATCAAACAGGCAGTAATATAACTGTAAAAGGGGATACTCTTAGAATCCACTTTTTGGCAAATTATTTGTTTCCTTCGTATTTAAAACAATTATTGACAGAAATTTTTAAACAACAAAAGGTAAAATATACGTACATTCACAAAATTATTAATTTCAAGTATAATTAGACCTATCTTTTTACTGAAATGTTTTAGATAGTTGTTATTGAACTTTGTAAAAACTTCAGGTCCATGATTTGTGGTAAATATTTGGAAAGCACGAAATAAATAAATTTTAAAGACTAATGTGTTCATTCTATGAGTAGCATGTTTTGTTTATTAAATATCATAACCAAATTTCAGATATATTAGGAAACCGTTATAAATAATAACTTAAGAAAAAGTCTTTTTCAAAAAGCTTGTTTTCAAATAACGTTAAATTAAGGTGTTTCTTGAGTTACGCTTACATTTAAAAAATCACTAGGAACAGACTTCTGTCAACCTACATGTATTACACAAATTAGAACAATTTATTACCCCTAAATTGTTTTTGTAGAAATTACTTTAGTAAAACTTTACACCAAGTTCTACCTAAAAAGGTTTACTCACCATACATTTGTTGCGGGCGATGTGCAAACCCGACAAATGAGAAAAGTAAACAGTTATTACACTACGTAATTAACTGGGGTCTCTTTTATTGTTTTATTGATTGTACATGAGATTGACATGTGGATAGAATATAGCTATACATTTCCTGGAATACCATTGAGGAACGATCTAATGTTTTGAGTAAAATATGAGGATATTGCGAACAGAAAAGACTACTTCTTTACATATTTTTTCTTAAAAAGTCTTCTTTTTCCTCATTTCACCTTCCTATCTTATCTATCCGTGTGACCTGTAGTCTTCAATACAAAATGTTCCATTGTGGTTATGGTGCAACCATAAGGCCACAACTCCTCCCCCTTGTTATAGTAAAATGAGATTTTAAATGGACTATTTTAATATAAGTTTAAACAACACATACAATAATTTGGTTGTTAAAATATTTATACTGTCTATAAACTTAGATAGTGACACAGATTTATGGCACCTGATGTAATAAACTTACTATCCGATTTCAACAAAAACGAATGGTTCATTTTTTTTGAACATTTTAAAACTTATTCCTACAGATAATATATATATATATATATATATATTGAAATTTAGAATTATTTAAAAGATAATCTGTTTATCTTATTTTCATATATATTTTATATGATATCTTTATTCTTTACTTTGAAAACTACTATATTTTAGTTGTCAAAATCTACAACTCAACACGCAAATTCTTAAATGTTAATGTTTGCATTGCTGAACTCACAGAGTTTATACTTAGAATAAAGTCAAATTGAATACAATTTTCACTAAGAATGAATAATAGGCGGATTAATTATAGTCGAATAAGGATTTTCCTTTCAAATACAGAACAGAACTGCAATAACAGTTTTTAAATTCACTTTTTAATCTTAATTAAAATTTGACGTTGGAGTGAATTTAACTGCCTATTTGTTTGCTATTTAATAATAACTATCAATTAACTGAAATTAACAAATGATACTGAAGGATAAAATATAACAATGAAGCTTAAAGTGTCAAAATATTTTAATAATATAAATGAGCTACAATTGTTTAGCCTTGCGGCATCATCGGGCAACTGATAATAAACATGTATTGACAACTATTTATAAATACACATTCTCTCTCCGCTCTAGTATTGATTTTTAACAAAATCAGATTTATATTTAAACATATAAATCTGGGCGTTCTGGAGAACGCCCAGAAAGCAGAGACATATTCAGATACAACGTGTGTTATTATATATCACAGATTAATAGCAGATTATTTCTGTTAATCTTTCTTTAAAATACCTAATCCATATACTTGATTTGAGATTAAAGCTTTGAAATTTAAAAACCCTTTGTTTTTTATTATGAAGCCTATTTTAAGAACACAAGACTTTTTATTCAGTTAAGAAATCAAGGAATTTTTTTCTATCTGTAAAAATATATGTACATTTATGTTTTAGTATGTGCAATAATTTTAACTATTATCGAATTGTTTGCAAATCCCTAAATTCATTGAACAGTTAGAGCACATAAACTGAACATATCAAAATATGTTTGTTTACGAGAACAGTTTGTTTATATAACATTAAACCCTGAACATACCTTACACTCTATTTCTATATTTATAAAGGTAGGTGCCGAAACATGCAATCAAGTTTATTTATGTTTACTAATTATTGCCACTTATTTTGTTTGTAATTTGTGTTAATCTTTTGGTGAAACGTATAGTAGGTTACAAACACAATGTTATACATTTTACAACAAGAATAGAGGTTTTGATTAAGAAGCAAATTTTGAAAAAATTTCAAGTTTAACGACATATGTGTGAGACAACAGAATCTATGTATTTTTCACCTATGTATTGAAATACGCCTATGTATTCACTATGTCCCTCAGGTTTCACTTATAGGGTGTGTATTAATCCTGATGTATCGTGGACACTTTCATTATGTAGTCTTGGGTTAGATACCCTTCCTATTAGGTGTTGATCAACTCTATCTTCTTTCCTTGATCAACTCTTGTTCTTTTCTGATCTTGGCGTTATTAGAATATTCAAAGGCTACATGTTTCACCTTCTGTTTTTGTAATAATAAGACTATGGTGATTTGTATGTATTTACAGTGATTTGAATGTAATTTAAATATTAACAGTTTTGTTTAAAAAAATATAATTTTCAAGTTTTTTTTTAGGAGTCTATTTTGAACTGTTGTAGACTTACAATACATTAAATACAAGTTCTTTTGTTTTATAAGTTATCAAAAACAGAATCAATTAAATTATGGATAATTGATTAAATTTCCGAATGCGGTTTGTAAATATAGCTCTCCAAGCTTGTGAAGCTAATTAGCTGTGTATATTGTAGGACGCCATGCAGTTAATTTCATTTTGTAATCTCATCCAAGAGAAATGTGTAACGTGTGGAGTATTCATATTCCTGTACAGTATTTAAAACATTCATTCTTGGTTATTAAACCAAGAAATAATGTAATACAAAGTTTAATACAATCGACATTTAAAAATTTTGGCATGCAATTTTTAGCTGATATGGCAAATCTTATACGTTTTAATTCCGTTAATATGATTAAGTATTAAAAACACTGTGAATGAGGCTAAAGTTTACGTTAACTGGACAACCTAAAAAATACAAAAATACAGAATCTTGAGGTTAGAAATTATTATTATGTGTACTTTCATACCTAATGACTTGATTATTATGTATCTGGTGTAAGGCTTAGTTTTGTAAATTAATGGAATATTTTCTTCAAATTTACCAGAACGTTTCTAGAGCTGAAGGACATTTAAACTAAGGACATATCTTACGTTTTCTTACAGCAATAATATTTGTCCTTGTGATTCTATGTCCAAATTTATTTCGAACTCTAAAGTGAATGTTTATACATTCCTTTTACTATATTTTTTCAATTCATTTTTTAAAGAAAAAAAATAAGAAATGGTTTGTATAAAATAAGGAGATGTTCAATTTTCCATTAAAAAAAATAGTAATAATAATAACTATTCACTGAATATTTGTAACTTGGTTTTTTTAGATGAAAATTATAATTTGTAATGATTGTTTTCTAATATAAAACCATGTTATTTTTTTCTGATTTATTTATAATAACAAACATAAATAATTATAATATGATTTAATCAGATAATTTTTATCATTTGTGTATATAAAAAGAGTTTTTATAAACATAAGTAATGGTAAATGTTCGATTAAACCATCATTATAAATTACTTTCAAACCTAAAGAAAACATAATTTGTTGTTATACTATTACCCATTGGTTTATTCAAATTAATTTTGTATTTATTCAGAATTGTTACAGATATTTATTAATTAATTACAGTTTATACGACGGCGAAATAAATATTTCCTGTATTAGTTTTTCCCGAAGGAATTAAAATTACATTACTAGTTATGGAAGCTTTTAAAACTGTAGTTTAATGACGTTTTTACAACCATTTTCTTTCCTGTCACAGGTACGATAGTAAGTTAGTCTCCAGTGGGTTTGTACACATTTATCAATCTGCTTGCAACTATTGTTTCAAATCATTTGCTATAAATCAGTTTATATATCAGTTTCATGTATTAATTTTATAGGAATATATAAAAAAATAATAAAAAATTATTATTATTTACCATACACTGTGGTTTATCATAATACTTCAGTAGAATGTCATGTACAATATATTAATAATTCCAAACATTAATGTTGTATAAAATATATCAATCACGTTACAGATAAGATAGTAATTGTTTAAATTTTGTAATATACCAAATTATCACAGCAGGGGAGGTGTAGTCTAAAAATAGGATTGGCTTCCCCAGTCAAATATTCATATTACACTCATACACATAAACTACATTCCTATAGTCATCAACATACAGTTCACATAAATTACATTGTTATTTATCCTTTAATTTTCTCTTAAGGTTCGTCCTCAGGGGCACAGACTTGGCAAACCAAAGGGGTTCTTGGTGTATCTACACGTTTTTCACGTAGTCTTGGGTTAGATACCTTTCTTTCATCTTTTCAACAGGCCTCTTTCGAACAACATTTGTTCTATTCCTACCATGACGCTATTACACTTTTTGAATGATAGAGGTTGATTTGATGTTGGATTCTTCCTTTTTTTATAAGGCGATGATGACCCAGAGGTTTTTACTTTTATACCTTTTTTTATAAAAAAAAATTAAATGTTTACTTTTGCATACTATTTAGTTCTAAGACAGATGAGCAATGAAAAAAAAAATTCATTTCCACTCAACTAAATCATATTGGAATGGTTTTCATTTCATAAGAAAGGTCAAGAAAAAGCTAATATTGCGTTATTATATTCTATTATAATGAGGATATGTTTATTATTTTGTTTTTATTATGAAATATCTTATCATTTCTTTTTTATTTATTTGACGTCTGAGTCAATAATACTATGCAAAAATAATTTTCTTCAAATTTTTGTTACTGCCAGCATTTTAAAATTTACATATTGTTAATCCACGTTTCATTTTAGAAAGTAAATTGTGGCAACTAAAGCTTTTTTCATATTCGATGTGAAATTTCAAAATTTTAATGATCAAAGCCAAACATATATCATGTAAGTTTAAACAATACATATAGTTTTTTCCTCTCTTATATATTTTGATGAATGATTTTAATATCCATAAAAGGGTTTGTATTCAATGTTAGTGGATTGCAATTAATATTTAAATTATAGATGATTTTATAAATTAAATCATCTATCTTTATTATTGTAAAAACTTAGCGTTTTAAAGTGTAACTTATTAACAAATTGTATTGTTGTTTCATAAGGCTATAACAGGTTATCATAATGACACTATATTAACTATGTATTATTTATGTCTAAACTATTTATTTGTAAGTGTATTTAAATATTATTTTTTTCCTTTTACACAAATTTCTTATTTGCTCATGCGTAGTGGAGACAAAATCGATTGCAAGTTTTACCGAAGCCTTTCCTACACTAATTAAGAAAAATTACAAGCATGAAATTTAACTACTCGGCTACAAATCTAAGTTTAGCGTTTATTATGCCTGCTTGTTAATGATTTTGTTTAATAATTTTTATATTTTTTAAAATACTTATACCTTTTTGATAGAAATTGGCGGAAGTGTTTAATTTGAATATTTCTATCACGTATACTATTATTTTGATCTGGTTACTACCACACACAAAAATAAAATAAAAAAAACGAATATTTATATCATTAATTATTTCATACGTGTCAGCCTATACATTCTAAACACCACTCCAACAATCCTTTCACACAAACGTAATATTCCAATAGGAATTTTATAGGAGAAAGGTATTATTTTATAATTTGAGTTCAACGATTGTGAAAATACTAATAGGGACCAAATTTACGAAAATAATATTATTTTACACTTTTTGTAAAAGTCGAACGTTTTTAATGATTATATTTATTAAAAAATAATTTATTTAGATTATTTCCATAAACTTAACACTTATATTAATGTTATTATTATTAACTTATTTTATTATTAATATTATTATCAATGTAAAATTACACACGGTGAAATCACATTGGCGTCAAATTGATGGAATAGTTGCAATTTCTTTATTATACATTTGAAAATAGCTTATCATCTATTATTATACCCAACCTAATTACACGTATTCAAAATTCGCTTATACATTGCAATTATTCTATAAATGCATATTGAAACATTCTTTACAATATTTTTCGGGTTAAAATTATTATTTTTTTTAAATAAAAAAAAAAATAAATAAGGCAAATGTATTTGAATATTTCAAGATAATAATTTATTTGAGAAACATATAAATTCTCCATACATAAAGGAAAACAATGTTAGATTAAAACTCGGTTCCTTAAATAATGTAAATATATTCAGGATCATTTATATTGACCAAAACTTTGGAATGTTTTGGGATACGTATCTAATTATTGGGGTTTGGTTGTTTAAATAAATTTCAATTTTAAGCTCAAATCTTTATAAATTAATAAAAATAGTTTACTTTCATAAAAAAAAATTGTTAAAATTTTAACATCGTCTTCAAACATTTAATAACTACCACTAATTTTATAATCAATAAAGTAAAATACAAAAACGTTATCATTCTGATTTAAAATTACTATTTTAATATTACCTTTGAATGGTTGTTTCTACAATGTATGGAAGTTATAGGCGATGGTGAAGAATTTATGTTTTTTCTTAATAGTACTTAATTCAAAATAACGTACATGCAAAATATCAAATTGAACGTTTTGGCCAATTTGTATAAAAAAATAGAGATAGATATTCGTGAAAACATATTAATTATTGAAGAAAAATCTGTAAGTCATTAAGATTTTATACATATAATAAAGGTCAATCTTTAATTTCTAACCAATGTTATGTTACACCATCCATTTATTTTGCACATTTGAATAAATAAAACATTATATTTGGAAATATCTAAGACTGGAGATTTGTTACGTTGTATCGATAAACAATTTGGTTGTTAATAAATGAAAACAAAGAGATACAAAGACAGAGTACCAAAATGATTTCTACCAAGGTTACAGCATTTGGCAACAAGAAGTATTGTAATATACTGATAACAGTTTAAGCTTTTGTAAACTCAAAATATAGTAATTCACTTGAAAAATGGGTTAATGAATATTTTGATCCTTCTTTTAGAAATTTAAATGGAATCTTCTGTTAGGAACTATGGTAACATGAAAATTTAATTTTTAATCTAAGTCTGAAGACAATGCATAAGAATTAGAGCATCGTTGCGACGGAACTTAAAAAGTGATGTAATCGTTACTCGCAAGCAATATGCACAACACAAAGAAAAGGAAACTATAAAAGCCTAAACTGACCTAGTAATGTAGTCAATCGATATTCAAGACTCAGACGTAGTGAGAATGAGCAATACAGTATGATTTAAGAATTAAGGGATGGTGGGCACCAAAGCAAACCCAAGAGTATGTTTTCAGCGAAAAATTAATGCAAATACCATGTTTACTCTCTCCCCCTCTTTCTCATTCCCTCTCTCTCATTCCCCCTTTCTCTCTCTCTCTCCCCCCCTCTCTCTCTCTCTCTCTCTCTCTCTCTCTCTCTCTCTCTCTCTCTCTCTCTCTCTCTCTCTCTCTCTCTCTCTCTCTCTCTCTCTCTCTCTCTCTCTCTCTCTCTCTCTCTCTCTCTCTCTCTCTCTCTCTCTCTCTCTCTCTCTCTCTCTCGTATGAGCACCTACCACTTACATCGACATCTAAACAAATTTATGTAATGATTGAAAACCTTGTAAGAAGCACATTAAATTTTGTGTTTCATTAAAATAAATGTTGGACAAGTGATAATCGATATTATTTGTAATAATACTTGAATAAACTTTTACCTGATACAATATCTCGTACTCGTATAAGTCTACTAATAATTAGATAAACTATCAAATAAAAATAAAGAAATCTTGACCAAGCAGGGGATCGAACTCGGGACATAAGTCCAACCACATAGGGGTCCAATATTCACTACGGCTACTAAATTATTTGTTATTTATCTTATCCTACCATAGAATTATACATGCCTTGAAAATGAAAATATTTATATTAATTAAATTTGATTGTAATACCAAGCCTTATGTTTCTTTCTTTCCATTGAGGATGTGCACTGAAAATGAAAACAACTTGTAAGTTTAGTTGTACCATATGGTGCTGTTCGTATTTAAAAAACAAATCAATTTAATGTTACAAAAGTGTGCGCTTATACTGCGTGACTAAAATGCCATTGCGTCATCACGAGAAGGTCTAATTACTGTCCTGCCCGTCATCCAAATTTTCGGTCCATATTTAAAACTAATTTATAATTTTGTTATCAAGCACAAACAAGTATTTTGAGGTATATCCCGAGGAATAAAATTTTATCGGTGAACACCCAAAAGTGAGTTTATTTTTATACATAATAGTAAATTATGGGACGTTTTACACAAAATTTCAATTTTCGTTTATCGCAACACTACGAATGTTACTATATACATATACTTATATAGACATTTATCATCAGTATGTTTTATGCTGAAATTATTATTTTATCATTAAATTCATAAATAGTATTTTGTTACTACTATATATTAAGTTGTGATTAATGACATTAAATATAATTTTACTGTTGAGTTTATGTAACTTACAAGAATCAACTACATCCATTAAAATACAAGAAATACTTTTAAAACACAACTGTTTCCAAATCCTTATTAATATCTTGTTTTATTAAACCACAAAGTTTAAATAATATCATGCCGCTTTGAAGTCTAAGTACATACCGTTGATATTTCATATTTTAGATACGAAAAATATTAATTGCATTCTTATTAACTGATTTAATTTATAAAAGCATATCTTAACTAAAAATATGTAATTAGTTATTGCCTGTGTTTTCTATCGTAAACTGTATTAATCTAAACACGAGATGCCGTATTTTAGCCTTTAATCTAGAAAATGAGTTGAGATTAATTTAAGGTGACAACTTTTCGCTGCAAAAGAAACTAAATGTAAAGACGTGCTAAGACTTTAGAAAAGGCAATCAACAAGTTTTAAAAATAAATAGTCATTATAAGAGTGCCTTAACACGCGCTTATTAGAGAGTTGCATCTATAGGCGTTTTACAACATGAGAATCGATTAGAACATAAACGCGGAATCGTGTATTTACCACGATAACTCAAAAAAACGTTTACACGTTAAAGTTAAGTGTTGTGTGTACGTGGTATTCTTAAAAGTGGTTTTATATTTCGAAAAAGTGACATAATGCAAGAATAAACACATATAAAGAGGTGTGATAATACTTGAATAACAGGTGAAACGTCGTAACCAATAAGATAAAAAAAATGAACAAAGATGGGGTGTGAACAGCAAAAAACAAAGGTTAAATAAATACATAACCAGTTCAGCCAGGGAATCAGTGATAACATGTTGTAGTTTCAATAATAATATATAAATTTCATATTGCGCAATTAACATCGTTTAGTTACGGTGTAATTAATTTTTTTTGGTATATTGAAGTCAACTATAACAATTAACAGTTAATTAGTATTGCTATACTAAATATGCTGTGTACAATCATTACAAATACATATAAATACAACCAAATAGCAAGCAAACTTAAAATTCAGGATATCGTGGCAAGCTCATATCAGAAATGATCAAAATAATCTTTACATTTTTGATGATATTTTGCTCAAATGAGGCTTTTAAAGCCTAAAGAAAAGTATTGGAATGTGCAATATGCCTATTCCATCGATATCAGATAGAAAACGCAATTAAACCATTAGCACCGTAGTTGACGTTCGAATATTTCAAAACCGACGAAACGATTTCCATTAAATTGTAATGAAACGTAAACAGACATCACCTGTAGCAGTGGAGTAGTGGAAAACTGTAACGAATAAAAGATCCAGGATCGTCAAGACCCGAGCGATATACAAAATAATAGTAACAGACATTATCTAAGGAGTTATAATAAACAGCCCAGTTTATTTCGTAATATAACAACAGTTTCCTATTCCCCAGATTTGTATTTTTTAAAAGGTACTGAACCTAATATGAGAGCTAATAATGGGAGACTTAAGGAAAATATAATATATTCATTGAATATATTATTATGTCTCATCTCCCTCCTCACAAAATGATTTATTGAAATGAAAACTTAATTAGGCACGTTTTTCTGAAGAGTGAACGTAAGTGTACCGTCACGCTCGGGTCGGTTACGCTGAATCGGGTTTACTCGGTTCCACTCGACATCATACGCACTCTGGTCGGTGACGATTCAATCGTCTATACTCGGTTCCAGTCATCATCAGCCACGTTTACTGTCCGATAAGAAATGCATCGTTCCAATATTATAGTATATGTTCAGTGTAATATTTAAAGTGTTTACAATTGTGTCGCATTTTACTAATATTAAAAATTTATTGCTCATCAAGGTAAATTCTCGAATTTCTCCAATGATATGAAGGAAGTAGACATCAATTAGTAAAAATTAATAATGATATTAATAAATTGCTCACAGAAGTAAGTAATACATACACTTGGTGGAGTGTATTACTTGTTAAAAATCAAGTTTTTGTAGTTATTAGTTATTTCAAGAATTGTTATTTTACTATGGGGAAGGGTTATGTATATAAGGCTAAATGGCTGGAAAGCTGATCCACGAAGTTGGAAATTTTTTTTGTAAGAATGTGAGCAATAAATAAATACAAAGGTTTACTAACCATAAGTATTTAATTTTTTTTGTTTTAAAGTAAAAATTATCATGAAAACTTTTCCCTTTGAACATTTTTTCCCTTATTTAAATATTATTATTATTTATTTGCATTGATAAATCAAGTTTTCACTTCTATCGCGTGGTTATAAGCACACACCCAGATTATTTTATTATTTATTACAAATTGTCAGAGTAATGATTCAAAATTTGGTCGATCCAAAACAGTTTGTAGAGAATTTGTTGGCACAGCATTTATTACGGTTCAACCAGAGTCTCCCGAATTGAACATTGAACCGTACTCTATTATATGACATACGAAATCTATAGGGTTGAAATTTTATCAGCCACTATTTATTGACGGTCTATTGGAAAATGGTTGAGACAGACCGTTGCATTTTAGTGAGATGAAGATGAACGAAATTGAAAAACTCCAATAATTTATATATTATTATGTGGACTAATAAAACTTCGTTTCAGGTCATGTTAACTGTCATAACATTGTTTATTAATATAGTAATAACATACAATTAACATTACATTAGGTAAAAAAACCAAGCGGACAGAGTGCTGAAGGGCACAGTGTATAGATGACAATCAAAAAGTGTTACTGATTTAAAATAATTTTATTACATTAGCCATGCAGTATAAACATTAGTACACAAAGGAACTTTAAAAAATGTATGTCATAGCTATACAATTGTGACAAGCAGCTATTTTAGCACTAGAGTAGATAAAATTATCATTATTTATTTTTATTGTATTGGTAGAACATAATTGTTTTATTTATTTTGTATTACGTACTTTGTACAAAAATTTTAGATAATTATGTATGAAACCTCAAAATAAATGTCATCACCTGTCAATCTACTGTCGATTAACTGTGTATTTGTACTCTAAAAATGATGACCCTTTATATTAAAAAAAAATATCTCAATGATCTCTCCCCCTTACCAATTTATATCCAAAACACTAAATAGAGTGAAAGTATAATACAAATTATGTTTAGTCATAATACAGTTTTAGCCACCAAGATTGCAAGTTTCCAAGGATATAATGTAGGTAATTACCTTGTTTCCGTCACAACGATTCTATGAAAATCCAATTAGGATTACTGGTTTTGGCCGTAAACCCTCGTAAGATGCTAAATGGTAAACTTAATTATTGTTTTAATGAACTGCATAACGCAGTAAATCGGATATAGAACTAAATACTTTTCCCAAGAACTAATAACCATTATTCCTAAAAATATAAATTATAAATATTTTCATTCCATTAGTTTAACAAAATATTATATATAAAACAGTATTGAAATATTTAAATTCTGAAAACTTTAACAACAATTTGACTGACGAGATTGATTAAATGTTCTGTTTTCATTGGTGTTGCATATTGCATTCACATATTGAACGAGTCTAATTAAAAATTCACGCATCAAAGTTTAATTTAACGTTATCTACTGTATGTAATAAACCGTGTATGGTTTGTAAATATACTAAGTGTAACTAAACATTTATTAAAGTATGTTTTACGTAAAATCATCTCTAAACCTCTTCATAAATATATTTAAAATCTCCTCTGTACCGATCAAAGTGAAGTTATATTGTTTTGTTACTGTGTATGATTTATCATATGCTTTTAAATATATAAACTAATTTAAAACCCTGAAAAAATATTTGACACTAAATTCATAGTTTGTTATTTCAATTAGAAAATATATCTTAATCACAAATTCTCATTACACTCATGTTTTTCTATTTTAACTATTAAACCAATTCTATCAAAATAGTTTCTATATAGAGTTATATATAAGAGATCTTCTATATAAGAGATATGATCTACGTTTGTAGTTAAAAGGTTATGAAAAATAAAGACGATTAAAATATAAGTGGCGAATATAATAAAATAAATGATGCGTATCATACCAGAGACACATATAACTTTGAAGTTAACTCTACTCCTCAAGAGAACATAGTTTCTCTTTTCTGAATTTAATCTTTACGAATAGAAAATCTACAATATTAAATCTACCTCAGATAAGGTTGAAATATCAATACATTTTGTCCCTCAACAAAAATTATCTTTGTACCACAAAGGGAGAATTTGTATGACAATATGATTATTGTTAAACATCAAAGGGTTTGTGTAGAAACCCTAACAGCAATAATAAAGAGATGTACAGTAGACTATTACACTTTGAGTTGTCGTTTTCCTTGCTGCTATACTGGTTTTATTGGTTTCAGATATGTAAATGAAGATAAGAGCTAAAAAAAAATCTACTTACTTAAAATATAATAGGCCTGTTAAATAGCAATGGCTAAATATTACAAAAGTATAAAACATTTTTTGAAGTAGAAAACACTAAACTTTGATAAACGTTACAAAATTTAATACATTTTGGTCAACTTTTTATAGTAACACAAATCGTAATGTAATAGTAAATTATAAATTAGATTTTATAAAATTCATTATTGTTGTAAATCATAATTGTATAACTGAAAATAGTTTAATGATATTGTATTAGTTATAAATGATTCTTAGAATGACCTAAACCTTACTATTTAGAAAGTTGTTAAATTAGTTTAGGCATTTTAACTAAAATGTCCCTTCCTTTTGTATTTTTTATAAATTTGGACATGCATTTTCTATAAATGTACACAATACTAGCTTAGTTATACACTTAATATTTTGCTCGTGTATCAATGATGGTGGCGACATTGTAGTTGAAATTAGTTTGATTTAATACACATATTTTTAGTGAGAAATTGTTTTCAAGTTTTACTTAAATTTCTGTTTTATTTAGTATAAAGGTAATAATTGTAAATTTTCAGCTCAGTTACTAAATTGATCTTGAATTTTATTAGTTACTTCATTCATATTATTACTTAAAAAAAAAAATAAAAAAAAAAAAAAAAAAAAAACGGTTTTTGAAGGTTCTATTTTGAATCCCAATAATTTGTAAGATTGACTGTTAAGTTAACGAAAGAAATTGGGAAATATATTTTGTAAAATCATTTAATATGTAAAATAAACAGTGTACAATCATTGAACAACATTTGTGACACACTCAAAACGAAACACCCGTGAAGCACTAAATTTAAGGAGAATCAAACTTTCCCCAAATCGTCTTTAATTTGCAATGTGAAGATTCATAAGGCAATATAAAATGAATCTCATAAGCATTAAGTAAAATAATTAAAACAAAGACTTTTTAGTATACACCACAACTTTATTTAAAATTTACCGACTTTGGTTTCGCTAGTTACAGCATTCATGTAAATTACCTTGACAATGCTGTAACTAACGAAACCATGGTCGGTAAATTTTAAATAAAGTTGTGGTTTATACTAAAAAGTGTTTGTTTTAATTATTATAATGGAATACCACCAAGCACCTACAGTCTTATCATAAATAGCATCAAGTAAACAAAAATTATGATGATGAGTATTTAAGAGAAAAATATATTGTAACAAACCAATGGCGGGGAGAGTTTTTATCCAAATTACTCACTAACAGAAATTTTCTTTATTTAGTGTTTTGTACCTTGGTTTCGATTACAAAGAGGGTTTATATTTCAATGAAATTATTAGAACATCGCTTTAGGAGATTTCAAGGTTTTCGTATTTTTAAGATGACACCCAAAGTTAAATTATTCCTTAACTAGTTGACCACATTTTTAGGGAGATGGCAATCAATAAGTGTCGTTTGAGTAATTAGAGACTGCTACGCTAGAAACGTTTTATCAAAGTCGTTTGCATTGATTTTGAGTAAATCCTTTTTTATGTTATAGAAGTTATGCAGAAATTTTAAATTATGGATGAAATAAGGATATCCGAAATATCCCCCATAACAAATTCGTGGGCCCCATCGTTTGAGGTTTAGGGTAGTTAACAAACGATAGACATCAATCCAAAAATTACTTTTTTATTCACATAGGACCACATAGATAATTACTCAAACAACACGTCGGATTTGGTACATTACATAACTTTATTTGTTTTGTTTTTTCTCGGTACAATTAATTGTCAGAGAGATCCGTATTATGAACATGGATGTCCATAAATCCTCGTTACAACAACTATTACTTACTATTGTTTCTTAGTTTTAAATGTGTACAATACGTTAATTTATATCATGAAATATGTTTCTAAACAATTGAATATAAATAACAATATAGGGCTAAATGTAACCACGAACTAACCAAATTTATTTCCTTAAAGAAAACAACAACTCCAAAGTTCACTACTTCTCGTATTTATGATTGTTTTGTTATTCAAAGTAACAAGAGTTATGACGTGGAATAATGTATTTTTGACCCCAATCTTAAGATATCAAGTAAATTCCTTTTTAGAAAAAAATCGACCCTGTTATATTACTTCACACTTTACGGAAATAGTTTTTTGCGTAGTAATTATATTTATAAGGCCTTAATCACTCATACATATTCTTTTTTTAATGTAGGCAAGTCAAAACATTCAATTCAACCCGTAGGTATATTACATTACTTACAGTCTAACCTTCGGAAATCTTGATTTATTTTATGGAAAGTTATTGGATAATTACTACTTTTTTGCAACTTACCTTAGAACATACATTATCGATTTTTAATAGATGACTATGAAAGTATTCAATATTGCAAAAACCTTACTATAATTAATTTATTTATATATTTAAAAATCAGAGGCTATTGTGATGTTTCTTCTCTATAGTTCTACATGTTTCTTCTCTTCTTTACGAACGTCTAAACAGATTTATATATTGTGTTCTATATCCTCGTTCTTCTTTGATCTCTTAGAATACGTGAACACTATTTGAAGTACATGTATGCAGTTTAACGTTAAAAACTGTCCAAATTCCTATTTTCGTTTATTTTTAAATACTTCGTTTTTCAGAAAAATAAAATATTTAGTTTTGATAAAAAAGACAGAATTTTAAGTTTGACACATTTGTTTATGAAATATTCTGCTTCATTTCACAGTTGAGTTAATTAAGATGATTATAATGCGTTATTTGTTGAATAATTTAATAATATTATGAATGTGTTTAAAAAATGTGTTAACTTTAATGACTGTAAAATAGTATGTAGATAAACAAAACTTATATTTGCACTTTTTATAATTATCAGCTACCAAACATTTGGAGCAAATAATACACGAGAAGGAACGTACAGCCACAATTGTGATGGAGAATAAAACGATTGTTTTAAGTGTTTAAATTTAAAAACTTAAAAAACTTTAATAAAAAGTATTAAATTTAGCTAAGGAAAAACTAATAGAGGTAATATTTCTTTTATGTTATGAATACTGAGAATAAATATATTTATATTTGTGAATAAAAACATGAGATAATTTGAATAAACCATTAGGGAATCGTCGGGAAAAAAAAGATATATTTTGTATATCAAAACTTAGAACGATATTATTCAAGAGGATAAATTACGAAAAATAACGGAATTGATTTATATTTGAAAGCTATCAGTAACAAATTTAATTTTAAAGAGAAGAGGATTGTAAGTCACCAATATTCAATTAAGAGTTCTAATTCTCTTTTGAATTGTAAAAAAATGAACATCTACTCTATTTCAAACAAACCAGGTTTTATAATAATAAATGTTTCTAAAGAATGGAAATTGAAGTAATTTTATTTATAATTAAAGTAGTGCCAGTGTAGCCATAATAACAATTTTCGCTTGTGTAATGTGTAAACAGTGTTTTCCAAATACAAACTATAGTATTTCTGAAATGTTTTATTGCAGCGTCAACTAATCTCAGAAGTATCAATATGTAAAGTGTACAAGCATGATACGCCAAGAAAAACTACAGACACAAGAATAAAGTCAAGCATCAACAAAGGTCTTATTCATAATCAAAGGCATATATTAATACAAATGGAAACCGGAGTTATCTTATTATTGTAACTCTAGGTTACAGTAACATCCAACAACAACAACAACAACAATAATAATAATAATAATAATAATAATTATTATTATTATTACTATTATTATTATTATTATTATTATACACTTCCTCTCTTCTACAAAAATAGACCAATAAGCTATAAGAAGAGTCAGTTATAATAACCTCCAGTCGAACCTAAGTATATCAGATGAAATTAATACAAGCGGTCACTCAAATTACACAGTAATGTTAAGCGCTGCAGCAACAAGAGATATGCAACCCTGAGCAAACGGCAGTAGTTATAGGTTATTTAACTGTATTTTATTAAAGCCAGCCAACCCTGAAAAAAAACATTGCTTATAATCTTTACGTCCATGGGAAAATGTTTGTTTGGAAATTATTTGCAATAAAATAATTATTATTGTGTACTTGGCATCCCGTTTTTGTACTAGTATGATAGAGAGCGAGTTGTATTGAATATAACCTAACTAAACCTAACCTAACCCCCCCCCCTCTGTAATAATATATGAGAATAGCCAACCAAGATGCACAAAATTTGTTCCTATAAGCTCAGGTAGGACTACGATGAAAGATCGCCTAGAAAGCTTTCAATTAGAACTAGGTTTTAATTATTTTTATTAAATCGATTAAACAGGATAATTAAAAAGAAACTATATGCAACGAGTTCTTTAATCATTTGATGTCCTAAAACTTTTAATGTCAAATTAAAATAATCAAAATGAATAGCAAGTTTACATTATAAAGTTAAAAAATGTCAAATAAAATACAATGGATTGTGTCTTTTTTGTGACTTTGATAAGAAAATCTTGTAGACGGTTTTTCATTTAATTAAAAAAAAAAGAAAAAAGTTCATTAATTATCTAGCACCAGTAAAACTAAAAACTAGAAACCATCACTGGACAAACTCAGAATGCATGATTCACCAAATTAGTGAGAATAAATAAAAATTTACAAAGTGAGATTTTACAAATTTCTAATAGTTATTAAATGCAAAAATGATGATGAACAGTTAAGATAATATTTTTGAATACATTTTTCAAAAGAAAACATTTAGTTAGGCTATTATAAGTGTAATCAAAAAATTATTATTAAACGAAAATAAAGTTATTCAACATCATAAAAGACTTGAGTATGCAAGATGAAACAGTTTCAGACAGAATTCAATAAAGCTCTCACAAACACATTTTACAGTTAAAAATCAAACCTATTTACAAATAATAATTTTTAAATGATTTTAGGAACTCATTCTGGAATTGAGCTAGTACAATATTTAAAGTGTATCATTTGGTTTACAGAGGAACGGAAAGTTTTTCCTAGCCAAATACCCCCCCCCCCAAATTATTAAAGCACCAAATTGTTAAAAAAAAACAATTATATTGAAGGTAAGTTTTGAGTACAACTGCATTTTTAATCATTCAATAATCATTTTGACACTTAAGAAAATTTTACTTGCATATTTTAAAACCTTAAATATCTAGACATCACAAATGCTGGATTATCCTCTCTGGAAAACTCTAAGCAACTCACTGACAGAGTCTTTCTGCTAGCACAGATAGCTACAGGTGTATATCCAGAAATAGATTTGACCTTGGACTCTCTGTAATGAAAACGATTGCTCCAAATTGCTTTTATTTAAAAAAATGAAATTTATATGATTCATATAAAATCAATTTTACGATGGATTAAAATTTGTTTTTAATGAACGCAACAAATGAATGGTTTAATCCAAATCAAATCAGAACGGAAGTATGGATGTCCAGAATTTCCTCTCGGTTAAATCGTATGAGTCTGTTGAGGCGGATTCCGTCAGTTTATCTTTCCTTACAGATGATTGGCTTACTATCTAATTCTATAATGTAGGACATTTCATGGGAAATACACTCTGGGGGAGAGACTCTCAGTCACTGAAGATGTTCATAAAAAAGATTTACATTATCTATAAAGCAATAACGTATTTCCCAGTTTAATGTGCAACGGAAAAAACTGTTTACATTTCGTGAACTTTGAAATTTTTAATAATATTTACTGATACATAACTGTAGATTTAGTTATAAGGATATTCGTTCTACAAAGTATGGAACTATTGTTCATTACTTCGATTGTTTTGGAAATTTGAGACCGCCAGAGACCTGGAAGGAAGATAAAAAAGAAGAACATAGACAAGATTACACAAAAAAGGTGTATATTCAGCTAGCTACATCGAGTTTATCTAGCTCATACATATATTATCACAATAAAACTCTACGGGACATTTAGCCTTAATAAATAAATGTATGTCCTTCCGTAAAAGATCTACTAAAACTTACAGATGAGGGTTAAATTGTCATAGGATTTCGTAGTATTATCAACTGGGATTAAGTTTGTTGACTTAATATTCAGAGTGTCAATATATCATCTCTATAAGCCGCTTTAGTTAGTTTTTGAAATTATATGGTACATAGGGTTTGAAAGAAACAATGTATCAAAAGACAATTTTAGATTTTTAAAGCCCCACTAGTTAATGAACAAGTGCGAACAATAGATGATCATCTTGTGTTACAGAACCTAAAAATGATTTCAAATTCAAATTCCGATATTTTAAAAGTCTAAAATAGTGCGAGTTTCATGAACAATAATACAATAAACACAATCAATGTTGTCGTTCGGGAGGGTGTAAACTTTAGCATGTAATATCTGTTGCTACATAAGAAGGAAGTGAAACAGAAGAACCTACAAAACAACCGAGGCAATGTCAATAAATTAGTGTTCGACAACAAAAACAAGCTTGAGAACACAAATTTAATTCTAATTTCTTTGTTGACTTTTGTATCCTTTAAACAGAGGAGTAGGTGTCTCACGGAAAACCGTAACGCCATCAACCAGCTATAATCAGAGCATCTTCTGACTGTACACTAGCGGGTACTGCGACAAAGCTACAAACTAAACAACACTCAACCCACTTTAAAATAAACCTTTGCTTATAGATAAATCTTTGTTAAGTTCAATTAAAATAAAATTATTTATAGTTTTGTTTCTCTTTACATTGAACCAATGCAAAGGAAATTAACTGTCACGCAATTACTTTCAAAATAAATTAAAAATCTGCAATTCTTATATTTACAAGGAAAATAAGAAGCTACAATCTAAGCAAAATAAATTAAATTCAAAACGTGATTGAGCAATAAATTTGGAAGGACAAACTTATCTTGAGGTGGAGCTAACTTTACTGAACCATGTCAGTAAAAACTGATTCTACGAAAAAAAAACTACCATGGGTTATAGCTATAATGCAAAATCTGTTTTATAAATTTTAATACTATAGTAATGTAATTTATAAATGTAAAATGTATAAATAGGTGTATAAATTCTGTACTAATTTTAAGTAGTTCTTATATCATTTTTACGGTTAAAGATAATATTTTAGATTATGTGTTCAGTGGTAACCCATTGTAATAAAAATACCTTAATAATTATCCTAGTAAATAAATAAAAAATACACATTTAAACGCCATGTTCTTATTACGTGATTTATGCAAATCATGTTCAATAAGATTAGTTTTAAAAAGTTTTCTATAATAATTAGTCTACTTTGAAGAGTATGTTGTAAGGAAACATTACTAATAAAATGTATTTATATTTAGAATGGATGATTATTTGTTAGGTTGGTTGATGGACTGTACACGGTATTCAATTTTTAATTGTTTTTAATTGCTTCCAGCAGTTGAGTAAATTGAATTGCATATTCTGAGGAACAATTTCAAACATTACTCTAAATTGTAATTTTGTCAATTCTCTGACATTACTTTTAACATAATGTTCCACGTTATGGATGGAAATAATTTTGTTTCACTTTAATAAAAATTCCATTTTAACTATTCGAAAATGAACAATTAAATTACCATAAAAATATTTTATACCCAATGTTAACTCATTTATTTAAGGCCATTTTTATATTGAGATATTTGTTGTTAAGAAGCACATCAAAGAAAAATAGTTAATTTTCTGGACTTAAACAGTTGTTTAAATTACTTTAAATTTTGATTTACAAAATTACACACGTTGTAGGGAAGTGTGTAGAAACAGTTTAATTTGTTGATATCTTAACATCTCAGCGTCTTCGAGCACTTAATATAGTGTTGTGAACTCTTACCCTATTTAACGGAAGAAGAATGACTAAAACAGTTTACTTATTTTCCAGATTACTTTTTCAATATTTTATGGGCAATTGGAAAATTAAATATATATATTTCATTGTTCTATGCCAGAGAAATGAGGTACAGTATTACAATTAAGACCCTGGAAATTTTACGTTACTGTGATGATAGAAATATTTTCATCTTCTCTAACTAAGTCCTGGAATATTAAACAGCTGGTAAACTGTTTTTATAAAGATGTTTTTTAAGATGTTTATGCAATCTTTTTGAGCACTGTGGTGAATTCACAATAATGGTTTGAACATACTCCTAACCACAATCACTAGCAACATTAAATAAATCACAATGATTGTACTTTATTTGGTTTATTCCTCTGTCTTTTCTCTTTACTGAAACCAAGATACGAACTTTCACAGTGATTTTAGGGAAAATATAGATTTTAAGTTATTTCAAAATCAACGAATGTATTTAGTTATAAGATCTTTACAGATAAGAAGTTTGTCAAAATTAACAAATGCATATTATTGGTTGTAAGATATATACAGATATTAAGTTATAACAAAATTAACATATGCATTCTATTAGTTGTAAGATATATGTAGATATTAACTTTCACAGTAATTTAAAGAAAATATAGATATTAAGATATGTCAAAATTTAAAAAATAAAATAAAAAAATTAATAAAAATGTATTTTATTAATGGTAAGGTCTACATAGATATTTGCAAGGAGCAGGCCACCTGTTGTTAATTGTTTTGTTAGTAGTACAGTTATCTTTCACACCACTTCACAGATCAAAGACATAATAATAATGACAAAGGGCCAGGCCAAGCCTCCATCTTACTGGTTAAATGATCTGGGGAGTGGGAAGGATTTTAGTTTAAAATCTTGATATTGTAGTTTTAGGCTTAGTTTTATTTCACAAGTAGAAATGTAAGTTTAGATGTAGTTTAGTTTAGAATCAAGACCCTCTGATGATGATATAAGCGCATTTAGAGGAATAAACAAAATAAAGTACAATATTTGTGTTTTATTTATTGTTCCTAGTGATTGTGGTTAGGGGTATATTCAAACCATGATTAAAATAGCCATTGAATTTTTGTCACAACTTTCAAATGACTGGGTATATATATATATATATATATATATATATATATATAATATTTATATATTAATTTGAAAGTTAATTGTCATCAAAGAGAACAATTATAGAAGTGAATTTGAAACGGTTTGTTTCAGAACATAACATTATCAATTAATACAGTACTGTTACTCAGGGCTTTTCATATCAGATATTTAGGTTACCTCTGTATTTTCTAAAGAAATATTCCAACCTTCATTGAATCTTTTATAAATTTAATTCTTATTGAGAATTGATCACTGTGTAAATTTACTAACTAATTCAATTTTCAATCTAAAAAGTACAGTTTTACAATTAGCACTAAAAAAGAAAAAAAAAAGAAAAAAAGGATTTTTAAATATCTGCAATGATTATTTTTTCAGAGTTTTTGTAAAGTCACAATGTTGTAACTTTGTCATCAAAGAAATATTGCTTTCTGTGATGAATCCACAGATTTAGGCTATATTATTTTGTTGTTGTTTCTACAAAGACTTTTAATCAATCAACTGTCAACTACATTCATATTTTGTATGTGCAAAACTCGTGCAGTTACCCAACACTAACATGTAAAGCTACCCTTTTTCAGTTACAGAAACGAGAACTGAACAAAAAAAAGACCATAAAGTGACAGATGACTGATAACCGAATTTTATTTTCAGTTTAGAGCTGCTTTCATCAGGAGAAACTCAATTGAACTCATCTTAATTACAACGTAAATTGTAATCTTTCTGTAAGACGAAATCTTTACCACTAAATCGACTCGCTCACTGCTAAGCTGTAGAAGAGAAGTAATTCGAGGATTTATTGTAAAAAGAACAAGATAATTTTAAATTTCTATTTTTAATTTCTTTAATTCTGGGAAAGAAGTGAATAATATTAAAATGCGACATCTATGATTTGGTGTACATCCTAAATTTATTCACGTATAAATACTTACAAATATTTAATATAAAATGTCAATAAAAATGCACAAAAAAGCAAAGATATTTTTCTATAAACTTCTAACAATTCAGACACACCTGATTAAGTTAAACATACTACAAAGAATTATAAGTTTTATTGTAATTTTCTTTATATTCTCCTAAAAATTCCGGTCAGTTTACCTAATTTCTATATCTCTTTTGTCATAATGTCTA
Source organism: Aphrophora alni (assembly GCA_963513935.1). NCBI lineage: Eukaryota > Metazoa > Arthropoda > Insecta > Hemiptera > Aphrophoridae > Aphrophora > Aphrophora alni. Next base: position 121,063,628 of record OY740768.1, read on the forward strand.
CTACCTGATCTTTTGATGAAATCTTCACTAAGTAAAATTTTCCGTTTGTCAACTTTTCTCTTATAAAATGATGTTTGATATCTATATGTTTTGTTTCTTTGATTTCTTGGGATGTTTATTATGTCATTACACTTTTGATTATCTTCATATACATACAATATCAGACCACCAATGCGGCATATATAGATATGAAACGAATCAGTTTAGACGCTTAATTTCAACTGAAACTCGCACCAGAATAATCTAAGGAAAACATTTATTTTCAAAACACAGAATCCCAAAAGAAATATTTGGGATTTGTCAGAATGGTTTTTTATGAATTTCTAATGTAAACGTACGTAATTAAAAAAGTAAAGATTTTTTACTTACTTTGTCCCGTTTCAAGATTTCGTACAGACGTTTTGTATTTGCAATTTTATTTACCCCCACCACTAAACTATTTTATTCTCAAACACAAACATTTTCATGAGATGCCCTTTCAAACAAAAGCCAATTTCAGTACTTTTTTTTTACAAGTTTTCCACTATTTAAAACATTTAGAATTTCGGATACTTCATAAAGCCCATATTTAAAGACTAGTAGGTAGTGCGATATATCAAATTAAAGGGCTTTAATAGTAAACATTTTGTGTGTTTAATGTTTGGTTATATCTCCAACCTTTTCAACATTTCGGCTGAATTTTATATGTTTTATGGCCTCTTTTTTGTTAATAAATGAAATGGAAAGCGTAACGAGATATCACATAAATTGATAGATTATTAGTTGTTATTATTCTTAAAAATGTATAATTAGTATATAAAAACAATCTGAATATTACACTTTTTTTAAATTAATTTATTAACAGAAAACTGGGAAATCACTGTTTTAATCTAGAATGTAATCGTGTATAAGGTGGAACGTTTTTGAAACTGTAATATTAATACAAATAAAAAATATATAAATAACTATTGTATTAGCAACACTACCAATATTTAGCTTAAATTTAGGAAATTAAAATAAACTGTAAATTCTTAACTTTAAATACTATTCTATACTTTATAGTTTACTCAAAAAATATATAGGTGGTTAAAATACTTTCCGGCATTTCCAATACTAAGGTCACCTGTTGTTGGGATGGTATCTACAGCACACAACACTTCCTCGCCATTTATTGATGTGTCAGTATTTCATACTTGTAACGTCCCATCTTCTTCTGTTACCGGCCGTATCGTCTAAACAATATCTTTTAGTTTACATCGTAAATCCAAAGAGGTCAAATCTTGTGATCTTGCGGCACCAGTATCCTAACCTATTTTCTAATATTCTGTTGATCCATCGGTTGGCAAACTTTATGGGGCCTGGTCTTATTTAACCCACATGACTTGTATACTGAAACTCTAAAAATAGATTTTGTATGATATCTAATAAAAAAATATTATAAAAATGTTTGTTTTAATTTCTTTAAACAAATATGATCAATAATTTTGTTATCAATAATTCCGCATAAATTATTTAAGGCCCAATTTCTTAGATAGTCCGTTTCTCGCATGCTATTGAGGTTAAGCTTCTCATGTATTAACAAACGATCTACATAGCAATTTAATTTTTTTTTTATATAAGCCTATGGACTTTTTCAATTATCTGAAATTTTAAGTGAATTGGGTGTAAAAAATTATAAAAAAGTGCCGAAATTGCAAATTGTGTGAAAGGGTGTCTCACCAGCAATGTTTGGTGAAATTTTGGCGTTTAAGAATAACATCGTTTAGTGGTAGTTAATGAAATTTCTAAAGCCAACATCTTTTGCAATTACGGTAGCCTTCTTTGACCGGCCGAAGTGGGTCAAAACATAAAGTAACGTAAACTTCTAAGACAGGAGCCATAGTAGTACATGAAGTACTACGTGGCGGAGTAAGAGCGGTTTTATCCGATAGCAAAGTAGAACCGAAGTACGATAGCCTGACGCACAGATCAAAATTTAAAATAATAATATTTATAGTAAAACACGATAACCAGACGAGATTTAATATTCAAATTTTAGTGAGATCTAAAATTGTTGGTGTTTGTATAACACGTACCATATACAAGTTTGATGAGGCCATACAAGAGATACGGTAGGTAATAATACCTATTTTGGATTTGCAGTGATATTCATTGGAGATCTCGGAGTCCAGAAAAAATATTTTTGGAACGAAATACGTCAGTCACTAACGGGTGGGCAGAGTTCAATAAATTGCTGAAACCAAATTTAAAAGTTTTGTTGTCGTAAAGCTAATTTTCTTAACTATGGGTATTCAAAAAGACGGTATAACGTGTTTGAAATGTTGTATTTTTACAATCATGTGCATTTTGACTATGCTACATTATAAAATAAAAATAACAACTAAATGTCAAATCAAGCGTTGGAATTGACAAACCTTCAATTTTTTTAAAATTAGTTACATTAGCAGTTTTTAAAAAATGACCCCAAATATCTGAACTCTAAATTTGAAAATTGTTCACGAAACAAAAGATTTTATAAATATAAACTTTTGTATTGATTTATTTTGTATGTAACTTTATTTTCTAGTATTATTTTACTATCAAAACTTTAATTAAACAAAGATATAAGAAATCAAAAAATACCACTAAAATAGATAGTTTTTAGGGATCATTTGTAAATTAAAAGGAATACCATAAAACAGAAAATAAAATAAAATAAATTAAAAAACCCATTCACTTAATGAATCATATAACTTTAAGAGGAAGTATAAGTTAAACTATAATTGCAATTGAAATCTTTAGAAATGGACACTTACTATGTACTTTTGGGGGCAATAAATGTATATTTTTTTAAACTAAGTTAATTTGTAGCCAAACCTTTTGCCCACGATATTAATTTAATATATGTATGGGCATTTTAAACTAATTTGTAGAATGTGTCATGGCACCTACACAAACAAACCATAACTCTTTACTTTTTTTTATTGTGTATTAACATCTAAATGTTTTACATTTCAATTAATCAATTAGTGACCAGCTTTTATGAAGCGACACCAAAAGTATATATCTCAGAAAATAAACGTCAAAAAGATATGGTTTTTTGTCTGAAGGAAATGTAAAGCTCTCTTGAGTCAGCAGTGCAGTAAATAAGAATTTCATTAAACTAGAAAAGGTAAATTGAACCAGTGAGCCTCATGCCTGTCCCTGTTCAATTACATTGTCTTAAACAGAGTTCATGATTATCTATGTTACGTTCTATTGTGAATTTTTTCAGAAATAAAATGTTCTCTTTAATTTATACATAAAAATGTAGTCGAACATATTCTATTATTATTAATATGGTTTAATCGGACATTTGCCATTATAAGTGTATGTAAAAACTAACAAATGTCGTTCCGGTAGTGTAAAATAAATCCCATTAACAATTGATGAACCTAGTCTATAAACAATTGGAAAAACCCTACTTAACTTCGAACCCCGAAAGTTATTGGACAATCCTATCATCCAAACCAGTGTAGAAATAAGGCTTTTTATGACTTCTGTTAACAAAAAAATGAATTATCTTTGAACATGGAAGTTCTTCTACTTTAAATGAAGCAGAACGTTTCCCACTTAGATCCCCAGTGGGAGAAATGACTGAGTCACACAATAAACTTTCGAAATAATGAGAAAACGTTAATCAAATAGTTGTCACTATTATTCTCTTAGCATCACACCTATTATCATTCTGCTGTTTGCCTTCTTTGTGTAGTGCAAGTCTTGTGATTTTTTCTGATAATGTTACAATTACTCTTAGTTTTGACTTGCGTTCCATTTTAGTTATTGCTGTTATATGACTTTCTACTTGTAATACTACCATTATACCCTTTACGAGAAACATTAAAATAGGCAATATCAAAGAACGTCTAATAAATACCAACGTAGAATTCTCAGACGAAGTAACAAATTAGTAGACAAATAACCCATATTAACAATAAGAAACATCCTCAATATTTATAAAATAAATTTAAAACCAGCATGATCAGCATTATAAATTTGGTTTTACTAATTTGTAAAACCTCTTCGATAATGTAATATTCCAGTTTTTAAGGAAATATAATATTAACTATGAAATAAGTGTTGTACCATCTAACTAGAGCTCGTACATCATGTACACTATATCTCTTAATATTACATCAAAGGAATAGACAACACTTATAAATTTAATTACATTTTTGCATAAGTAGACACAATATTCAAATAATTATTTTAAAACGAAATAAATATAGTTTCAGAACTTTATTCTTAAGAGAATTTAATAGATTACATCCTACTTTTTAAATCATTCGGACCTATTAATTACGAGAGGCTTAAATTTCCTCTTCAAAGTTAAAAACCTAAGCTTTTATTCTGCAAAATGTTTTTAAAGGCCACCAAAATTTTCTACTTATATATTCTATGATGAACAAAACATCTCATTAAGTTGAAGAGTCTGTGAGTAAGAAGGCGAGATTTCAATGACTGAGGTCAAGGAGCACTAATGCATTTTTTGAAAACCCTTTTAAGGAATAAACAAAATCATAGTTAATACAACCAGGTCTACAAACCGACCTTTTACATGAAAACCCATATGAAAATGAATCTATTTAAAATACTAATGATATAGTTTCATAAAACTACAAAATTTAAAATAATATTCAAACTGGAATATTGTATGGAATTTGAGGGAGATTCGGAAAGTAAGCTATATACAAATCATAGTCAAATGTCCAGACGTACTTTAATGTTATGAAGTGTAAATACAAATATATATTCATCCCCATTTTATAGAAATTTTTGTTACAAATTTAACATATACCGTAAAACCTCTTCATAATATTCTACCCTATTGCACCACAGTGTTAAGACTGTGGTCTCCTCTGTGGGGTATTTATTGTTATTTTCTAGGTAATTATCTGTATTATTTAGACAAAACTCCATTAAGATATAACTATTTATTATCAACTGACTTTTAGTGGGAGATGCATAACGGCCAATCGTATTTAGTTTTATATAAAGTTAATTTTGTATAAATTTCTAGATTTTTGGTTTTATTTTCTTTAAAATACAATCTTCACAAACATCACTGGCTTCTTCTTTAAATTGTAAAAAGTTCAACCTTCAACATAACAGATATTATTTTTGTTTCTTTTATCCTTACTATAAATCAGTTTTCATTAAAAATAAATAAAATTCACTTTACTGCCTCAATGTATAAATTTCATAGACTAATTATCAAAATTATTGACTTTTGCATTAATAAAAACTAGGAGTTGAACATATTTAGGATTATAATTTTGTTATTTGAATTTCTCACAGAAAGTTTAACAATAAAAAGTTAGCAATAAAAATCTATATCAAAACTAATTTATCTTATCTTTCCCACTTTATACATTGAATTTTTATATTGGATTCATAGATGGTTTTCAATTTTGATTGTTCAAAAAGATTTCAACACCGAAAAAGCAAAATAAATGCGACCCTAATGGTTTATATAGATTGGTAAAATCTTGGGTTTTATGTTTTATTTATACTGTAAACAATTTTAGTATCAATGGTTCTGTGTCTTCTTATGAATTGGTTTTATTAAATATAATAAACAATAATATGGATATTTGCATTCAATTCAAACTGAGACTCTTTACTTAATACAATATTACACCCAATGACCTGTAATATAATACCGAATACAAAAATAAAAAAGCGGAAGTACTCTAAACACAAATAGGATAAAGTTCAAAAGATTAGGTCACTCATTTTCAATCATCAGTCTGATTTCAAATTGTAATAAGTAGATACAAGAAATACAAGACTATAGGAATAATATATGTTGTTGTTGTGCGTGTTATGATTTATGTTTTAAAATCATCTGATGGTACCGTTTGTGACAGGTAAACAGTTGTAACGAAATTAATTTAAACGAAAATTGCATCGACAGTAAACAAAATCAGGTAATACCTTTATTAAATTAAATTGGAGTGATCAAAAATATGTTTATAAAACAATGTATATGACCCTCGTACCGAAATGTTTAACTATATCCACTAATTAAAAGAGTTACACAGACGAAAATTGGACAGAATGAGAGATAACTAGCCGGCCTACTGGTGATAAACATCATTAAAAAAACAAAACAAAACGTAAGGGGGAATTCAAAATTCTTCATCAAACTTGATATAGATTTTTTAAACAATCATGTATCAGTCCATTATTTAAACAATAAACAATCCATTTTAAATGTGTAGAAGTAAAAAATAATAAAGCATTATAAATTGGAAGGTATTTCACTGATTTCATTCTTTTGAAAACCAATTACAACAAATTATCCAACAGCTGACTACAGCTACAAAACTGCTGACACACCAAGACCAATTAAATTCGTTGCAGACTAGATACGACGGTGAAATTTATTGCTTTGTTGGTGACGCTGATAGCAGCTGACTGGAATGAAATAAGCCAATAATTTTGTCATACTGATTATTATTATTCAACGATACTAACTAATAATTTGTCAAAAAATGTCGAATGATAAATATAATTATTTAAATGTGTTTAAGCTCTATTTAATTATATTCTTTAATGGGAAGCAATTTGTAGTAGATAATGGGTTTTAAAATGTACCGGAGGGTCTTATCACTACAATAATATGAAGACAACTAAGATTTATTAATAATTAACAGGAAATAATTAATAATACTATTGACGAAATATTGGTGATTATTTACCAGTCATTAAATCATAATTGGCATCGAGACCTACAATTGACTTCCCCATTATCTAAATTTGCTTTATTCTCAGGGGGCTAACTGTGCGGACTCGAAATTAACGAGAAATAAATACCCTAGCTGTATTAAAACGTTTTAAATGTACTATAGGGTTAGATCCCTCTCTTTCATATTTCCTATTAGATCTCTTTTAACCAACTCTTGTTCTCTTCCGATCCTAATGTGATTAGTTATTCTTTGCGAAGAGGTCTTTATGTTCTATATTTTCTTCATTTTTATAAGACGATGGTGACAGTAAGGTTTTTCACCTTTAAACAAAAAGGAAAACATTGTATTATCTTCTTTAGTGTGAGAAACATACTTTAGGTCTGCTGAGTACATTAGGTTACATTATTGGATGTTTTAATAAACATTACACATAGGGCCTACACTGATTTGTATATTCATATACTATGGCAGAGAACAAAAGTAGATTATATATGAAAATGTTGTCATTTAGCATAGCTACTCCAAACCGATATGTTCCACAGAGCAAACAACAACACAAAAAACACATCCAAGCCTTTACTATTTTTTGTCAATAATATAAAAAATAGTAAAATAAATAAATGTGCTTCACTTGTAATTCAGGTTGATTTTTTTCTATTACCGATCTGTTATAAAGATGTCTGTGATAGTTGGAATTAATTTTATAACTATCTGAACAACTGGTTATCAATTCAAATTAATTTCTTCCAGACCATCTCGTATGGTTGTATTTATACTTCAATGCCAAACAATTATTTCTGCTGAAATACCCTGTAGCTTTTTTTCTCAAACCCTCGTCGATTACATTCGAGAAAATGTTTCTATTCCATGAATGAGCTATGACTGTGAAAGAAATAAAAAACATACAAAAGAAGTTTATAAACTCACTTTTGTCAAGTATTAAAGTTTTGGAGTCTGAAAATACTACTAATCTAATTTACTCCAATGCTAACGTTTTATTGAAGTGCTTTTTAAAAAACCTTCAAGTGCAATTTTTTAGTACTATTAATATTATAAAGTTATTTAGAAAATAAATATTGTGTTTTAGCTTTAGTAAAAAAAAAAAAAAAAAAAAAAAAATATCCCATTATTTATGTAATATCCTATCGTAATAGAATTAGTCTTTTACAATTTATGAAAGAATTTTGAGATATATCCATTAGCCTCATTATGTATGTTTATTTTATTTTTCTGTAAACAGGAATTAAAATTTCTAAAGGAATTTCGCAATTTATGTTAATACCTGAACATTTTATATTCCTGCTTTTTAATCGTTGAAGTGCATATTCACAAACATAGAAAAAACAAAATAAAAACACAAAAAAAAATTATTTAGCGGAAGTCGCTCTGTTTGTTACAAAACCCAAACAAATTGTTGTTCATGCTGTTCATCATTACAGCCTAAACAACTTAATATATTAGGACTCACATTTTTTCTGTTCAAATCTGTATATTATATAGTATGCTCTACAAAGCCAAACCATTAATAGGTAATGTTAATCCTATTTAAAATTATAAGTCATATTATTTTCGTTAAATTTGATCAAAAACAATAACTTTTTGTTATTTAAAAAATTTAATATATCGCAATAATTGTGTAGTATTAAATAATAACTATCAAATATTCATGTAAACTATAAATAATTACAAAATCATGTTTTTATTAATGAGTACATTGAAATAAAAGGTCGAAATTTCAGGGTGACATGTAAAATTAAATTTGATTGTAAATCTGATTTCAAGCTTAAATTAAAATACCCTGTCTATCTAGTAAACATTTATTCCTAATATCGAATCTATTTTATAGCATGAAGTAATATTGAGTGTAGATTTGTAGGATAAATGTATTTCGTAATTAATAAAAAAAACACAAATATTTTACTAATTTTCTAACACATCCAAAAACAAACACAAAGATTGAATAAACAACGGTCTGAATCTACAAGTATTTTGGTGTCGGAGATCGAAACTAGAAAATCAATGATCGAGATCATCTTGAAGGTCAAATATATTGTAATTATCAGTTTTATCTTTTAAAAGTGAATGTTTGTATTTAGAAGAAAATATATTTCCAGGTTTTCAAAATTATTAGGTTTACCAATTAAAGCGACTATTTTCCCCATATATATATATATATATATATATATATATATATATATATATATATATATGTAATGTTGATGTGTGCTTATTTATATAGCTCATATTAATCCGATGTATGGGTTTTACCTTTAAGTTAGTACCTCCTGAAATTTCTATCTAGTGAAAGTGATATTCAAATGACATGAAGTTGGTTCTATATGCTGTGCTAATTTGTTCCTCCATACTACAGAATTGGATTAGTATGCAACATACTTCGTTTGTGTTTATTCCCCCCCCTTGTTGTTCAATGGCAAAAAACCTCTGGGTCATCATCTCCTTATTTAAATTGGAAGAAAAGGTTCCTTAGTCTATGAATACTCAAGTAGCGTCAGGGGTAGGAACATAACAAGAGCTGGTCAAAAGAAACCTTATAGGAAAATAAAAGAGAGGGATTTAACCCAAGACCAATGAAAAAAGGTATATTGACATGCACACATACTGTATTACATTATTATAATATATTATCATTTCCTGCGAAAATGTGTTAGGTAACCCATGATTGTATTTTATAATGCAAGCAAGTATTTAACAATAAAGCTATTTATTTTAAAATGATATTTGTTTTAACCTTGGAAACCATTTAATCATTTAAATATAAAAGTTCCAAAATCTCATTGCCTTTTAACTCACAGATAAATTTGCATTTATATTGCAACTGTGCTCATGTTTTTTTCACAATATCATCTTAAGTAAAATTCATCTCTTATTTTAAATTATGTTAAAATAATAACCTAAACATTTCGAATTCGAATGTTATGGATAAAGAACCCATTGCATTTTCCCCCTATTAATTCACTTTTTAAATAATGTAAAATACAACCATATTTACTTAATCTTATTATTTTTTAAATTGACATTAAAGGTTTTAGTATTCAAAAATATTAAAGAACTTATTGGGTATGTTTATTTATTATTATCCTGTTAACTCATTCATAATTTAAAAAAATAATAATTTAAAACTTAGGTCAATTGAAAGTGTTTTCAGCAATCCTTTTTATCGTAATCATACAAGAGCCTATAACACCAGCACGTTTTGTGCATGTTGGCTATTTTCTTAAGTTAATAAGAAGTTTCGGGTTAGGATGTATTCAATACATACACTCTAAGAAATTCGCTCTCTTTCATACTAGTGCAAAAGCGGCATTCAAAGTATATATTATTTATTATTAAAAAAAATATTCGGATTATAATAAATTTTCTTCATATTTGCTAGCGTATATAAAATACAGTTTGATAAACTATAAAATCCTCAGACATCGACTTAGAAGGTATTACGATGTGTCGCCAAGATGTTTATAACTAGCCGAGTCTGTAACTGTAGATACGGGTTTCTGTAACTCTAACAGATTTTATTGTGAACTCAGGCTAGAAACATTTCTGAATGTGTGATTCTACCACCAATTTCATTTATTGTTATATTTTAATGGTAGATTGATTTGATTTTTTGTTTTTGTTTTTTACCAATAAAGTGAATCGGTGTGTTTTCCACAGCCTATTGAGCGTAAGATGATTTTTCGCCAACAAAGTGAAAGTCTTTTGTGGTGAAACTTTGAAATCTTTACGGTTGCAATGAGCACTCTCAGATAGAGTTTGTAGTATTTTAAAGTAATGTTTGATACTACAGCTGTTTGCTCAGGATTGTATGTTTCTTGTACGTAACGCATTACTGTGGAAATTAAGTGATCGCTTGAATTAATTCCTTGTGAAATAGTTATTTCAAGCGGATGTAAAGTTGTTTTCATAACTAACTCGTCTTGTAGCTTATTGGTCTTCGCTTGACAGGCTTTTTTTACCGACTACGTATTATTATATGCTATTACTGTAGCTGGACTTGGAGTTCCCAAAGAAGATGGCTCCGGTAGCGAGTTTATCTTAATATATATCTTTGATTATGAATAAGACCATTGTTGATGCTATACTTTTCCCTCGTTTCTGTGAGTATTTCTTGTGACTTGGGGTACACTCTTTTTTCACCATAGTTGTATACTAACAGAACTATTGGTAGGCCAGAGATTAGTGAACGTTGCAATAAAACACTTCAAGAATAAAATAGATCGCATTTTCATAATAATATTTTATAACACTCTATTTGTTGTTGTTATAGTTACACTGAGGCATCTTTAAATATCTTTAAAATGACCTCAATTTTAATTCTTAAGAAAAGTTCATTATTATAAAACCTGATTTGCATAAAATAACTCAGATGTTAATTTCTTTATAGGTATAAACAGAATTAGAACTCTTAACTACGTATTGGTGACCCACATTCCTCATCTGTTTAAAATGCCATTTTATTATTAATTGCTTTCAAATTTAAATCCATGATGTTATTTTTCTTAATTCGTGCTCTTGCATAATTTACTTCTAAGCATTTTATTGCCGACGATTTTCTAATTGTTTATTCAAATTAATTCATTATTTTATTCAGAAATATTATAATATTTTGATATTTATAATAATTGTAAATTATATATTAAGTTTAATTATTGTAACCCAACTCGTTTCAAAATGGTGACAGTTCAAAGCTTTTAAATTGAAATAACCTAATTTTGTTGAGAAATATTATAATATTTTTATCTTTATTACTCAGTTTTCATAATTAAGTTTAACTATTGTAACCAAACTCATTTCAACATGTCTGCAGTTAAATGATTTTAAATTGAAATAACTGTAAAACTAGCTATTTTACACAATATTAGAAAAAAACTTTTTATAGTACATTTTACAACAAATCCATAGTTGCTTTTGTTTTTAAAATTATGTGAAACAAACTAAATTTGAAATGTCTTGTCCGGTAGTGAATGGCCACGCTCAGAGACTAATGAAGCAACAATGATTGAATAAATGAAGTTGTTTTTAGGTATATATTTAATTGGATTTTTATTTACATTTGTCTATTAACAGTAACTTTTAATTAACTTAAATTTTAATAGTTGTTCAAAAATTTCTTTATAAAATTAAATAAATAAGAGAATTTATGTAGTTACTTATTGATAGTAGGTATTCAACAAGTCAGCAGTTATAATTACAAATAATAGTCAGCTGACCAGTCTGCTGTTAATGTATCAATGAAACCAGATGTCTTTTGCAATACAACAATACAGTTCGAAATAAACACTTTGCAGGACAAGAACATTGGCAAGCACGGCCAGAAAAGAAATTCAAACCTTGTTTATTTTTCATCCATTTAAAAATAAAAAATCAATTATGGGTTTTTAATAAAATTAACAATATATATATATATATATATACTTGTATTTTTGTTGTTGTAAAATGGTTAGTTTTTGAGTTATTTAAATTTAAAAGCTTTGAATGGTTGCCATTTTGAAACGAATTTAATTACATAAATGAAACGTAACGAACTAACTGAAGTTAACAATAACAACAATACAGCCAAATTTGGATTAATCCTGTAGACTCGTTTTTTTGAAAACTTTTGTAAATATACATACGGATGGACAAATGGACAACGAAACTAGATAGACTCTTGTAAGTATTAGTTTTTTGGCTTCTTTTTACTGAAGGAACTCTACTCCGAAATTCTAAAGGATTTCTGAAACACCTTGTATTGTCAAAATTCGTGTCAAATTACTACAATGGATGCGATTGTTGGAGTCTGGTGTCTCTGTGTCGGTATTTTCATAAGAGTGATACAATATCCTAAATTTCTACACACTAAAAATCGTAACACTTAGGCTGATATGGACTAACGCACAGTGGTTTTATAATTGAAATCTAATAAGTAGTAGTTTAATGTTCGAAATATATTGATGTATAAATTAATTTAAAAGAAAAGGATTTCTCTAGAAGCAATATTAAATAAGAACGTAGCCATGAAAACAGTTGAAAGAAATGTAATTGAACAGGGACAGTGTATAAGCCCGAGGCACACTGGTTCAGTTTAGCTTCACTGGTTTAATCAAATTCTTATAACCTCCATCGCTTACTCAAGAGAGCTTTAAATTTAATTCAGACAAAATATATTTTGGTGTGTATTTTTTTGACACTTGAGAATTGGGAAGCGGAACATTCTCGAAATAAAATTTAGTCATTGATTCATAAAAGTTGTTTTTAAATTGAATGGATAAATTATTGAAATGTTAATTATAATAAATTAATAGTAAAGAGTTGCAGTTTGCTTATAATAATTCCTTCGTTAATTTAAAATAATTGGTTTTAAATACAACCGACTTATTTACTCTTTTGATATATAGTGTGAGGAAAAAATGTTGACCATTGCCAATCATTTCTCCCGATTTATTCACGCATCAATATTTTGGATTATTCATTTCTCCCATTAAGTGTGAAGTAGAATAGAGATCCTAAGGTATAGTACTAGATAGAAGGACTCCTGTCACAGAGATCATTGTCACTGACACGCATGAAACCACATGAATAAAATAACAAAGATGATTATCCATGCAAGATAGTTAAAACAAGTACTACAGAGGGTGTTGATTGATAATGTAATTGTAAATCATATCACAATTAAGAACCAGGAATATTGTTATTTTTAAGGCAGATAAGCTATTACTGTCATCATCGTCAACCCAATAATACAATGTATAAGAAACATATTATTACTTGATATTCAAAAATTCTTTAAAAAGTTGCGTCCCTTTTTATTCGTAACAAATATATTTTTTTAAATATATATTAGTCTACTAACTCATCTACATTAAAAAAGGCGGTTCTGTAACAATGAGAAAGGTTACGCTGAGAATCTTCTTTTGGTCAAATTATTTGGTTTTTTGTTTTCGTATGCCAATCAATTTTTTGACAGCAACTTTTAAACCACAAAATATAAAATAATTGCAAGGTCATTCATTAGACATATAATTTGACCTATTATATAATCTGAAAATGTTTAAATATGAGTTAATGAACGCCTATATATTGATAGAATCCAATGTATTGACAGACGCCTATGTATTGATATACACCTATATATTGATACCCGCCAATGGCCAATGTATTGACAGAAGCCTATGTATTGATATAAGCCTATATATTTATACCCGCCAATGTATTGACAGACGCCTATGTATTGATATACACCTATATATTGATACTCGCCAATGTATTGACAGACGCCTATGTATTGATATACACCTATATATTGATACTCGCCAATTTATTGACAGACACCAATGTATTGATATACACATATATTTTGATACCCGCCAATGTATTGACAGACGCCTATGTATTGATATACACCTATATATTGATACCCGCCAATGTATTGACAGACGCCAATGTATTGACAGAAACCTATATATTTATATACGTGTATATATTCACTATGGTATTCAAAGTTTACTTATAGGGAGTGTATTAACCCTGAGGTATCGTGGATAAAACTACATCCTTCCTTAAGTAATCTTGGTTAGATCACTTTTTTTCATCATTATTATCAGATGTTGACAATCTGTATCTTATTTCCTAACCAGATGTTGTTATTTTCTATTCTTGACGCTACTAGACTATTCGAGGGTTAGGGGTCTCATCTTCTACATTTTCTTTTAATAAGGCGATAGTGATTTATACGTATTAATTATTAAATATTTAATTGTATAGTTGATTAAAATTTCTGTCTGTGGTTTGTAACTATAGCTCTCCAGGCTAGTGAAGCTAATTAGTTGTGTATATTGTAGAACGTGATGCAGTTAATTGTATTTTGTAGGTTTTTGTAATTTCATTAACGATAAATCTGTATCGTATAGAATATACATATTATTAAAATTGTTTAAAACGTTTTTTCTTGGCGATTGAAACCAAATTAAGGGTAAAGAAGAATTTTTACTTTAAACATGTGTAATGTCAATAGATAATAGTTTTGTAAAATATTATAAACAATTCCGTATAGGTCTACATATTCTTCCAAATTCACACCTAAAAGAAGTAAAAATTACCACGCAACACAAATATTTATCAAAACAGCATTTGGAAGAATCCATTCGAAGAGATAACTTTTCATAGGAATATATATATTTTTTATAAAGTATAATGTGTTGCCTTGGACTGTTTAATCTATAATATCGGCTTCGTCACACCTGCACTAACACATAAACACGTAACACAACACAACACTAACACATATAAAATCAGAGTATGACTCGTCGTACATAAATAATACCGACAGTGTTCGGCGAAACAACGCTGTAGCCATAACTATAATAGGGACCGAGGACAACCTCTAAGGTAATTAACTATATTAAGAATATAATACAAATGTGAAATAATTCAATTAACATTTCTTCCCATGAACAGAAATAAATTAGTGTTTCAGTTTCAGAGAGCCAAATTTTGATATATTATAATTTTTTTCTAAAATGACTAAACACCAAACGAATGAAAAATTTTGTTTTAATATATATTGAATTATGCTAGAAATAGAATATTTAGAGTCTAGAAGATATTAATACCAAAGTAAGGAGGTGAGGGTCTGAATTTTTGGGGACTAGGTTTCAAGGGTCTAGAGTGGCAGAGAATACGAAGCGTCCGTTTCACTATACGCTCTATGTTCTCCAAAGTTTACACATTACATTTTAACAAAGTACATGATGTTTGAAATTTGTGTTGATTATTCTGTGGAATTATTGTAATCTGCAATTTTAAAAATTAGATAAACCATCAAATGATAAATAAATAAATCTAGACCAAGCTGGGGATCGAACTCGCGACGTATGTCCAACGACAGATGTATCCAATGTTCACCAGGGCTATTAAAATATTTAAGAACCATTTATTAAGCAAATAACATTTTCACATGTTTACAGATTATAGATCATAGGAGCACAATAGATTTTCATTTAAAAATAAAATACAACTGTCTATAACAAAATATTAAAGGAGCTCCAGAAACAATTCAAATTTACAACAACAACATATATATATATATATATATATATATATATATATATATATATGCTATGAATGTATAATAGTTAATAATGTATAATAGTGTGAACAGCAATAAACAAATTTACTAATGGGACTAGCCCATGGACTTACAACTAATATAAAATAATAAAAGAAATAGAAACAATAAACAAAACAAAAATTATATGGATAGAAGAAAATAACAAATAATATTAGCAACAAGATTATAAAAGAACAAAATACAAATCAACAATAAAAATTTAACATAAATATAAATAACCCTCCCTTTATTAATAGATTCTCCATATAATTTGGCATAAGGCCTTAAATAACATAATAAAATTTAAAAAAAATAAAAAAGTCACCCAGGGTCGAAGCCAATCACCACTGTTGGTGGCCGGTTACATGAGTCACGTAGATGTCCCGTGACCAGCGAATTGTGTCTGACACCATAAGGCGTTGCATCACATTCGCATAACGAGGGGAAATCCTCAATTTCTTGATGACACCCTCGTTTTTCTTATCCCAGGCACCGAGAGCTCCCACCACAAAGTCATCCAGGGTCACATCGTAACCCTGTCCACGGAGTTCTTCCGCCAACTGTGCGTACTTACGCACTTTTTCCGCCCGAGACTCAACGAAAGCCTGGTAGCGATTCTCGAAGGGTATGGCGACATCGACGATTGAAATACGCCGCTCCCCCTCGTTGATCATCACCAGGTCGGGCCTCAACGTGGAATCGGTGCCTGGAACAGATATGATAAAGGAAAATTGAAAACATTTTTCCGTTCTACGTCCCATAATGTACTATTGTGTAGAAAACAATATCGCTGTTGGGAAACACTACATACAGCATATAAATATTTTATTGCCCGTAATATAACTCAACATATAAGTTTTTATCCAACAAAATTTGATATTTAGTTTCAAATAGAGAGAATTTGGATGACGAGCAGGGCAGTATTTGCTCTACTCGGGATGACGTAATGACATTTTAGTGACGCACACCTCCTCTTGAATAATTACACCCTTGTATAACACAGAATAATTGTATTTACTTTGTTAATAACCAGGAGGGAGTGTATGAATTGTAGGCACAACTAAAGTCACGATTTTAGTTTCAAGAGTTTTCATTTTCAGTGCACACCCTCTATGGACAGCAAGAAGCATAAGACTTGCAATTAAAATCGAATTTAACTAATTTAAATGTGTTCATTTCCTACAAATGTGCACACTATATTATATGATATGATTGGATAAATAACAAGTTTCCAATAACACATATCTTACTGAAATATATATTAGTTCTGTTATTGATTGTGTATACAATCATAAACTGCATTACTCTACAGTAGATGCTGAAAAAAGTGGAGTTCGGCCCTTAACTAGAAAATGAGTTGAGATTGATTTAAGGAGCCAACCTATCTGTTCAGCAGGAACTGAACGTAATGACAGGCTAAGACTTTAGAAAAGGCAATCAACAAGTTTTAAAATAAATAACTCAAAGGGAGCTAACTTCAACCACATTTATTTCCATTTTAAATAATGTCACAACGTGCTCTTATTAAAGAGTTATATTTCTATGTGTTATACAATATATGTTGTACGTTTAGATATTAATTTTTGAAGCTGATATTGTGCTATTGACATTGTTTCAATTACAGCGTAATTAATATTTATTGATGTATTGACGGAAACGACAACAATTAACAAACTACTATACTAAAATAAACCTGTACAACACCTATAAATACAAATAGATAGAAGTGAACTCAAAATTCAGTAGATTGTTGGGAAGCATATGTGAGACCAAAATTCAAACATTACCAAAATAGTCTATAACTTTTGACAGTATTGTGCTCAAATGAGGCTCTAAAAGGCAAAATATTTGTATTTGGATGTTATATTCCCCAATATACCGATTCGATCGGTATGAGATAAAAAAAGCAAATAAATCATTAGTGCTGTAGTTAACGTTCGAATATTTCAAAATCTGAGGAAACGATTTCGATTATATTTTAAAGAAACGTAAAGAGCTATATATCTCAAACCACTAGCTTATGCTAAACCACAAGTAAAATAATATTACGTATCAGGATTAATTAAAAAAAACAAAACAAAAAGAGCGTGGCGTAATAGAGTTGTGTTGGATAGAGTCCAATACATTATATTTAATTCATATATAAGTGATATGTTTGGGCAAAATGTTATCACAAATGTTGAAGCCAATTTCCGAAAGAAAAAAAAAATTGGCTTTTTATCACAATACAACCTATAGAATTTAAACTAATCAAATTTATGCATACACTGGTTGTAATTTTCCCAACAAAGGTAACTTAAAATTCTTAAAGCACATATAGATTATATGAGGAAGGAAATATTAAATTATCATAAAATATAAAAGCCATACTAAGGAGACGACGAGGAATGTTACGAAACCAACAAATAAGAAACATCACTGTTCTCCCTCCAAAATTATCTCTTTTTGCTCAAACACAAAAATTGAGTTACCCATCTGAATATTACATAACGAATAGAACTTAAAAGCGAAAACAGCATTAGTATCGACTAAGTCGTTAAGTATGTACAATGGACAACAAAATCGGTGCCTTTCATCACTCGAGGTTTATTAACAGTTTGTTTTCAGAAAGAAAAAAAACAAAAACCGAACAAATATAAAGTGACTCTTTTTTAGAAAGTGGGAATCCAGGATGTCCTTCAAAAATTAGTTACACAAAAAGTAAAGGTCTACTAAAACAAATTTATAGCAGAACATAGTATGGATAGTGCACATCACACCCAAGTATTTACAAGATATTGTTAAAATAGAGAGAGTTATTTATGTATACTGAACAGTAATATTTATATTAGAAATAGAAAACAGTACATATTAATGCTGAAAAAAACAAACTATGAGTAAAAGTAAAGATATAAAGTTAGAATAGAAAGGATATGCATAAAGGAACAGGAAGACAGAAATATCGTCCCTATTATCTAGTTCGTTACAAGTAAAGCTAATCTACGATATTACCTTCCGATGATGGTGAGTCCCGCTGCAAGTACACCGATAGTACATTGATTGCGCACACCTTCTCTTCGAGAATGGCACCTGTTTAGGCAAAATACGTCTATACAAGACAGTTAAATATAGTTTGATACAAGTGGAAAATTTAGCTGAGCACACAAAAAATACAGGTTAAAATAATTAAAATAACACACATTTTCTCCGCAGTTATAATAGAGAAACTCGTTTATTCTAAGGTATAACAACAGTTTCCTGTTCTCCAGAATTGTTTTTTTAATAATCGTTATTGAATGTAATATAAGAATTATTCCTGGGATACTCATTGGAGAATATAAGATTTTCATTGAATATATTTTCTTACTTATACTTCTCTCATCTCCTAAAAACTGTTACATTTCAATTATTACAAATTGCCTTCAATACGTACTGTTTCAACAATTTCTCAATTTAAAAGAGTTCGTACAGAGAATTTATTGCCATAGGATTTATTTACAGTTCTAGCAAACTTTCAACCGAACGGAACATTTCACCATACTCTCTGATAAATGTATCGTGTTGAAAGCTTATCATTAACTTCTAATTCACTCTCTTTTGGTAAATGATTCAAAGAGACAGATACCTTTAATCACTTAAAGGGTTAAAAGTAAACAAAACGAAAAAAGACCATTAGTTTAATATATCATTGTGTGGAGCGATACACTTCATTCAAGTTTTCAGGTCACATTACTCGTAATAATTGTGTTTACTAATATAGTAATGACATAATTTAACATTAGAGTAGCAACAAACCAATCTGGCGGCAATGTTTTTGGTAGTCTATAAGGTTCTTGGTGTTTTAAACAGGTGATAAGTATCTCGTAATCTAATTTAGTTTTACGAGGACATGGCGTCTATTTCTAACAAGAAGGGGTACCTATCAATTTTAAAGAGCAGTACTTGAGTATTTTGATAAAAAACATTTGATGGAAAAACGTATCCGGACGTTCTCCTGAATTTATCCCAATGGATATATTCTGTTCTTTTGCAGTGTTCAAGGACAAAGTGTATAGTTTATAACCAAGAAGTATTGTTACTTTAAAAAGTTACATCAGAAATATAGTTTCAGAAATTAGTACACAAAGAACTGTAAAAAAATGTAGGCTACCAAAGCTTAAAAATTATGTCAATATATGTTTAAATATATAGAGGTTCAAATTTAATGTTATCAACTGTATACTATATAAAAACGTGTATGGTTTGTAAATATACTACTTATAATTTAACATTTAATGACTTTATGTAAAATAATCTATAGATCTCTATGTAAACATATTTAAACTCAGCTACGTTTCGATCATGATCCAAAGTTAAATTATATTGCTTTCATACTCTATATGGTTTATCATATGCTTTTAATTATATAATAATTTAAAATCCTGAATAAATATATGATACTAAATTTCTACGTTTTTATTTCAACTAGAATTTATAGCTTCATTACTAAAGCTCATTACACTCATAATAAATGGAGATTAGAATTTAAGTATGTAATATAGTAAAATAAAGTGCTGCGTATCATATCAGAGACACACATAACTTTTATTTTAACTCTATTTCTCAAGAGGACATCGTTTCTTCTTTCTGAATTTAATCTTTACGAATAGAGCCAATACAATATTAAATCTACCTCACATAAAGTTGATATATCATCCCATTTTGTGTATCAAAGAAGAATTTATCTTTGACTTTGACCCAAAAGAAGAGGTTGTCTGACAAAGTGAACATCATTTACATAAGAGCATTTGTGCAGAAAGCCTAACAGAAATAATAAAGAGGTCTGGAAGTAGACCATTACACTCTACTTTGTCGGATAACTTGTTCTTTTACTAGTTTTCTTAATTTCAGATAAGTAAATCAAGACATTTTTTACCACTGAATATGTAATAAGGCTGATAAATCAGCAATAACTAAATTCTTATTATTTAGAAGGAAAATATTATTTTAAAGTAAAAAGCACTGAAATATTGAAAAAGTCACTTAATTGAATTCATTAGGTGCTTGGGCAAATTGTTATGGTAACAAATATAGTAATGCATTTGTAAATAATAAATAAGGCCGTATATAAAATTCTATATCGATGTAAAATATAATTGTATAACTTACATATCAGTGTTATTTTAGTAATAGTCCATTAGTTATATAAGGTACTTAAAATGTCGTAGAGTACATATTAAAAATTAACTATTTAGAAAGATGTGAAAATAGTTTAAACCACGTCCTTCCTTACGCATTCTGTATAAATATTGGGCGTGGCACCTTACTAGCTTAGTTATATTTTGTTTATTGTAGCTCATGCACAATTAATGATGGCGATGGTGTCGTTAAAATGCATTTGATTTATCACGAGTATTATTTGTGAGAAATTGTGTTTTATTTAAATTTTACGCAAATTACTGTTGTATTTAATATAAAAGTAATATTACAAAACTGTCAGCTCAGTTCCTCAATTACCATTGAAATTTATTAGTTACAACATTTATATTATTACTTGAAGAAACCGTTTTTTAAATTGTCATATCTGCTAGCATCTACATAATTAATTTGAGTACAAACAGTTAATAAGCTGAAGCTAATCTTAGCATTTTCGTATTTTGTATATTTGTCGACGCATTTCAGAGTTCTTTCATCTTCCAGATTAAATTACGTCTCAAAGATGGAGGAACTTCGAAACATGCTAGGATTAGCAGAAGATTGTAGTTAATTAACCGTTGTTGAAGGTTATATCTTGAACCTTTATAATATGTAAGCCTGACTGTTAAATTAATGAACGAAACTGGAAAATGGATTTTGTAAAATCATTTATCCTGTAACATAAACGGTGTAAAATCATTGCACAACCTTCCTCACACACTAAAAATAAAACACCCGTGAAACACTAAATCTAAGGAATCTTTTCAAAATTGTCTTTAATTTTGTGTAACATGAAGATTCATAAGCTAATATGTCAAACTACAAGTAAAAGTATTTTATTATGTTGAGTAATTTGGAGGATATATTGTAAGACACCAATGGTGGATAGGGTTCTATTGGTTTTGTTTCCAAGTTACTCATGAAAAATCTGCGTTTTGTACATTAGTTTGGATTATAAGGCTGGTTTTGATTTAAATGAAATAGGATCGAGATTTTTTTAGCAGTTTTCTAAATATTCATACTCTAAAGATGACGCCCAAAGGTAATTAATCTTAAATAGTAAACTTATATTTATGTGAATATGACAATCAATAAGTGTCGTTTGGGTCATTTGAAACTGTATATATATACTTGGAAAGGGTTATGAAAGGCGTTAGAATCGATTTTGAGAAAATCTGTATTGTGCACTAATTTTAGATTAAGGAAGAAATAACAAAAGCCACATAGCGAATTTTGTATACATTGGCCACATAGTTTTATGTCTAGGGCACTTTAAAGACTACAGATTGACAGATATAATTACAAAAATTACTTTTTTATTCATAAAGAACGACTAAATTGATAATAATAGCACGTCGGATTTGATCCATTACATAACTTTATTTATGGGTTTTTCTTTTCTCGCAATAATTAGCAGAGAGATCTTTATTGTGTGCACTGATGCCCATACATCCTCGTTATAACAGTAACAATTTACATTTATTTCCAAGTTTTAGTAAATTTATACCACCAAATATATCTTTATAAAATTAAAGGAAATGTAAGTGTAACTATGAAATAAGTTAAACTTAGTTATTATTTAAGAGAATAAAGACAGTAAAGCTCTTTACTTCCAAATTTATGATTGGAATGTATTAAAAATAACATGAGTATAACGTCAAAAAAAAGTATTTTTGACACCATATTTTTAAGCTACCAAATAAATAGATTTTTTTAAAAGGAGACAAATGTATATCAGGGCTAAGCAAAATAAATCCAGTAGTGTATTTATGTTTTAGTCCAATACCCACTTGCTTGTCATATCATTATTTGACCAGATCAATACCAATGATAATTGACAATGTTTACGATTTCATTGTTTGCAGAATTTTAACCAACCTGCTTTCATTGCTCATTATTAAATTATAAAAAAAATAATGTAAACATATTATGATTTACCACTATTGAGTGTTAGAGAAATAAAATAAAATATCTTCATATTTAATCACGGCTTTTCACTTTGTGGATGGAATAAATCTATGAATATAAAAGTAAATTAGAAATTCGCTTAAACAGTTGGACATGTTATGCAAAGTGATAGTTTTTGTGAAATTTGAATACGTATAGCTGTAGTTCTTTGTTTATAAAATAAATTTCAATTTTACCCAAATTTTCCACTATCATTTTTTTTCATGTTTGGAGGTTTGCAAATAAGGTATATTCAAAGTTTCAAAAAAACAATGTTGATTCTATCTCATAATAAATTTAAAGTAGTTTTTATAAATCAAGTAACTTTACATGAATATACAAATCAATTTAAGTATAATTTTTAATAAAATAATAATTTAACCTTACGTACTCAGAAGTTTCAAAGTACGTTTCATGAAATAAATAATAAGATAAGAACTTTTTTCCTTGTTGTTTAAAGGCAAAAAACCTTGGAGTCGCAATCGCCAAAAAACGAAAAGTATAAAACAGAGATCCTTAGCCCTGGAATACATTAGGATCGGAAGAGAACAAGAGTTGGTCAATATGTAAATTTGATAGTAAATATGAAAAAATGGAAAAATAATCCATGATTAGGTGATACAAGGTGTAGATGTAGTTATGGTACCTCGGGATTGCCATATTGATAATCACTATTTGTGAACCCCTGAGAAGATAAGACAAGACAACCTCAATAAGTTATATTAATTACAATATCTGAAAATGTTCACTTTAAGGACTTCAGTAATCAACTTCACATTTATTTGAATTCATAAATTGAAACGGAATGGCAAATTCATACAAAAAGAATAAATATATAAGTAAGAGCTTCAGAAGTTACATTTTAATCTGAGTTCAAAATTTGGTTTAACGAGATATTTGACGAATTCAGTAACACTCAAATTTTTAAAACAATAGGCCGAATTTCAAATTTAAAAAAAATGAATTTCATGAAATATTACACCCTTACATCGTGTAATGTCTGAGAACAGGTAAGTTTTTGCAGCTTTAAAATCACCATCCAGTGATAATCCAACACATTTTCTCTATATCGTGGACCCTCTGTCGATCACGATTCTCGTCTGTTATGTTTGATTTGTTTATTACCCGTAACTCTACATCATTGATTAATATTTCCCATGCCATGCTGCACAACTCTTAAATAATGTTTAATGACCAACACGAAGTAATATTAAAATATATTTGAATGTGCAATTAGACTATAAATAATTAGTTTCGAAATTTAATTAAATGCAACCATGATTGTTTTGTAGAATTTCTCATATTGCTGTCACCCTCGCGGGTATGCCGACATGAGATGTCCACCGGCCCATAATTGTCCACTGACATAATTTAGTACTATTTGAAGGTCAGTGTGTATTTATAATACGCTCTGCAAGCTGCAATAATATATCATGGGTACAATTTTCGTTAAATATTTTGCGTAGGGTTGACGTTAACAACAAAAACCGCTAAGAAATTTAAAATTGAAGACCGACGTGTAATATAAAAACTCGTTTTTCGAGGGTAACGAAAAACTTATATATCTCATAACGTAAAAGAAAATATCATTTTATGGATATTTACAATCCACTGAATCGTTGGATACCAAAAATAAATAAATAAATAAGAAACGTAATAGTAAAAATAAAATAGTTATAAGCTTAACCATCAAATTATACATAAAATTATTACACATTCCTATTATCCGTAATGCATGTGGATTTCCATCAAAATCTAAAGTGTAATTTAATTAATCATTAACTTGAATATTGTTTAAAGGATTGGTCCGAAAATTTAAAAATGGCTGCGTTTGAAATAGTTTTTGATAGCCAAAAATGTTTTTATAAATTTCTAGGTCCTGCATAAGTTTTCAATGACTCATTTTTTGCACCTTAACACATAATAACACTAATTGAGTTTATATACACTAAATACCAAAAAGTAAATTGCGTTATTTAAAAGATAAGTTAAGTATTTTCATAAAGGAGGGTTCTTTATTTGTTGTCTAATCTTTCAGAAAACGCTGCATTGTATGTAGATATAATTGGGATTTGTTAAGACATCAGCTGTTATTTGTAATAATATACACTGTGAGTCAAAAGTATGGATACACCCTGTTAAATTTTAAATGGATAAAGATAGAAAAATTAAAGTCAGGACACCTTTCTAGGAAATAAAAGTGAACGTTTTAGTCACTATTACAACTTTGCCCATTTCCCCAAAATGGGATTTTTGGGGGGCAGCTCAATTTTTTTAAACGTAAAGACCCATTAAGTGACACCTCATTTTAAAGTCCTTGATTAAAGAAGAAGAACAGTGGAAACCAGAGCTTTCTATCTCAACCCAGTACAAAATGGCAGCTCATTGAAATTTTCAGAACTTGTTCTAATTTCTAATACTTGGGAAATTTACTGTTAATTGAAAACAATGAATTTGTGAAACATAAAATCAACAGCTAATAAAATAAACTTCTTTTTATAATGTATTAATAATTTAAACTTACTATCCTGTGTTTTTTTATAACAGGTGTTCAAACTGCTGCCCCAGGACAGTTTGACAATGTCCAAGCCTGTCGTAAAAACTTGAAACGGCACGCTGTATGGATTCACGCGGGATTTTTTTAATTTGAGCTACTACTCTGTCCCTAAGGTCATTAATGCACTGGGGTTTCGTTTTATACACGTTGTTTTTAATGTAACCCCACACAAAGTAGTCCAGTGGAGATAGATCTGGCGATCTTGGTGGCCACTCGATACTTCCTCTTCTGCCTATCCAGCGATTGGGAAAAATATTGTTTAAATACTCGCGGACATGCAGGCCATAGTGTGGAGGTGCTCCATCCTGCTGGAACCAAACTTGATTACAGTTGTTGATTGCTGCTTGGATAGCTGGATAAATCTGATTTTGTAGCATTTCCTGGTATACCTCGGCATTAAGATTGCCATCAATAAAAAAGGGCCCAACAAACTGATCCCTCACAATGCAAAACCAAACGTTTAGTTTTTCAGGGTTCTGGGTGTGTTGCTCTCTGATCCAACGAGGGTTAACATCAGCCCAATAACGACAATTGTGTCTGTTAACGTTACCGTTTAACATGAAAGTTGCTTCGTCTGAAAAAGCAATGTTGTTCATTCTAATTGTATTGTTATCAATGTGCCTCATCATCAGTTCACACAATTCTAATCGACGATCAAAATCGTCCTCACTTAGCTCTTGAACTAAACGAATTTTGTACGGTTTAAAACCACCGCCATGTAAAACTCTAGAAACTGATGTTTGAGATATACCTAACATTAGGGAAACATTTCTTGTTGAGGCGTGAGGATTTTCTACAACAGACTGTAAAACGTCAAGTGACAATGCTTCATTTGTAACCGATTTTGGTCTTCCATGTTTGGGGCGGTCTTTAACGCTGCCTGTTTCCTGGAAACGTTTGATAGTTTTTTGAACTCCTGATTTAGATACTGGGTTTCGATTAGGATAAGTGTCATTAAATAAATTCCTTACTTCATCATAAGATCTCACCCGGTCTCCGTAGCCTCGCATCATCAGGATCATAATACGCTCTTGTTAACTTAAACTCTCCATTTCAACGTATAGTATCACAAAAACACAGTATCACAAAAATACGTCTTAACTTTGTTGATTCCAACCAGAAACTGAACCTGATAATGGACTTCCTCAAAACTGATAAGATTAGGGAGGCCTGCCGTACAGCAGGTAATAACTGTAAAACAAGTTTGAGTTTGTATGAAAAGTGGTTGTCTATTGGGGTTATTTACCACCTGAATGTGGATGTTCATATTTTGCCTCAATGAAGTTTTACGTAATTTCAATGAGCTGCCATTTTGTACTGGTTTGAGATAGAAAGCTCTGGTTTCCACTGTTCTTCTTCTTTAATCAAGGACTTTGAAATGAGGTGTCACTTAATGGGTCTTTACATTTAAAAAATTTGAGCTGCCCCCAAAATTCCCATTTTGGGGAAATGGGCAAAGTTGTAATAGTGACTAAAAAGTTCACTTTTATTTCCTAGAAAGGTGTTCCGAGTTTCATTTTTCTATCTTTATCCATTTAAAATTTAACAGGGTGTATCCATACTTTTGACTCACACTGTATATTTTTTTCTATAGCCACAATATTTCTCATTGTTGAGTAATATCAAACACAGGTATCTAGTAGGTATATATATATATATATATATATATATATATATATGATATTGTGATGTATGTGATTTTTATACTTACTTTCCTGGAGGGACTATGAATATTTCTGCAAAAATAATTTAACCTAACAAAACCATTTAGAAGTTAAACAAGCATACGGAGATGGAGGCAGGTTAAAAAGTGGTACAAATCACTTTTGTTTAAACCGTGAAAGTTGAACTCCTTTTTGGTTTAATAAGCTGAACCTGAACAAGCAAAACAGAGAAATTTCATCGACTTTAATAGAGTTTAAAAATAAACCGTAAAGATTTCAGCATGCTGAAAATAAATCTACAGAAAAACGTTCTAAAGAATCTGACATTGAAGAATAAGTCTGAAAGACTTTAAAAAAGATTATTTGTTTCCGACCTAATTATTTACCACTCTTAAACCTCAAAACTTTATATCAGGATAGCCATATTTAAAGTGGTTACAACACACAAAAGTTTGTAACAGACCAGCTGAAGATATTGATAATTTATTACTTCCTATACTCAGTCAATGTATATGTGTAAAAAGGTAATATTTTAAGGTGATAAAATTGTTTTGTAGTTAAGTTGATAATAAAGTTTTGTATATTAGTATTACTAATTATTAGAGAAATATTTTATATAGTTCTTTGTTATTCATTTTATTTAGAGCTGTATTATTTAAAACTAGGACAATAGTTAGATACACATTTGTGAGATGTATGGATTGAATTATTTGCTTTGCAAAGAAGATTGATTAAAATTACCCCAAAATCAAAAATATAAAATATATAGATACTCTTTATTCATAATTAAACTTTACTCACTCGCCATATACAATTTTATAATTTGGTTGATAAAATTGTCTACAGTTCGAATTTGACAAATTCAGCTTTTCGACAATTAATTACAGATAACTCAGTTTTATAATAATTGGCACATAATAATAGGCCGAGATGTTTGTACAACCTGATATTATGTAATTATCTCTGTAATACTAAATTTGCAAGTTGTTAAAATATTTCAGTTATATTATATTTATGAAAAATGTATAATTCCCACTTTAAAAACTTATTGCAAAAGCAGTTTGATGAAAATGTTTTTTAAAAATTTAGTTATTAAATTGAAAATTCAAGCTTCGTAGTATATGATTACACAACTAAAAAAAAAAAAGATTGTAATGCATAAAAATTGTTTCAGCTCCCAAGCTGTTAAGATTTTATAATGAACATACTCTTAACTTATAAAACAATATATTGGAGGCCAAATTTTAAAAATCTTATTTTCCAGCGCCCAACGAATGTGGGAACTGGAGAAATGAGTATGAAAATAGTTTCACACTAACATTCCTTCCTTTAACTTTTTGTCTTTTTTAAATTTTTAGAAAGGCCAGCAACTAAATATTATCAATTTTAGCCTAATTATCTTAAGAGCTCAACACATACCCCTGATGACCGAATTTAAAGCACCCCTAAAGACGTGCTTATAGAATAGCATGATATATCCTCAACGAAAAATAATTTCTCTTATTTTGACGTTATAGTTTTATTGTAATAATTTGTAAACAATCTTCAGTAATGTGCCGGTTAAATACGGCAGACATAGTATCTACTCGGAGAGGTGTTGAGCAATATGTCTTTTGAGGTTAGCCTTCACCAAACTAAACAAAAAACATATAATAAATACAAGGTAAATTTAATTAAAACTTCTATACGTAGCTACAACATTTTAATCATTGTTTGTATGGAAACAAATGTTTTGAACTTTATTTACAACTTATTTTAAAACTTTAATAAGAGTCACTTTAAATCCAACCTTTTAAAAGTTACTAAGCTCTTTTAATTACAAGATACTTAAATTTCCCCTTCAAAGTTAAAGACCTAAACTTTTATTGATAAAAATGTTTTTATAAGCCACAAAAGCCACAATAACGTTCCTCTTATATATTCTATGACGAACAAAACACCTCATTTAGTTGAAGAGTTTGTGAGAATTTAGGGGAGTTTTCAATGAATGCGGTCTAGGAACACTTTTGTATTTTTGACGGAGACAAATTTTACCTCTAACCTTGTTTTTATTTTTGTTTTTTATATTTTTAATTTTCTTCAATACAAGTATAATACCGTTTAATTTTATAAACATTTCAAGTTATGTATAAGCACAAGTTGGATAAACATTTTCGATGTCATAAACATTTTTTGAGGTCAGCATGAAAAACCGATTGGAGAGAAGAGGGAGGAGGTCAATATCGGTTCAAAATCGAAAAAATATTCAAATATAATTATGCTTTAGAGTTTTTAAACTAATTAAATCTACCATACTCATACTTTAAAGTCAAATTGGTCTTACCTGGAACACTCGTACCCAGAGCAACAAAGGTGATCGCTGTAACAGAGTCTTTAAGTCCCAAAGTGCAGCCAAAGTGGGAAGCTAAGTCTCCAATGATAGCAGTTAATACACCAATCCAGAATATGGAAAACACAAAAAATAGATATCCAGAACACATATAATGTGAAGAAAACAAACAACGGGTTTGTTAGTATATCACTTACTACAAAAAATGTCATTATTCTTCATAATATTGTTATTATTCATTTTTAGTCGAATATAATTCCTCCTAATATGTATTATTATTTACATTTAAATATACATTTTTGTATTAATCATATGAGGATATATTCAATTCACTTTTAGTGTGGAAAAGTTGAGTATTACAATGGAGATAATAATTAACTTTTTTTTCTCAAACGTTAAATATTTAAAAATAATAAAAAGTAGAATTTCAGCCCTGGTAAACACGATAAATTTAACATTAAAGTGTATTTTTAAATTTACATAGAATAAATTAAAACAACAAAATTAAATATGAAAGAATTTGGAATCTAGAAGGCGTCAAAGTTAAGATAATTCGTCTAATTATTAGAATCGTTTAAACACAATGTCAGCCTATTAATAGATGACCGGTGGAAATAATGTGCAATTCTTTAAATTGTTTGAACGTATACAACTTTCAGCTTTACCCTTTCAAGTAGGAGTTCAACAATAAAAGTTCTTTTAAAAAAATTCAAAATACCCAATATAAATTAAATTAGTTTTGTTATAAATTTGTAAAACTATATATTTTTTTAAACTGTTTTTTATAATTGAATTTAAAAAATAATTTTACAATTCTCCAGCTTCAATATCTTATTTATCTAATGAAAGAAGAAAATGTGCTGTTTGTTTATGCCTAGGGTAAACTATAATACAGGCAATTGTGTAATTTGAAACACCTTTTTCATAAAATGTTATTTAAGATATTATTGTTAATAATATTATTTTCTATGGATTGTAAACTACATATTTTCAATCAATACTTATAACGGAAAAACTGAATATATTTGAAAAAATAATATATCTATGTATTTCAAATATAATATTCTGTCACACCTGTCATTGTCTTCTTAATATTCTTCGTACATCCGTTCAACTAGAGTATAATGCTATGGATGGCGGAATACTGTACACAAGGCACAGTGGGCTGGCTAAATCTGTACCTTTGTACCGTTAGTATGAACTGAAGCGGGCCGTCAATTCACAATCAGAAAAAAAACTTAGCTTCTAGGTAATTAGAAATAATGGTCAACATGCTGGGGAAATAAAAACAAAATTACATTTAATTGGTCATAGAGTTAATTGGCTAATAGAGGTGGGCATCTGAAACACTTCCCTTTAAAATTTAGTAACGTAGGCCCATAGAAATATATTGACTCAGCATAATTATACATAATAATAAAAAGTATAATTTTCATAATATATTTTCAATCTTAACAGAAAGAAAGAATATAACATTATTTAGGTTTTCTTATATTGAACTCTGTTAATCGCAGTTGACACATTACAAATTGTGTTAAACTAGATGAGGGAGGCATTTTACTAGTTAATTTTTTGTTTTTTATAGTATTATTTAGAATTTTTTGTTTGTAATTATAATAACATTTAATCTAATTCGCAGATAATATGAGAAGATTTGAAATGTATTTTCAACTTGATATTTTAAAATATAATATTGTTTATGTTTCATGTTTCAACTTGATACTTTAAAATATATAATTGTTTATGTTTCATGTTTCAATATATATTTTGTTTAAAAATAATAATACACACTTCTATGTAATTGTATACGTCACGTTTGTTCATTTAACTGACTTAGAGCAGAGAAATGTTGTTTTAGCAGTAATGTTTATCTGGATGTTTAGTTACAGGATTCTACAACCGTTGTCAAGGCCAATCAAACATATTTCTACCGCTGTTGTTCGTGACTTGTTTACAAAATTTATGCATTTTAACATGTAGCTCTAATGCACTACATTACAACGTATATTGTGCTTAATAGTTATTATTAATGATTTCTATTTATCGTCAAAATTTCTGAAATAATTGTTTTTAGAAGTGAATCACTTAATATATTAATAAATTGTAAAGTAGCCTATTTATTTAAAAAAAGTTAATTCAACACTACTTAACGTTAATCAAGAACATTATGGTAACACAATAAATAAATAGAGTCTTAATGTTTTGTGGGAAAATAAAATATATTTTGAAATATTTACTTTTCAATTGTTATTAATAATTTAAAATGATATTATAATGAAATATGTATATTATTCACTTAAAAATTATTGATTGATTTATTAAATGAAATAAAATCATGTTCTAAAAGCATAGATAAACTTTAAAACTTTCAACTACCCTTGGAAAAAAGAAAAGTCTATAAGAATGCAACGTACAAGTGGTTGGTAATGCTTTGATAACTTCATTACCCTTTCCTTTAAAAATAGCTTTCATCGAAGTCATGAAAATGGAAGTTTGAAAATGAAATAATTAAGATGCTTTATCGGTTGGCGAGGGAAGAACTTGGATCTATATTCATTAAACCTGAGCCAGCAATAGAACAACCTAACCAAACCACAAGCAACTGGTGGATGAAATCAAAATACAAGATGGCATGGTCTTGCAGGGATTACAGTAAATCACTGATGGAAAATGTCCTACTCCTAGATTAAGAAAAAGCTCACTGAATCTGAATAAATAAAACAAAGAAACATCACTGATATAACGAAAATTTTTCGAACTTGCGATATACTTAAATGTGGAGAGCCTTGAATTTAGACTATGACAGGTATATATTGAAACCATTGGCTGACATAAGTTTTGACTATATGACTCTTGCTCGTAAGAGGTTGTTTGAAGTTGAAATTCTTGCAGTTTTCTTCCATGAAGAGCTAGTTAGTGAACTATTAAAACTCATGGAGGGGAGTTAAAGGCTTTTCTTATCTAATCTTATATATATATATATATATATATATATATATATATATATTACTCAAAGCTGAAAGTTTTACGCAATAAGCTGAAAGTTTCTCTATTAAATGTAATATTATCTTCTTAGTAACGATGAAGAAATTACTTAATTACTCAAGATCTTCCTATTTTGGGTAAATCTGTTATTTGCATATTAAATGGCGTTATTGAAGTAGAGTGAACTAATAACCTTACGATAGCGAGATGTTGATGGTTTAATTATAGGGAACCCTGTGGTATTAAAGATAACGTTGTGGGTGAAAGTTTACGGCTTTTTAGTTTAATTACTCTGCGAGATTAGATTGTAAGGATTATTAATTTATTAGAAACGAAAATGACTCAAAATTTATACCACTCGAAATGGATATAGTTTAAAAACGAAACTTAATAATATGTTACACATAAAAGACATTTTATGAACTTCACTAATTGACTAGTATTTATTTTTTGTATTATAAGGCTCAAGTCTCTTAGATGTAAAATGACTATTTATCAGGGAAATAGGTTTCATAGATTTCATAAAAATCCTGTTACAAACTATTCAATAACGGTACTGTAGCAATAAAAAATATATAGACCAAAATCTTTGTAATTTGGGTTTAATTTTTTAATAGATGTAACGAATTTCAGTTCAAATTTGTTTTAGTTTTATATTTTATAAACACAGTATAATTTAATATTAAGTATTAATTTTTTTAAAGTCTGTTGGTTTTCTAAGTATTCATTTTGTATAGTTTTTAATCTTATCTAACAATTTCGTTTATATGTATAAAATAATCCTTTTATTATAAATTTATAAATAAAATTATATATTTCAATATAACCCATCGAACAAAATAGAAGTGTCAACCTCACGCCAGTTGCCATATAGGCACGGTTATTTTTAAATAGTCAGAGTAATTTAATCGGCCTTGCCAACATATTATTTATTCGTCAAATAAACATACATAATACATAAATTGTAGTTTTATTTGATAACCTATACATATGTAAAAAAAAATAATCTCGGTATTTTTTGTCCATTAACTACTCCAAGGTCATTTTTTACCGCTATATTTTTCTTATATGTTGGACAATACAAAAATTATTAATGCATCGTTTGAAATAAATTGGATATATCATCTTGTCTGTGTAGACGGGTTTGCGATATACAGACATGATGGTTAGTCATGAGCGTTAAATTACAAGAGTCCATAGTGTTACCTACCAACCCTAAAAATAATAGTGAAAACAGATACTGTTTTTGTTAATGATACGAGGTAAGTATAAATATAATATATGGTATTTGTTTTAATAGTAATATAGTACAAATTATAATGTATAACAATTAAAGATAATTAGAAAATTTGTTTATTAAAAGGAATTTTAACTTGTATATTTTAAATAAACTGATTAATTTTAATATTGCTATTACTTTTATTAATATATGTCAATGATCTGTCATTCTGTCTAAACTAAGAGATTGATTAAATAATAATTTATATAGTTACGTTGTAAATTTATAAATTTCAGTAATCCATACTACAAAATCTAACACAAAAATTTTTCCGAGTGTCTCCATCTTTTCTCCCATTATAAATGATTTGCACAATTCAGACTTCCTGTGCTATATTGTTGTATCCTGTTGCTGGCTTATGACTGAGAACAATATTTACCTAAATTTATATGTAATTAAATAATACTTACTGGTCAATTTAAAAATAAATTCTGGGAATATTTTTTACCAATTTACCAACAGTGAAAAAGTTGGTAAATAAAATCTATTATTTTTAACCGGGCAGCATATTTTGATTTGATTTGTGTGTGACATTAATATCCTATAATGACCTACAAATCCAATTATTTACAATAGTTAATATTAAATTGTAGAAAGATGTCTAGTATTCTACAAATTACTTTTCAGTCTGTTGCTCTAAACAATTTTAATAGGTACTACAATAGACTGGAATTTGTAAATTATTTAATGAAACGTAATTATTCAATGAATAACTTTGCTTTCATTCCACTTTGGCATCATGATAGCTAAATCATTATGCGACCAATAATGTTAATGACTAGATGTTTGTTATCACACTCGTTGTTCTGTAGCATTATCGCCTGAACTATCCCACCAGTTATGAAAAACTATATCCTATCTTCAAATTTGAAAGGAAGTATGTGCACGGATTGATCACAAATAGTTGCTTTGTTGTGGAGAGATATAGAATGCGAATTTTTATTTGTTTATATTTAACTATAAGTCACACATGCAGTTTTAAATGACCATATTACTAATACTTGAATTCACTTTTATCGCTTTAATATACCTAATCTATAAGATGAAAATTTGAATACCAAATACAACACAGGAACTGAATATTAAGAACACGGTGGATTTAGATCCAAGACGCAGAAACTGGGTGACTCATTTGTATGCAGGAACAGCTCTGGCAGTGTGGGGGCGTGTCTTATTATTTAAATTAATATGTTTTAATGTAAATAGATACGTCATTTAAAGCACATTATAAGTATGTCATAGAGCATTATATTCTTTATAATAAAACAAATGTAATTATATTGAAAGGTCGTCCGTTGTTACCTTTAACTTTCTCAGTAGGTAAATACAAAGCGAGAAAATAGTGTTTTTACAAAACTATACTTTGGGATTTTCTTTAATAGTACGGTTGACGGACGGCGTACGTCGTACGGAATGACAATCCAATACAATCCGGGCGATTTCTCAGCCCTTGTTTATTCTATTTTCACTAAATATGGTAGGCTAGCTAACAAGGGGGTCAAGTTGTGCCCCTTCTTTTCAGTTTGATCGGATACACATACCGGTAGGCTGGCTCGAAAGGGGGTCAAGTGGTGCCCCTTCTTTTCAGTTTGATCGGATACACATACCGGTAGGCTGGCTCGCAAGGGGTCAAGTTGTGCCCCCTTCTTTTTAATTTGATCGGATACACAAAACGGTAGGCTGGCTCGCAAAGGGGTCAAGTTGTGCCCCTTCTTTTCAGTTTGATCGGATATACAAAACGGTAGGCTGGCTCGCAAGAGGGTCAAGTTGTGCCCCCTTCTTTAAAATTTGATTGGATAACAAAACGGTAGGCTGGCTAGCAAGGGTGTCTAGTTGTGCCCCTTGTTTAAAATTTGATTGGATAACAAAACGGTAGGCTGGCTAGCAAGGGTGTCTAGTTGTGCCCCCATCTTTTCAATTTGATCGGATACACAAAACGGTAGGCTGGCTCGCAAGGGGGTCAAGTTGTGCCCCTTCTTTTCAGTTTGATCGGATACACAAAACGGTAGGCTGGCTCGCAAGGGGGTCAAGTTGTGCCCCTTCTTTTCAGTTTGATCGGATACACAAAACGCTAGGCTGGCTCGCAAGGGGGTCAAGATGTGCCCCTTCTTTTCAGTTTGATCGGATACACAAAACGGTAGGCTGGCTCGCAAGGGTGTCTAGTTGTGCCCCCTTCTTTTCAATTTGATTGGATACACAAAACGGTAGGCAGACATACAAGGGTGTTTAGTTGTGCCTCCTTCTTTTTCAGTTTGATGGATACACAAAACGATAATTACGGTGAATAATTTCCTAACAAATAACATAATAATATGAAATAATAAACAAACAATTTAAAAAAATATAAATTTTATAATTTATAAAATCTTAGTCGCACGCATATAATGTATCACGAAAGCGACAGAACGAATTTTTATGGGTCTCTGTCACTCTCCTCGTCACCCGGTCGAACTCTTGGATTTGCGAAATACATCCTTTAAAATATAGAGCTCAAATAGGTGTTAGATGGGTTAATTATTACTTTTATATACCAGTTTTATGATTTAAAAAGTTCTATTTGATTTCTAAGACCGAGAGAGTATTCTGAGATTTTTAGGTTTTACGGCCGAACGTCACTGTATTTTCAACAATTCAAAATGAAAAAAAGTAATATTATTATACTTATAAAAAACTATCTTAAAGCATACCTTTACGAGTTGTTTTATTTGCAAAAGTCTTCACTATATTTTAATAAGGTTGTTTAACAGCTCATTCGTGTCCTACTTACACTATACCCTGGTAATAATATATAATTATTTACGTTTAATACTGATTGTGAAGTAATATTACCGATAGTAGGGTAATAAAACGAGTGAATTTTAAACCTACTTTTATTGCAACTTTGGCTCCATTACAATTTGACATATGTTCCATATAACATTATACATTGTTTTTCTAGTTTATACAAGTTTTTATTTCGTTTGATATGCAACTAAATATAGTAATATACAGTGAAATATTAAAATATTAAGTAATACATACATATATTAATTAATTGCGTTCCCAAAATGTTCTACATTAAAAAAAAAAGAAAGTATTTTCATTCATATAGGCCTACTTATAAAATATGTGAATGATTTCATGTTAAAATAAATATTTAACAAAAATCCATATTGCTAAGCTTAAAGTTTGTAAAACGTATTGTAAAAAGAGTATTATTTTATGTTAAAAAATGTACTTTCGTTACCATCATAAACGGAAATGATTATCTTCAATTTGAGAATGCATATATATCAACATATCTGGCAAGCAATGCCCAAAAGTTCCAAAATGATACAGAATATTTAATGTTTAATACTGTTAGTGGCGTAACATTACCGAAACAATTAGCTTAAACGGGTGAATTGTAAACCTACTTTTATTGCATCTTTAGTTCCGTAACAACATTGTTTATGTTAAAGACAAATTGACT
Organism: Aphrophora alni; assembly: GCA_963513935.1. NCBI lineage: Eukaryota > Metazoa > Arthropoda > Insecta > Hemiptera > Aphrophoridae > Aphrophora > Aphrophora alni. The sequence continues at coordinate 121,100,789 of OY740768.1, forward strand.
ACTATTCCCTCTAACAATAAAAAATACATGAATAAATCTTTAATTTTCTGTAAGTTTTTATTACACTGTACGATTAAACTAAATTATATACAAAAAAAGTAAATTGTACTAATAGTTATTCTTCCCTTACTTATTTCTTACATATTTTTATTTACGTGAATCATAACATTTTTCAGTTTTAAAGTATAAAATAAATTATTATTTATGTAACAGATACACACTTTGGGATCCTGTGATTTGTCTTAATGATTAACTTTATGCAACATGAATATAAGAATCAATGACTCAGAGTAAATTTTAAACAATAGTAACATCGTTTATATTTCCAACCAACTGGTACACTAGCCACTTCAAGGACAACAAGGAGCGGGGGGAAGGTTCGGTTTTCAGAATCTGTTTATAAAAAAATGCTTTAAATAGGTCCAGCATAGTATTTATTAATAAAATTAAGATAACAATTAACAGTAAATCTAAAGAAATTCAATGAACAATCCGTTATAAATAATTTAACTTTTATTATTTCTCCATGTAAGTAATGTTATTACAGTAGCTGTAGTATTATTTTTTGTTTCTTCTTGTTCTATGAATATTTTTGTGTTATTTCGCACGTTTCTTAGAAGCACAATAAATTTACAAATAAGATTATTTAATATAATGAAGATCTGTCTACATCTAAGGAGCTATGTAGACAGTTTATTATTATATTATAAACATACTTTTTTAGATATCATTTATTTATAACTAATATATTTTATATTAATAATGAAACTGTTGAACTAACTTTTTTTTATATAAGGTTATTTTATAGTAGACGTTAAAAAATATTGAATATTTTTAACCACCGATATTGTTCTGCCACCAATTATCTCCTTCCACCAATATTCAGTTCAAGGATTCATAGATCGTTAATCATTGTTCATTCCGTGGTATAATTTTTATATCTCAATTTCGATAACTTGTTTTTCACACATCTATAAAAGTTATATAACATATTAAATAGCGATATCAAATTTATTTTTTAGTTGTAATTATCCAGGTTGTTTTTGGTTTTAAAATAAAAATTATTTACAAGGATATTTTATCGTAACAACAATTATTTATTAAATTTATAATTACGCCTGTAAATAAAATAAAATATATTATTAAAGCGAGGACATACATTATTGATCCCCACTCCCAGAATCCAGCAGTGTTTCGTTGCTAAGTGATCTGTTAACGAGCCTTCCCAGCTACCCTGAACTCTGTTCACACCTTAGATTGTGTACAAAAATGCCAAAAAATCGATCATTCTTTGTTTATGTTTTTCTTAATAATATTCGACTTGCAGGTCTCAATGAAAAGTCGATAATTACTTTGTTATTTCCATATTGCCTTCCGAACTACTGATATAATTAATTAGTTAACATACCTGACTGTCAAAAGTAGTTCATTATTCGTATAGTAGCTACAGCTGTTTCGCCTCAACATAAGGCATCATCAGGCTTAGCACACGTAAACAAACTAAAAACACGTTCACAACACAAAACTTGTTTGTATATAAAAAAAACACACACACGCACACACACGCACACACACACACACACACACACACACACACACACACACACACACACACACACACAACATTTGTGTGTTATTGTGTATTATTTGCGTGCTCTTATAATGCTTATAAGAGCATTCGAAGTTGTAGGATGTGGCCACTTCAAGGAAAAATAATGGTTTATTTTTATTTTTACAATAAAACAAGAACCAACCCGGTTTACTATTTTGTGTGTGTGTGTGTGTGTGTGTGTTTTTATATACAAACAAGTTTTGTGTTGTGAACGTGTTTTTAGTTTGTTTACGTGTGCTAAGCCTGATGATGCCTTATGTTGAGGCGAAACAGCTGTAGCTACTATAAGAATAATGAACTACTTTTGACATTAAGGTATGTTAACTAATTAATTACTTTGTGTATTATAAATCCGCTTAATTACAGATTACCTTACTACTACCGGTTCACAATGCTGCTCAAAATGAGTTATTACAGATTTCAATGTTAATTGATTTTATTTTATTATTTTTTTTCAACGTAATCAATAAATCTAACTTACTGAATTTGAAATAATTTCAACAAAAATTAAGGTTTCTACAGTTGATTTTTGTTTTACATTAAGGCTATTTTTTTAATTTTACCTGTGTTATTTTATATCGTGTAAAACATGTTTGACCATCATTGTCTGCAAAATTTATAGTCTGATAAAACCAACTATTGTGAGACAAAATAGAACTTGCAGAGAAAATACTACCCTAAGAACGAGGTTTATAATTTCGAAAATCTCTGTTTACATTTTGAAATTTATTCGACGATTTATCTGGTAAATGAAATGTGGAATGGTCAGTTAAAATTTTAAGAATAAATCAAAAACTAGCAGTATAACTTGTGACTTAATTTAATTTAATTTTTGGTTATTGTTTTATAAGTTTTGTATTTAACGAGAAAACAGATCAAAATCGCGACTTGTAAATGTCAGACAAGGTTGCTTGTGTTAGCAATAACTAAAATTTCTAGATCAGAATGATATTTGTTAAAAATGACTTTAATATAATTGGAAATAGTTTGATTTACGAAAGATAGTTGTGTAAGTAGAGAGTGGCTGCTAGAGAATAGAACAGCAAGTATAAAACAATACACAATATCTCAATTACACTAATAATTTTCATTGGACGACAATGGTTCAGCACATTTTTATTACCTATACTTTTTAATTTCTTTCCATAAAAAAGGTTTTATTATACAGGATACATTAAAATCGTTTGACTTGGGACTTGTTTTCATTGTATTTATGACACTGCGTAGAACAGTTGCTCGTTCGTTTCAGCAATGATTAAAACATAACCTCAAAATAAAATATAAAACTTATAACAGCTGACTAATTAAATAACATCTGATAGAATCCTTATAAGTGTATAATAATATGATTATCTTTTTGAATGTTGTAACACTGCACGGTTGTTTATGGTTGCTATGAACCAATAATATTGAGCTTATAAAAGTCAAATTTAAATTTAAAACTAAACAATTATTTACTACAGTCTAATGTAGCTTTAACGGAGTGTAAAGATGAAGAACTGTCGTTTGCATACTTCATTTTTAATTATCGTGGCGTGGATTTTACAATTTAGTCACTTAAGTTTCTATAGTTATAATTGGGTCATTCAGACTCACGCATGATTATCATAACTACTTATTAAATAGTAGTTACTCAAGCATAATATGATAATATGTTAAAGTTGATGACCAAAACAAACTAATTTAGTATCTATTTTATGGCAAAACCCATGTGCTAAAATAAAAATGAAATAGTAATTTTAAAAAAAATAATAAAATTATATAATCAATTTTGTTAAAATGGAAGTATATTAAACAGCGTTATTTACGTTTACCTCAGCAATAACCTGTTTTAAATTGTCTGTACTACATCTCCACAGTCCAATATTGTGGCTCTATTGTGGTGAAAGCAAGTTGCATTTATTAGTTTATCTTTCGTATATACGGAACAAAGTATATTAGTCCAGGGATTATATACCATGTAATGTTTTTACGAGAAATAATCCTACGACTCGAGACTGTGACATGTTCAACAAATCTATCCACAATTCCACTACATTTTATATACCAATAATTATGGAAATAACTATTTAATTTATTTATAATACTAAAATGTTTAATCGTGTTTTTCCTTCTCCAAATTTAAAGTGATATGCCTAAACAAATACCCCTAATTTATCACCTCATAGCATCAAATTTTGAGAAAGAATAACAGCAGTGTTGTATTTATAGATATTTAATAATTTCATGTTACTCAATTTATTATTAGTAACAAGTTATTCAAAATAACTTTTGGAAATAGATTTTTTTTTTATTGAGAAGAAAAATTTGCATGGACTTATTCACATCTACGGAGCTACCCCTATGTAGAAGTGGCCTTCCCTTGTGGACCTACGGACTAAAAACACTTTTGTTTTGAATCTACGTCTCCTATCTCCTCTTGCGGGACCGCCAGTAGGTATTACTTTGCAAGTGGACAAATAAAATTTTAAGCTTTTACTGCTCTTGTCTTTTTTTCCTTTTCCGTCAGAATGCTCGTAGCACAGTTTCTATAGCCATCACATTTTTTCTTAGATGCTAGGATATTCTGGGCTAGGATTCTGCTTCGTATGTCTGAATGTAATATACTTCCCTCTCTAGGCCATTTTATTGCAGGTAAACAACGTGATGTCAACATCATCCATTACATGACTGTTACATGACATTAGGTAGGTTGTTTAATTTGCTACAAAAGAGGCGAGAGACCCACATTATCTTTCAGTAAGGAGTTCTACGTAAATGCATTTTATGTTCCTCTCCAAAAAAAAAATCAATCTTTCAGTATATTTTAAAAAATATGTGTACATAGTTTGCTCTTAGAGGTCGAGCTTAATGATTTTATTTAATTGTAATAGTGACAAAGCAAATTCAATTACAATCACAAATCAAATTCTTGTATTGTGATTATTTAAATGTGAAATGTACTGCTTCAAAAAAGGATAAATCGATAAAAAACATAGTTGTGTGTTATGGACATGAAGTGTCCATTCAAATTCGAAAGGTAAACCATTCATCATCATAGCCCAAAAAGTTTAATACATTATTTGTCATAAAGTTTGTTTTTTATTCCATATTGTTTATAAAGGCGAAAAAACTTGTCGGTCATTATAGCCAACTCGGCAAAATGAATGTTTTCTAGCTATTGAATGCTCTAAGAGAGCCGGGGTCAAAAGAAAACAACACTTGGTCGAGAAATATCTGATAGGAAATATGAAAGATAGGAATCTAACCCAAGATAAGATTAAGAAAAGTGTAAATCCAGGTATGAACTTCGGGAATGCCACACCCGTACTCACTATAAGTGAGTCCGCAAACCTGATGTTAAATTCAACCTAAACATTCTAAAATACGTTAATATTACCGTGTATTTTTACGCAATGTTGTTTTTCTTTCTTATCTACAGGCGAAGAATTTCTCGTTCATCATCACTTTATACAAAAAGAGGGAAAAAATATAAAATAAAGACACATAAACCTCGGCTGCTCTAATAGCATCAGGGTCTAAAGAGAACAGGAGATGGTAAAGAGAGACGAGATAGAAAAAGAACTGACTAACGTCAAATAATTTCATGGAGTAAATAACATGAGTTAAAATTAAATAACATAGGATGTGATTGTAACGGCTTCACTTATAGCACTAGTCACACGGTTCTGACAACGTAAAGGAAACTTTATGTTATTGTTTATATTCACTAGCAATGATCCAACTTTTTTATCCTTAAACTGAAGAAAGACTTTTGCCAATACGCCCTTCATAAAAAGTTTATTGGTGAATATTTAAACAAATCTCTATAACAGGTTAGCTACTTTATAGCATGTTTCTCCCTCTTTAGTGTAAAAATTAAATAATTCATTTTATTTGTTTACATCATCATTACTAATATACAAATCTGGTAATAGTTGTTTTAGTACTTCATAAACTTTTATGATTGTTATTCAACTTGTTATATAGCAAAAGTTTTCTCCTTTTATAGCAACATTTCCAGAATAAAATAAGAGATGTTAAAAGGTTAAAGTCGTTACTTAGTTAAAATCTTTTTTACAGCTAGTCGTGAATTTTAATATTTAAAGATTTAAAATTCCTGTTTTTTGCTATACCTAACACTATTCATCCTGGGTTTTAATTAAGTACAAACCTTTCCATTGATTCAGTTTTTTTTTATATAAAGTATTAAGCTAATTTAAGGCTGAAGTCATATGTACTGGAGTCGTCTTATATTTTGGCAGTTTAAATTGTATATACACAAATTTAGTAGCTTCCGAACTTTTAATAGTTGATTATTCTATTGTTTAACATCATTTTAGTTTAGAAATTTGAATAGGACAAGAAGTTAAGTTGGAGAGATAGGAAAATGAGAAAAGTGCGTTGATAGCTAATGTGGCCACATCATTGATAAATGAAGAAATACAATAACATAACAAGATTACTAACAAAATAACCATTCGTAAGAGAAACTCATAGAATTTTGTACTGAAAGGAGCCTAATTTTCTATTATATACTGTTACAAATAAAGTAGAGATAAGGTATATATTTTGTTAGATTGAAAATCGTATGAATATATTTAAAAAGTGTAAGATCTATTTTAATCACTAAAGGAACCCACCATTGTTAGTATTATGCTTTAAACCGTCATCAACCTGAATCCGATATATCGCACCTATCTCCAGTTACCGACGATAAACCATAGGAAATATATGAAATTTGAATTTAAAAATACTGCAAATTTAATGTTTTAATTTTGTAAGGCTTATGTTACTCATTTATACGTAATATTTAGGAACGCTGGAGACCATGTTTTGGAACAGTCAGTTCTGTATCTATTTACCCAAAAGTTTTACCTTTACAAACTATGACAAATTTATGAATTAAGAACCGTTCAATACCTTGGACCAAATTAGGTATTATTCTGAAACTGTTTCCTCTCTAAAATTATTCTAAACAATTGCGATATTGATACAGTAAAAATTAATGAAAAAGGCGTGTGGGGAAAGTGGATATGTGATGGGAAAATATGATACAAAACATATGGATTCTGTTTATATAAGTGTTTATATTTCTTATGTTAATAATATTTGTTTCATCCGCAATTATTTATTATGATCTTTGAGGAAGTTGTAATTGTCATCGGTCGATTTAGGCTGGATGTAATTTTGCTGTGAAAGGTGAATTTATAATGTTGAATCAATTCCTTAAAAGTTATATATTCCACTCACTAAAGTATCTAAGCTATCATACTATATATATATATATATATATATATATATATTATATATATATAGGATTTTTCTTCCTGGATCTATAAATTTTGCTTCTGGTTTGGATGTTTGAAATAGAATTTCCCAATTAGACAATGCTTGTTCCTTTGTCTCTCAATAGATAGTTATTTGTTCTATATTTTTAACTAGTTACATATAATGTGAATTTGATCTCTGTTCATTTTGTACATATTAGAGTATATATACTGATGCAAAATATAACCGATATTAATGTCAACCGATATTAATGTGATAGTATGGGTTTTGATGAAATGGTTTATGTTTTCGTTTGGTGATATTGATTATATTTAATTGGGTGAAATTCAAGATATCCCTTTATAATGATTGAACTTTGTAATTCATCTGGTGGGATAAAAAACAAACCTATCTCCTAATACGAAATCTTTTTTTTTTTTTTTTTTTTTTTAAATAATTGCGTTTAATTGTAAAAACAACGTTTGTGAGGATTTACCATTTCTGGTGTTATTCGGTCAAGATAGAAACCCAAGTTGTAGGAGAGGGCTTTGTTATATTATTGTTAGTAATATGTATTGTGTAACTAAATGGAAAATTTTACTCTGTTGTCAACTAGTGCAAAGTTACGTGAAGGAGTTTTATATTTTCAAAAATCGCTAAAACGTTTATTATAGGTGCCCAAAGAAGACTTATTGTTTGCTATCACGCCTATAATTTGAGATAATGAACCAACTTCCCACTTGTAAAATTTCAGGTATGTAAAAATAGGGGTAGTAATTATTTAGATCATATTTTGTTTTAATAAAAAAATCTATATATAGAAACCTGTACAACTTACTGTTCATTTTTTTCCTTGTAACAAATATCAACCGAACAAGTATTGGTGGGGAGAGGAAACAAATATATATTGTATGGATTCATAGAAACTAAAACTTATTAAAAATATAATAAAAATCGCAATAGCTGATTTATATAAAATTGGAAAATTAATTTTGGCCTAACGATAGCTATTTGCAAATTTTAAGTTAACCAAAAAATAACTAAATATGGTTTGAGATATAGAAAAATATATCAATGTTAGACAAAACATTATCCAGATATTTCATAATGAGCAGTCATATAAACAACATGTTGGGATTTATAAACTGTTGTAAGTTCCTCCAGGACGGTCACAACCGTTTAATCGAGATTTATTGCACTCTGAAAGATTCTAATAAACTTTGAATTATCCTAAGGAACTTCTTAGAGACCAGTATAAAATGCAAAATAAGTCTCTTTAGTTTTATATTAGCGGTTAATGGTTTTAACTATACAAATATTAGTTTCAATAAAATATAACAGTTTTTGATAGACATTGGATTAAAAAGATTAAAAAGTATAGAAATAAAGTCAGTAATTTATTATGATGATTAACAGGAAGGGCTCTAGATTATAGAACCAATATTATGTCATAAAGGTTAATAGTTTAGCTTGTTTGTTATATATTTCTCATAAATTGATGTAGTTAGTTAATGCCAGAATATTTCGATTATTGACAGACTTTTTTGATATTATAGTGGTTCAAATTAAAGAGATATATAATTTTCATATTTTTGCTTTTGCTTAACTTATAATAATTAATATCGTTTATTGGTAGTAAATAATTAAACCATATAAAATTATTAACAAATCAAGTGTAATATTAACTATTACCTAAATTCCCCTTCTTACTACTTCATATGGTTAGGCAAGAACACATATTTGTGTATACTCAATGAGTATTGAACTAATTTGCTACTTTTAACATGTTCACTAAAACAACATTTAATTTTACATTACAGAACTCTTATTAAGTAAAATATTTTGTGTATGTGTGCGATTATGGGTGTGAATAATAATAAGCGTTTGCAGTGAGAAAGTTATTGCACTATAAACATATATTTATTGTCAAGTTTAAACGTCAACGTCTAAACAAAATATGTAAAAATAAAAGCTGACATTTATTTTTGTTATTTTTAATTTTAAAAAAACATCTCAAACTAAACTTGTGTTGTCAAACAAACATTCTGGTTATTAGAGTTCAACACTTCCCCGACAGTAGCAAAATTTACATCAAATTTACAGACATTTTATCTTCCTAAAACCGTTGTTTTCTGTTTGTATTCATCGTAATGAGTGCCAGCGACGACTCAAGAGGAAACACGAAAAGGAAAGTCATTAACGTAACGAGCGCTGTTGCAGGATAGAAAGGACTAAGAGCCATTAGATAGTTTTAAAGGATAGTTTTCAAAGAAAACATAGATGAACCAAATATTTTAAAACTACAAAACTTTGAGGAACTTAAATGATCAAATTATATTGTGCTGAGATTAAACATGTTTTGTAGAAAAGTGAATAACTCAAAATAAACAGTTGAGTTCACTCTTCAGTAGAGTAGGGCTATATTTATAGTGTCTATTTAAGTGTCTAAATTATTACAAAGATATTTATGAAATTTTGAAGTGTTTTGATTCATTTAATTTGGAAGGTTCTAATTTATGTGAAATGAATTATTAACTTTAGACTTTTATTTGTAAATATTTCTAAAGATGTACATTAAATTCTCTTCGGTTAATAAACTAATTATCATGGTTCAGTAATGATTACGCGAAAACTTTAACAAATAATTCGGTTAAGTTAAGTGTTTTAATAAAGTAGAGGCAATTCGAAGACGATTATTTCATTATCATTCAGGATTTTACTAGACTTAATTTACAGTAACTAAATCCTTGTCGCAAGTCTATCACTGGTTAATGTGTTGTCAGTATATTGATATCCCGTCACCATAGTTCTAGCTGTCAATCATTGTATAGGCGATTCCTATAATTATTTTACTGATAAGTTATCGAAATAGTTAAAAGAAAAATCTACTGCCGATAACTTTCTAGAGGTTTATTTTTCCATAAAATACCAATTTAATTAAAATCTGTCTATGTATTTGGACTGCAGAGCACAGCTCATACTACAGACAACATTCAGTCATCATTTAAAAGTAAAAACGAATATCCAGTATAAGCAAAAAACTTGAAATCGATTTTTTGACCCGTCAAATAACTTTATTCTCGTAATCTGTAATAGGGCGGTGTCGGAAGAAAACAATGTCGTTCAAGAGAAACTCGATAAGAAAGATAAAAGTGGGAGATCTAACCCAAGAAAGGTGTAAACTCAGGTAGGGTACCTTGTTTTCGGAAAAGTTAAAAAACAAAATTAATAGCCATTAATTTCTTAAGATATTTTCTTCCCAAAAAATTAACCTAACAAATAATTTTATTAAAATCTCTATTGCTATAATTTCTTAACGGCTTTACATTTTTCGTCAGTACGAGCGTAGTCGCCGGAGCCGAACCGGATTATTATTCTGTTATTTGTACTTGTCGGATTACACCATGTCACTAAGACAAAAAAAAGGCTTTTGTTATTTTAAAAATGATTTCCTTGAATGACTAAATTACGAGCGGTCTGAAGAATAAATTATAACATAATCAAAACTATCATAACAGAACCAATTTTAGAAATTCCGCCATTCGTAGTACGACAATTTCATATACATAATTCTAATGTAATGTTTTTTGCTCTATAATTTTATCATGTAACTTTGGTAATAGTCAAGTATTTATAAATGAGATCCTTTCACTAGGAAATAAACTTCTCTCACATAAAATAAACCGCTAAGAATAAAAACTATAAATATGTGTGGTGTGGGGCAGGTTTTTCCCGAAAACTAGATCGATCATTAAAAACACTTACAAAAATTTGAGTGAAACTTAATAATTAAACTCAATATTGCTGCTTATAGAAAAATTATATTTTGTGTGTGTTAAATAGGGAAAGAAATTAATTTGATTATTTGGTTAACATGTTGAAATAATTTAGTTATAGTTTAAACTAAAATAGTGGCAAATCAATATCAGATGTTTAATACATTTAATGATAGGAACAATGGATCATTTTTGTAGTTGTATTTATTAAAATATAATGAGGCTCAGGAAGAATTTAGATTTGTTTTAATTAATTAGAATTATTTTAATCATATAATTGATATTATATTATTAGATGAAATTTGGGTATTTAGTGATTAAAGAGTTCATTTTAAAATACCAAATTATATTGTTTTATTCATTTTTATTTGTAATGATTTATGTAGATGGATTTATATAGGTATGATTTATATTTACGCATGTGTAAAATAATATTCAAGAGAGGATAGTTGAATGTAAAATGTTAACAATGGGAATACCGTACTATGTTTGGAATTATTGTTTAATAACTATATTTATATTTAATGTTTTGCTGTGTAAAACTCCATGAATTTTCTAAAGATCAAAAATCTAATCTAAACTTCGACAATATTACAAAGGATAAAAACAAACGTAAATTTTTGTTGGAGATGTAAATATAGATATTAAGGAAAAAAATATTGAGGCTGACATTTGTCAAATTATGGTTTTATGAGTTTAGTCAATCAGTAACTAAAGTAACTTCTTCATAAACTGGCCTTTGTTTTATTAGATATAAGAATATTCAGTTATTTAAGCAGGGTATTTTCCATATAGATATCTGTTGCTCATAGTAATGACATGTACATGATGTATTACAACACATTCTAGACATGATGCATGTTTTAAAATAATTGTTTCTAATGGAGTGTGAAATGATCTTGATGTATATAGAGCAACGGTTTTTAAGCGCGTAATATAGATAACGATATTGATAATTTGTTTAATAATTTTATCATAAAGCACACATTTCAATACAAAAGTGAAGTTAGTGGCCTCTAAATTTTCAAAAAATTAATATCAGAAGTCAGTGCATAACTGAATAGTTAGTTGAAAAAATTGAAAATAGGAATACATAAATATTAAAATAAAAAAAGAGCCATAAGACTTAAACCTATTTTGTATTAAATTATATTTTCAGATAACATTGACCTTTACATTACCGAAGCGAAATATACTTATTATTGTAATTTGTTAAATGGTCTATCTGGAAATATTTTAGAGCAGTTTAGAGTTGTAAATAGATTGACTACTAAGACAACTATCAGAAGAGTTAAACTTTCAAATGGACATATTGTGGACGATACCTATTTAATGATTAATTTATCTCTGCACAGCTTACTCCAATCCCGATTGGGAATCACAAGAATATGTCTTAACGTAAGCTTCAAAAACATTCCTTCTTTGTCGGCCCAGTAACTTACACAAAAGTGTGAACTATAATAAAGAAACTACAAAACAAAAAAATCTACTCAGTGTGATCACATTTTGGTGAAATTAATTAAATACAAATAGTCCGACTTGCGTCCGACTTGACGTTCATTATTAATCTAAGCTTTTCTAGTGACAAATTACCTAACAAACTAAATTAAGGCGTTTTTATCTTTAAAAGGAGGTAGAAATTACAGAATTACAGACCAATAGCACTGTTTATATTATATCTGTTTATAGTTATAATTTAGTATTTTCACTGTTTTTTTAAAAATATTTGACCTCGTTAATTACAATATTTCATAGGAAAAATTCAATTCTGCCGGAATCAGAGAAATTGATCTTAATGGTTTCGAAGTTATCTAGTGGGAAGATTGTAACAAGTTTGAATAGAAAGCAGTTTGAGCCAACCGAAAATAGTTCCTAAAGTCATACCTCAAGGGTCAGAGCCATCAATAAGTTTATTTATTTATAATTTTTATTCATATTTATTATGCGTACTGTTCCGTGGAAATATTATTGTGTTTACGGATAATATTGTCCTATTTTATGCTAGTATTGTGATGGACTTAATAATGACTTTCGAACTCTTCGGAATTGGTGTACAAATAATAGTGGTGGGTGAATGTTGAAAAAATAAATTTATTAATTTTTCTCTTGGAGTCATAGAGATTTATCTTTTGATCTTTCTTTAAAATCGCACATCTATGAGAACAGCTTAAATTTAAAGATTACAATGCTCACAAATAAATCACGTAATGGACACTTGTATCTAGGCGTCATATTAAATCAAAACCTGTCAAGGAAACACGAGACAAAATAATTACGAAATTAGCTATGAAGGATTATTCTAAAAACATATTTTTTAAGAAATATTGTTGCCAAGACTTACTTCGCACATTATATTGTTTTTTATTCATTCCAGATTAATGTATGTCTTCGAAGTTTGGGGAGAAGCTATGAAATTAATAACCAAACCGTTAGATATAACCCACAATCAATTTTATCCAAATAATTTCGTTTAAGGCAAAGCGTGATTCCTCATTTTCTTTGTATAATCATTAAGGGATTTTTCATTTAAAACGATATTATATGGTGCCTAAAATTGTTTATTTTCAATTTCGAGAACAATGAAAATGATACAAGGAGTGTTTGTTAGAGTAAAAATTAAAATAATTATTTTAAAAAACTGATAATAATTCTAGAACCAAATTTTGTAATCTGCTCGAGTGTACATAAAATAGTGTATTAAGGTGAAACAATTTCAAAGAATCATAATACCTGACTTCTCAAAATATAAAATTTTCAAGACTTTACTGAAATAGTTAAATATCCTTAGCTTTTCCTAATGCTATATTTTTCTGCTTCGTTTTTTTAAATTATTGTTTTATTTTTTCTTTGTTAATCTTTAATCATGTTTTGATTGATGATTTGAGTTGCTAGGTATAGGGAACAATATACCTGTTCACTATATAGGTGTAGTTTTTGTTTTCTAAACATAATAAATCAGTTTATATTTGGTTTACTATTTGTTTCTCGTCATTCTAATTATTATTATTGATTTTGTTCCTTTATTTTGTATAGGCATGTACAAATATAAAGACTGTATTTTATTTTTTATTAAAAATCAATAAATTTAAAGTTGCTACATAAAGTTGGATATTATTAAAGAGACTGTCATTTTAAATTTATTGCATATTTGTCTTGTAATAATAAAAGAATAAAAGAGGGTTATAATTTTATTTTTTAAATTTTTTTCTTAATTTTTTTTTAAACTGTAAGAGTGATTATTCAGAAGAAATATTATGTAAACCTGTAATTTCTTCTAAGACGGAGAAATAGGCTTTGTACTCGGTTTCACATTAACGATAATGCGCTTTTTATAATCGAACCTCAAGGATAGATGTGAAGAAAAGATTGGAAGTTGAGATAAGGAAAGATTTGTCTGCTAATCAAAACCGAAGTAGAGTTCTCTGTTTCAATGTTAGGTTAAATCGACATGACAAGGTTCCAGACGGTTCATATCTAACTACTCCGCCTATAATCTACTCAAAAACCCTGGATCGGAGATACTTACTTTGGTTTGTATTAAAACAGTAATGTTATCAAATTATTGTATGCGGATACAGTATACGATCCTAATCTTTTTTGTGTGTGTGTGTGTGTGTTTTAGTGCTTTAATTGAAATAGCATGTTTATAGAAAAACGAAATATTTCACCTGTTGTTATCATTAGATAATAATATAAATAACATAATATGTAATAACATATTCTACATACACGCAAAATGTTATAATAAATTGACTGACTAATTTAGTAAATCAAATGAAATCATCTTTAAAAAGTATTAAAGATCAATCCTGAATGTTTAAATTTCTTTGTAAAAACGAAAGCAGGGGAAAAATATAACAAACTTATTTCCTGCAGATATCATAAAAACCAGTTTGGAATGCCCTTATAACCATATTACCTTTCCCCCAAAAACTAAGTGACATTGTTAATTAGGTACAGAAAGATAGATGTTTTGAGTGCAATTGAGATACTGATAGTGTAACCGGTCTAATTTTATTTTATTTTTTGCTTAAAGAGTAAAAATCTTACGGTCATCTTCGCCTTATAAAAAAGAGTTCAGTAAAGATAATAAAATAAAGACACCTAACCATGTCATACTAAAGTACAGAGTTGGTTGATGAGCAGCGAGGGATCTAACCCACTAATACATAAAAGACTGTCTAGATCCAGTATTTACTATAGTGAATCCTTGATTGTTTCTAAACAATCAATAGGGGTTTGACAGTGAAACAGCTTGCTGCCTAAGTGGTTCTCAACAGCACGATCCATAAACAAATCCATAAGTTGAGTTTTTCCATAAAGTAAAAGGTAGTCTATTATTTGTTGAGGGAATCAATATACTAGACCATGTTCAAGGGACATAGTTTGCTCCATATACTTATATACTGATTATACTGATATATATTTAATACGTAGTAGTCGAAACATTCTTTAAGAAACACTTTAGACTATCAGATCAAAATATTAGTAGCTATATTTGGCGCTCTATATTTAGTATAAAAATATAAATTTCACTATAATGGCGTAGTAAAACCCCCTAGATATTTTTATCGATTCACTACTTCTCTTTGTTTGCTTCTCTAAAATAATTTTTCGTTTCTTCTTAGTACACCACCTTTCCTAAAAACCATAATTTTCTATTTATTCTAATTAACATGTAGGTTCCATATTTCACAGTAATGGTTAAGATTTCTCATTTGCTATTCCACTACTGTAGTAGATTATAGGACAATAATCTGCATTTAACATCATATTTACCTTAAAGTCCAAAAAATTACAAACGTTATTTAAAACACTTCATTAATAAATAAGGAAAATAACAATGGGTTTTATACACCTTTGTCTAAGGCCCATTTTCGTATTAACACTAGCAGTAACAGCTTTTTTACACAATACAACAGCAGTCGTTTCCATCATATAGATATTGTATTAGTTCTTTCATCCGAGTGGATACTCCCAAACAAGAATGTTTAATAAATGAAGCTTGTTTATGAATCGTATGAAAATCTGATGCAAAATCTGCACAAAAACAATACAAATTTCTTTTGTGAGTGTAACTTCATCATGTTTGTTAAGTTGAAAGTAATATCTATCGTATAATACCAAGCTTTGCCTTTAGCTCCGTTATTATATAGGCCAGTTTTCCAAATGAATGAAAAACACTTAATGAAAATTAAAAATTAACAAATCTTTGAAATCAAAATTTTTCGAACACAAACAATAAGAAATTTCTTTTTTATTTAGTTACAATCATATCCAATTAGTATGAAAATTCAGATTTTGAGTTAACAAATCAAACCCAAATTGAATTCTAGGCGGCATTATTGTTTGTTATTTCTAGGTTTTAAATAAAATCGTATATTTACAAAAAAAAACTAATTTATGTTTCAGCGTGTGTGATAAAACAAATTAGACATACTTTCTTCAAGTTTAAAATGCGACACATTTGTTGTTTGTTCATGTATGCGCAGTTTTCGTAATTTAAAATCAAATGTACATTAGAAATTAGTATTTCGGTAAAAAAAAGTATACAATAACTCTATTATTTGGATTGAAAATTGTGCATTTATATTGTTAAAATTTATTAAAAATACAGCAAAAGTAAACAAGTTTAAAGAGTTTACTTTCTGACATGGTATCACTTACTATTTTCGTAGATATCGATCTTATTTAAGTGTAAAGTGGACGAAGTTTACACGAAACTCCACTATAGACGTCTTAACTCAGTGTTTTTAACACAGAATAATTAACGGGAAAGGTCGATGAAGACATTTCCGTACCGTTACCATTCCGTGTAAATTCGTGTACTGGTGAATGTAACTCTTCTATAGGTTTATGTTACTACAAACCTTCACTTCAATATGAGTATCGGTACTGTATTCATAAGCGTCGGTGCCTAGACAGTATTATGGTTGATATCACTTGAACTGACTATTCAGAACAATTACAAAACTTTGCAGTGACAAATCTGTGATCGATATCCAACCTAAATTATGGTATTGTTAAAACTTAAGGCATTTATGCCACTATACATTCCATGGAAATAACATACCAGTTTAGTATATTGAACATTATATTTTGACTACAACTCTTCCACACCACTAACTTAATATTAATTACACTAATATATTTTAAGTGATTAATATTATTATTCTTTTTAGGTTTTTCAATACCTGCTAATAAAACATATAAGCGGAAAAATCAATAAATTAAAAATTAATATTAAAGTGAATATTTAGGGGCCTTTTTACGTTTGAGCTGTCAAAACTTTAGACACAGTAAGCGGAATTTGCTATTATCTTGACACAATAGTTATGAGTTTAAGCAGTTGATAAATAACACTAAAATCTACAGTTAGTTAATTCTGAAATAGAAATAAAATTTTCTTAATATTTCTGAGATAAATGTATCAAATATTTCTGAATGCTAATCATATCAAATTGTTCATATTTGCAGCATTCCTCTTTTAAAGATCAAAAGTAACAATTGACATACTTAAAATAAAAGATATCACCAATAGTGAGCTAAACTGTTAACTACTTATAAGTATATTTGATAGTCTCTCTTAAAATTTAATTAGCAAACACATGAATGGTCTTAATTTAATATAAATAGCAGACAGAGCCACTTGGCGAAGGAACATTAAGTTGGCCAAGACACCTTACGAGTTGTAGACCAATAGTAAGTGAACAAAGGAAAGATTTATCATAACGTACAAAACTCCAAAACAAGAAATTTCAGAATGTAACTATGCGCACAAACTATTGTGTAGATTATTGGGGTTATTGGGAATTATTGGGGGTAGATTATTATAAGGGATCTGAAGAACCACCGAATTTCGAATTCAAAAACTTCAGTTTCAAATATTTTGATTAGAATTTGGCATAAAAAAGTGTCGGAGACTAACACACCAAAATTGTAAAACTGAAATTATCGATAAAAACATTTTTATACACTATAACATAAATTATTTTAATAAATAATTACTAGTAATACTTACAAATATTTATAAAAGTTACTAAAATTAAATCGTGATCATTATTTTATTAAGAATCTGACATTAATTTAAACACCGTTATTGAGTTGCTCACACCCAGCCACTGGAACACGCATTTTGTTTCCTAAACACGCTTATACTTGAATACAGATTGGATTAATAAAGAACGTAATGGTAAAGTCGATATAATTAATTGCTCTTTATAGTTTCTTACCACTTTCATGTGATTCATAAATAACATTTTGGGATTTATTAACTGTTGCATGTTAGCACGAAGAAGGCCACAACTCTTTATAATGGCTTACTTGAGATTTATTGCTTTATTACCAATTGTATACTTTGAGTTACTTAAAGTGACTTCTTAGAGACCAGTAAAAATGCAACATATGCCCCTTTAACATATTATATTAGATTATAATGATTTTTATCTATACAAATGTTAGTTTCAGTCCAATATAACAGTTTTGGACAAATATTGCACCAAAAAGATCTTCTGTTAACCATATATTTTACTCATTTCAAAGTAACAGATTTATACCCATTTTATCTTCCTAAAACCGTTGTTTTCTGTTTGTATTCATCGTAATGAGTGCCAGCGACGACTCAAGAGGAAACACGAACAGGAAAGTCATTAACGTAACGAGCTCTGTTGCAGGATAGAAAGGACAGAATTCTAAGAGCCACTAGATAGTTTTAAAATCTACTTTTTAACGAAAAAACAGGTGAACCAGATATTTGAAAACAACAAATCTCGGAGGATCTGAAAGGATAAAAATATATTTTGTATAGATAAAACATATTCTTTAGAAAAGCGAATAATTCGAAATAAGAAGTTTAGATTACTTTCTCGGAAAGTAATGCTGTATCAACAGTCTCTAAATAAGTGTCAGTGAAAAAACACATTTCGACTCGTTCCTTTGAAATAAATAAATTTATAGAGTTTTACAAGGGTTGATATATCTAGTTTATGTAACTTTGTTAATTTAAATCACAAAATAACATTTTAAATGCAAAACAAGACAGAAGTGTAATTACAATACTTAATGAGTCGGATATATTTTTCAGTAAATATTTTAATTTAATGTAATTTAAAACGAGAATGTTTGTGCCAAGTATTTGTTCATAATGTCAACAATAACTGTAATAGCTACCTAAATTTACGTAAATTAAATCATGCATATTTTATATTACTCATTTTTCGTCAATGAATGTTTTATTATGAAACAGGATAGAAGTGTCCGCTTACACCTACCTCTTTTATAAATTGTTTATGATTTTGTTCCCTGTTTAAAAACAAAAATCGGAATTTGAAATGCACTTCTAGAAAATATAAGAATGAGTAAACACGGCATAATACTCAGTTTACGCGTTTGTGATTATAGTATTACATTAATCCGATGTAATTAGTTGGCATACTTGGATATTTATTTATGGATTTGGTCTTCGGTTAAGCTTGAAAAGAAAAGTTATAAAGCTTTTCTTTCGACATTTTTATTTTAGCCTACAATTTCGAAAAGTAGGAACATATGAGCTATGGGAAATCCCGCATCTAAAAAAATCAAAAACCAGTTACAAAACAATTTTTAATCGGTACACTGATTAAAAGTTTATTTCTAGTCTTAACAAAATTATAATTGAAAAAAAGAGACTTGGTCAATTTCATGTTTCAAAAATTATGAATCAATTCGCATGAAGAAAATAATTTCAGAAGTTGTTTGTACTGATGGTAATATTTTATGTTATGAAATAACGTAAGTCTGTCGTACATTCAAATTTCTGATTCCAACAATATCTCTAAATCATTTCGTAGACACGTTGTTCAGTGTATAATATTTGTACCTGGTGTATATGTAATTTTCCTACTGCATCATTTTTAAAACGGAGTTATTGATCTAAATTAATGTGTTTTTGCTGCATTACCGTAGGACAAAATAACGTGTAGTGTTATTATTAATGTATACAGCAAAGCGAAATCATGTTTAAGTGTGAATTTTTAATTTAATCTGTGTTTTTGCTTCTGTATTTATTAACCTGTTATGAACGAAAACGTCTAAAATTTAGAAAAGGCAAATGTTTGCACAATGCTTAATGAGGTATTCCTATAAATTAAAATCTCACCGCAGGGGTGTAAGGAATAGAAGCGATTGCTATGAATAGGGACATACTTCACGCTTTGAGGTATTAAATATAACATTGCTAACAAAGAATAAGGGCAAATTAAATTTGACTAAAATTATTTTATAAAACATTCCCTCAGAAAGATATTTGTTACTTGACTATAATTAACAACTTCCTTGTTTACTACTGTATTTTTGATTCCCTTTAATTTTTAGAATTAAAACGTTTTGATTTAAAAAAATACAAATATGTAAAATAAATTACTATTGATTTAAATAGCAGAGATAACTGTCACGTAGCATGTATATGTGGTTCAATGTGAACAAATATATTACAAACATTATAAACATTATCCTTAAATGAATTATGCCACCTGTCACTGGGGCTCATCATTAGTGGAGGTAAAGCTCATTTTTCATATAAGATACTCTAAATTTGAGGGTTTATTATTTGATCGATGGGCAAAGCATTACAATTACTGCCACTGTCATACCAATGAACACGAATTTACTATCACAATCCAAGGAACAAAATATACCCAAAAACATTTTAATTTTGATAAATTCTCTAGAACAATGTTTTATTTTATCTTACAGATATTTGATTCTTTTTTGTCAGAGCCTTTAAGATAATGGTCAGAGACTTTAAGGAGAGAAATTTACTCTCATCAAAATAATTAGTTTAAAAAAAGAAGATTCCCCCCCCTAGAATATTTCAGTTTATTCCTGATATTATCCTTCTGTTTTTGATAACTACTATTTAATTTTCTTTTTATTAATACCACTCCTATGTTATTACCCCTGTACCCCGTGATTTGAAGTTCCGGATTGAATATTGTTCATATTGATGTTTTTTAAGAAGTATTTTTAAAATACATTACCTACGATTGTTGCAACTCACGCAGTTACCAGGATGGGTTTGTTCATTCATTTAAAAAGAAACTTTTGATTTAGTTTTTTTCCCAATTTAAGTTGAGGAAAGAGTGTTTTTCGATTAAAACGAAATAATATTTCCAACGTTCTAATGTGAAATCTCTTGGATTCCAGGTCACGCTTTTGTATCACGACGCCTAATATTGAATTCCTTCGCATCTTCAGAATTTTGATTCTTTTCCTATTATCGACTTTCATTCAATTATTAAACAGTTTTAATTCAATAATACATTACGTCATATCAATACTACTGCCGTAATGTCTGGTTTATTGTCATGAAAATGTTTTTATTTAATTTACACAATAAAGAACAAAAATATAGTGTATTATATTTTATGTTTCGTTGTATGATGCTCTTTGTTTTAACATCTATGAGTATTTGTATCCTGTAAACATGGTACTATATAGTGAAAATCCTGTAACAGCCAATCTCAAATTATCGGAGATTATTTATAACTACCATGAAGTTGGTCAATTTATTTTTAGTCTGTTTAAATTTATGGACCATGTGATATAGTTTAGCTTATGATTGAATCTTGAGAAGAATCCTCCACCACTTATTTATTGAATCCCTTTGGTGGACTATTGTTTGGAGATCATGGAAATTGACCACATAATTATTTAAATATTTTTGTATGTGAATAAAAAATTATATTGTAGAACGTTGGGGTTGAAATATCAGTATTTATAGAAACAAGTACATTTTAGTATCATTTGCCATATTTCAATCCAATCCTTACAAAACTATAGGGAAGAATTTAAACTGTTGTCATTTTGAAAATAAGTAGAACTGAACGATTTTATTGGTTAAAAATTTACCAACAAGTTAATTATAAAAAATAACCTGAGTTATTTTTTGTCAGAAATAACAACCGGTAGGGTGCAAACAATCATAAAATATGAATATTACCCAAAACGTTTTATTTTACCAATACAAACATATATTACACTCTTGAGTTATGTTTTACCATAATAGCTGCTGAAATAGATAATTTTCGTATGGGCATTCAATAATAATCCTTTATACTTTATTTGTAATAGTTTTGGGCATATTTTTAAACTTTAAAACTACAACAATTGAAATAATATTTTAGTTAATTTTTCTCTTGCACTTTACTTACTCTTAACCCACTCTAATAAACTTTTTCAGACATCAAATACGTATTTATACTGTTAAGTATATTAAACGTATAGTGTAAAGTATATTGTAAATCTAAAAAGAATTGTATTGTGAAATATCCCCATGCGTTATCCCTGAAGGTTTCGAAGACCACTAAACAATATCCTTAAAACAGTTAACACAATTCCTACGCCAAAGAAACTTTAATGTAATTAAATGGAAGTGCATTTCATTTGCTTTATTGTGAATAATACCTTAGTGAATCCTACTTGATATGTTGTGTAAACTAGAGAAATAAAACCAAAACGTAGTATCTTTTTTTAAAGAATAAATTTCCTTCTCAACTGTTGTGTTGTCTTTTTATTTTGATTTCAAAGGTACTATTAAAACTGTCTTGAATTAATAGTCAAGTTAAAACTTTTTTAAAGTTTTTGCAAATTATGTAACAAAAAAAACTTTCGAGATATCCACGGCAGAAGAAAAAGAATACCCATCGGGGATTAAAAATACCATCATTCCAAGATAGTTATATTATACGAGATTGGCATGTATTATAGATTTTACTCTTTCTTACTTATCAATATTATCAACATGATAACGGTATATTTCAAATTGGCTGCATTAAACTGATTTTCGTCTGCTCCATATGTATCCATTAGTTTAATTTTCTTCAGTTTTGATCTAAATATATCTACTTATTAAGATATATTTTATTAAAATATGACAGTATGTGTTAACTTTTCTTGGTAACTCTTTTTTACTTATAGGGATTATTACATTCTAATATGCAACATTGGATATTGTAAGGAGTAATTTTGTATTAAAAGAGGCAATCTCATAAAACAAATATTCATTTTTCATCATTTCATCACTTCAGCTGTCTGACGAGCATTTGTGATTATTTTATATTTTATATCTGTCACAGTTTATAATCCATGTGTAGTTTAGTTTAACTGTATTGTATCTGTCAAAAGAAAGAAGTTGAGAGACTGAATTTCATTCTGATCGCAATCGTTCTTTTGCAGCCGTAATAAGCTCGATACTTTAGAACAAATTTACAATAAATTTACGCATAAAAGCAATAAAACATTACAATTTCCCATACCTGCTTTTCTAACAATCGGAATACTTTCATGAGTTTACCAAAATTTTAACACGTTTCTTCTAAATGGTTTGGTTAAGTTCATAAAAAAATATTGGAATTTGGATATTTAGACGTTTTTGAATTATTATAGTGACAAAAAGTTTTCAAATAATTTGGTAAAGTTTAGCGTTTTACATATTTATTTGAAAACTGTTTAATAGAAGAGCTATTTCAGATTTTTACAACTGTTTACGTATATTTATCTCGTGGATAATGTAGTAAATATGATTATTTTTTAGAGTTTTAATTAGAACCTTTGAAAACTAGCGCTTTATAAGTCAACGTGAAATTGCTTTAATTGAGTAAACTTTATTAATTACAAAGATAATAAATTAATTTCGAAAAGTGTCTAATCTATAAGCAATCCAAAATGAGGAAAAAAGTATTAATTATGTACAATATTTTCCCTTTGTCACTAACATTTACCTAATTGCATTATTATACTTTAATATATGTAGAGAACAGTATTTTATTGTATTTTTATGAAGTCTCAAAAATAGTGTTTGGGCAGTTCAAAATTTACCAGTTAACACGTAATCATGAACAGTTGTATCCTTCTTCATGAAAAATGCATAGTGCCTCGACTTATCGAACCTAAAAATTCCACGCCTTATCCCGTAGCATGGTAAAAGTTAAGAACCGATGGTTAACCAAAAATAAAGATAAAGAATTTTGCTTTTTCATTTTTTAAAAATTTTAATGCTACAGCCAAATTACTAGCAATAAGTGTTAGGTACTTATAAATTAGGCTAATACTTGATGCAAATGGAAGCCGCATCCAGAGATTTTACAGACTACTCTTACTTAACTACAACCTCGAAACAGCAATATGTCGGAAACATAACATCATTCAAGAAATGTTAAATCTGCAAATTCGACAGCAACATTTATTTCTTACTACTTTTCTTAGTTTGGCGTTATTTAGCCTACCATTGTGTAGGATCAGACTAAAAGTTGACACCTTGGACCGTTCGCCAAAAGTGAATATAGAACTCTCAGAGAGATTCAAGAGTCTGTCAGTGACCATCTGTCTGTTAGATTGACGACTAGTTTTAGTTAATCACCAGTGACCAACAAAACTTTTACTTCGAACCTGTGAGAATTACAGGGTAGACAAGAGTGTCTAGTAATAAATTCGTAGTTGTATTTTGCCATTTAGCGAGTGTGTTTTATTCTCTGTCCAAAAGTCACATGGCTAAAAATGTATAAATTGGAAGCTTGTTTTGCTAATTTTATTGAGTTTATACTCTTTTTGTTGAGATATTAATTCTTTTGAGTAAAATTTATGGAATATAACCTTATTATTAAACTAATTTGTGGTTTATTTAGTTGTGAGAATTGATAAAAAATACATAAATATATATAAGAATCTTGTTAAAAGCTACGCTTTTGTTCAACTCGAATCCTTCTATCGTCTTAGGCGACCACAGTTAGCGTGAAGATGACAGTTGTAAATCATATTAGACTAAATAAAATCCAATCTAATAACTCTAAGTTGTATTCGATATCGAAGTTTCTCACCACTCCCTACTCTGACAGGTTGCCTCTCTAAATCAACCGAACTAACCTCAAATCAGTAAAGTTCTAGTTACTATCAGTTTGTGTGGATGTCGTTCACTAAAGCCTAACTCACGGCAAAAGTTTTGAAAATTCCGGAATGTTGATTATAACCACGACTAAACCATTATGTTTCAATGTTATTGTTAATTTCTTCGCAATTCCATTAGGTCATGTTTGCGTGATCATGACATGTGCGTGTTCGGATGGTAGGCAAAACGTAACTCGATGACGCATTGCGTGTATTTAGACTTTTACCTTAAGTTAATTTCATAATATCGATTTCGTCTTAGCAGTTTTAATTTGTTTAGTATCTGCAACATATTATGGTGTACAGTATGTTTTCACCAATAATTCCCGTTTATATATTATTGGTAAGTTAACAATATTAGATAGGGGTGGACGGTTGTACCTCAACTACAATGATGATTTTGTACTACATCTCTCAGAAATAATTTGAATGTGAATGAGAAAAGATTAGTCTGACTCACAATACAAATTTAAAGAGACATCTATTTTCTTTCGGTTAATTCAACATATCCGCTTTAGGTATTTGAAAACACAGTTTCCGATTTCTTGGTATGTCTCTCATTTATTCGGTTCGTACTCCACCACAGGACCATTCATCAGTGTCGGGTCCGAAGAGATATTCACTCTATACGCGACGATCTGCACAAAGATGTTACACAGTATCTGCTCAACATTAATAGACTGCTCAATGATAACAATATAACTAATGTAAATCAATATTTGGACCGGAAACTATGAATATTACAAGACATAAGTATAAGATAAATTACTATTTGTTTTCGGTTATGTGTAGTAAAATGGCAATTTCCTCTATGTAAATTAATTCAGTCGTTAATAAAAAGTCTAAAAACAAAGATAAGTTGCGAATTAAATCTTTTTTTTTATTATCATGTGTACTACTTATGTTTATTTCAAAGTTAAATATTTAATTTAAATGAACAGAAAGAAACGTACGACAATTAAAAGAAAATAACTTTGTACTAATATTGAACATGATTTTGTTATACACAATATTATTTATAATTGTTTGAAGTAATTGCTTGATGAAATCGTAAAGTGAATATTTAATGTGATTACTAAAACATTTTAAGATACCTTATAAATACAACAAAGTTTTGAAAAAAATACATTGTGAAAGGAAACATTAGTGTAAAACCGTCTGAATATCCATTAAATAATCACATTGTTTAGTTTAACCACAAGAGACGGTTTTTAATCTTTAGTATGAACTTGGTTTTGATCATCACGAATGTCTGTGTACCCATAATTAGGTAATATTACAAACATATTTTAGACTAATCAAAAGTAATATCTTGTATTTCCCTGTTTTTTGTTATCTATTAGTTGACCTTCACGTTCCGTAAAAATAGGGTAAACAAAAGTACACATATATTTAAGAGATTTATATTTATTTACTTACAACAATATGTAATATAATCAAGGTTAATCAGTTGTATCTCTGAATCAAATTAAAGCAATTGAATTTATCAAGCTTTACTTAGTGAAGAGCTCTATATTCAAATAATGGTATTCTCTATAGAACCCGGAACAAGTACGAAAAAGAAATACGTAAACTAATAAACTAATTTTATTATACAGTTAAATTTTTTATCACACCAAATTATACAACGTTTTTTTAAAGGTATACAAATTATTGCTTCCTGAGAATCTTACACACTTATTGCAAAGTCTGTTTATCACAAAATTCCGCTAAATATTCACCCATTCTATACTATAATCGTTGGTATAAATGACGTCAATATCTAATGTACTTATCTAATGTACAATCCCAAATATCTTAGTTATTTTGAAACGAAATGTGATAATTTTCCCATTTATGCCATTGTAAGATGGTATCATGTGAAACAAACGATGGTATCAAGTTGAAGCTTTATTATATAGCGACAAAATGATCCCAAAAATATAAATAGAGAAATATAAACTATGCACAAACATCCCACAACCTTTATCACACACACATATATATATATGTAGCCATTTACTCACAACATACTGCTTTGAACTACTTACACGTATGGAATTTATTCACCTAATCGACATACCATAGATACTAAGCTCTAGTTTGCGCTATTATATTTTAACTATTAATAACCTTTACCGTGAGCCAGAAACAGTAACAGTAACATTTAACATTTACCATATGAGCTTCCGTTACATTTAAGATTAACCTTTCCTTTAATTAATCCACCAGAAATTATAGAGTGTCCGATATATCAAAAAATCCGTCCAATTATGCACCATAATATATATAACACACATACGAGCGTGCGCACACACACACACACACACACACATATATATATATATATATATATATATATATATATATATATATATCTTTATAAAAAAGCCCAAGCTTGTTTCACCAAATCGATAGCTCATAAAGAAGGTCAATTTCTTGTAATGTAAATACTATTTTAAATTATGTTCAAGGCTTATTATTATTTTTTTGGTAGTTACCCATGAGCTATATTCCATTATTGTCTTGCTATTTGGTAGGGTGATTTATTTTATTAAACCCACTAAGCCTTTTTTTTTTTTTATCGTTAACTTCGAAACGTGAGACCAAAGATGGTGACCAATACGATTTAGGCAAATTCATATTTGATCATATTCATTAGAATGGATTCTATTAAATTTATTCTAAAATTTAAAAACGTCTCAGATACAACTGTGTTTAGTCCCTAGATACTAGTAAAATATAGTCTCATATCAAGTTACATCAAAATATGTCCACCCCTTTATGATTAGACGAGGAGGTCACATCATGGAATGTGATTGCACAGACGTAATTTTTAACAATTAATACAAAGTCGAAACGGAAGTTTATTAAAACTATATTTAAACTCAACTTAAATTATTTTGGTCCGTCACAAAACTTACTCTTGAGTTGAAATAAGAGTTTTTCATACAATGGCTGTCCGTTCATTCGTCTGCCTGTATGTTGGTCTGGCTGTATATTGGTATGTCTATATGTTGGTCTGTCTACCTGTTCGGTGGTCTGCCTGTATATTGGTCTATCTGTGTGATAGTCTGTCTACCTGTTCGTCGGTCCGTCTACAACAATGTCTTTATTTCCTCACACTTGATTTTTTATATGTACAATAAAAAGTTGTATTTAGATATTTTTTAATCTGATTTTTTACGTAAAATATATTTTAACTTTAATGAAGGTAATATCTATTTACTTTGTATAGATAGTAGCGTTCTTAAAAGTATATACATCAGAATTTTATTCATACATTTAATAAAGGAATATTTTAATCTTCCACTATCTGAAATTCTTGGCAAAAGAATCATATAATATTTGATGTTTGTAATTTATTCTGTTGTACTAAGGTCAAATTAAACCATTTTTAACTTTAACGGATGTTGGAAAAAGTTAAAAAATATTGATTAAATCTAGATACTTTAACAAATTGTTCAAAGTTTAAAGATGTTTTTAAAAAATGGTTCTACTCGTATTTGGTTATACTGTGTATAAATTATAAAATTAAATAATGGCAGGAAAATTGTTTTCTATTTTCGTCTTAATTATAAAGACCTGCAGTTATTTAAAAACTTCGCGAATAGTCCACAGTTTGTCATTGCAATTGTAGGAAAGATACAATTAATTATATTTGTTTTGTTTGGTAAAAATCCATTCAGAAAATATCCTTCGTTCGTAAATGACATATACCTTAATGGGTTCACGATAGTGAGAACGGGTTTTAAAATCTTGAAGGTTTCTAGGTGGAGCTACACTTGTGTCACGTTGTCCTGTGCGATATCTCTCTCTTGCATAATTATTTATCGTTCCTGACAATCTTAATAAGAGCCTGAAATTTTGTGACCGCATAATAAACCAAGACTCAAACCCTACAACTTTCTTTCAATAAAACTGACGACATAAAACACAATTACTTACAGCAATTTCCATTACAACAAAGAGTGCCACAATTCCCATATTTATATTAGTTAATACTGTCATACAACTCCAAGTCTGTGTAAGTTTATATTAATAAAAGGTAAGGGACTAGCAGTTTTACATTTAATTTTATCCTTAAAAGTTTTTTTTTTACTGTAATTGTGATATTGATTACATATAGTTTGTTCAATATCCAATGTAATTCCTGTCTCTCCATACCAAAGCTTCAGAGTAAATAACACCATGAAATTAAAAGGTTCACATTTTAAATTGTCGTATATTACATTATCATATAATAAAATGTTATGCAACTGTATATCAGGTAGCTATATAAATATCCACGATCGACTTACATAAAATAGATTTGTATAACCGGTTTAATTTGAAATCGAAAATGGAAACAAAATATATATCCAGTGAAACAATTTATTCAATGCTCTACTAACATACAGATTTATATTTGTATTTTATATGTTCTCATCCCCCCCCACATACACACAATTTAATTGGAATTAGAATACATAATTACATAGTTACACTATATTTGTACTTATAACATTTAATGTCGAATTTTACGGATCTAGGATCCACTATATTGCATGTAAAATTTAGTGCACTTTTAACGTTATAAATTCAGCATTCTTTTTAATAAGATTTTGTTGGATAAAATCTTTGCATTTTCAAAATATGGGGGCAATATCATTCTACTAACTTCACCTCAAAGTATTATCACAGTCTCACTGAAATTTCCCTTTAATAGCTTATAAATCAACAGGTGAAGATAAATCATGGTATTGGTCAAAAAACAATGAGTGTCTTTAAACGATCAATGTGATTTTGACCGATTTTTTGTTAAAATTGAACATTTATGGTCTACACTAATATGCTACAGTTTATAAAATAAAATGACTTTTCTTGGAATATTTGTGAGCTATAGAATTAGTAACGGATCAGAAAATTTAACAATATTTTGTAAGAATCAATATTATTTTGGCTGTTGATTAATTTTAGGTCAAATATTGTAATGTCCAAATTTTTTTTTCTTTTCATATTATTACATCGTAGATATGAAAGGTCCGTGTTGTTTGAATCTCTGTTGTCAAACATGTTTTTAAAAGGTATAAAAATTGTTAGTGATAATTTTAATGAAATATTTTGTTTTGACGACTGTGACGAGATTTATAATATTATATTGCGAGTTATCAACAAAAAACAATTTAATAATTTTGGAAGTATAGAGGAAAAATTCTGAAAATGAAGAAAAATGTTGAAATAATAGGGCAAAATTTACTGGGTATAAAGTAAAAACAATATTTATAACAACTATTGTGTTGCAGCTGTGTATCTCCCATGGGTACATTACTATATTACAGTATACATGTGCATGTGTGTGAGGTAGTTTGTGCAACGTTTATTGGATTAGCAAAATTTATTTACTTTCGTTCATGTAAGGGTGAAGTTTAGGTTTCGAACGGAGTTTCTACAAGTATTAATAAACTGATGTAACTAACAAGACCCGTCATCAGTTACAGAAGTGAACTTAAATAACAAATAAGTAAATATAAAACACCAACCAGTTTTATCATTTCATTGTTTATAGCAAAATCAACAATAAATTTAACTACATACATAAAATATTACCGTTATTATTCTATTTTATTACATACGTACCTACATCATACCTAAGTAAATATCAGATAAATAATCACACAATAAAACAAACCAAACAGCGAGGTAAATATTCTGAAGAATTCATGTAAACTGAACGAATAACAAACTAAATTCATTTGTCAACTAGGAAATGTGTCTGCATTGTAATTGAACGATATATTGGACACTCAACGATTCTACCAATTAATAAAATAAATTGAATTTACTGGATTCATTTCGTCATTCACTGTCATTGACTACACAAATAATTTGTTCACATTGGGCGTTTAAAACAAAAATTGTTGTTTGATTACTAATGACTAAGAAATATAAATTGCAGGAATAAAAAAATAATCCTTGCTTTTAATTTGAAGTCAACATCAGAAGTAAAGTTATTTTATACGGTGTGGTAATAAAGTCTCTTCTCTATACCTTAGGTTTTGTATGAAA